>OZ017772.1:18746882-19346882 GCA_963969385.1 Philonicus albiceps | reverse complement strand
ATATTGCACTATCTGAATTCCATTTGTCCAAGGTTCTTTGAAACCGCTCCAAAACATCATCACTTTCATAATTATTTTGTTTCCTTAGAAAACAAAAACAAAAAACCCATAGACATTTTTAGACAACCCACTATATATAAGGCAATATACTTTTTATAAGTTCTTTGCGGCATCAATTATCGAATTTTTACTTTAGGAAAGAAGAAGAAATTGGAGTGGACAACCTAAAAGATGTTCAAGTGCCTTCCAACTTAAGCCTAAAATTCACAGAGGATGAGAATTTATTGTTACACGATTAATATATTGTCAATTCATAAAAACCATATTTATAAATAATCCTTGAATCCTTAATCAACGTCCACCGCGTCAAATAATAAGTCTCGAGAAAGGAATTATTTTTAAGAATATATTTTAGAAAATATAATAAAATATTGATTATAAATAATATAATATAATATTTGATAAACAAATAATTATGAACATGTTTTTGTAATGCAAAAGTTATATGTATAACTTCAGACTTTTTCCACTGTTGACGCCCTAGTCTTGCAGACATAATTTCGTGAAAGATCTGAGGCCCTTCTATGGATGTCGATTTTACTCGACTTGATTAATGAAGAACATATTTTCAAAACTGAGTTGCTAAGTGTCTTCACTACTCGAGTTGAGAAAGCTCGGTTTATTTTCTTTAGAAGTATGTCATAGTCATTTCTTACTCCGAGCATATTTCTTCTGCTTTCTAGCTATATTTTTCACATTTTATATTAAAGCTTATTAACAGTTGAAAAGAATAAGCATTGAATATTTTTGACATAGTGTCTTCTCCCTGTACATAAATGATCTCCCTCCACTTTTCAACTCTACCTGTCTTCTCTATGCTGATGATTTAAAGTTATATAGAACGATTGAACAACTTGCTGATTGTGAGGTTCTACAAAATGATATTGATGTGCTACAAAACTGGTGTAAGGATAACAAACTCTCTTTAAATGTTAGCAAATGTTGTTGTGTTTCCTTTTCTAGAAAATTTGATACCTTAACTGCTAATTACACAGTAGGTGAGGAAGCTTTAAAAAGGCAAAATAACATCCGTGATTTGGGTATGATTTTCGATTCCAAATTATTGTTTGACAATCATATTGGTAGTATAACGAGGAAAGCCCATCGTTTGGTCGGTTTTATATTAAGGGTATGCAAGTCATTTAAATCTTTATCTTCGCATTTGACCTTGTATACATATTTAGTTAGAAGTATATTAGAATATGGCTCAACTATTTGGAATCCTATTTATGAAATTTATAAGCAAAAGCTGGAAACGGTTCAAAGGAAATTTACGCGCTTCCTACTGTACAAAGTTGAAGGTGACTACTTTGAATATCCGGAACGATTAATCAAGCTTTCAATTTGGTCTCTTGAAGATCGTAGAACCTATCTTGATGAAATGTTTTTATATAAAATAGTAAACGGTCATGTAAATTGTTCGGAATTGGTTAGTTCACTTTGTTTTCATGTTCCTGGTAGACCTACGCGTCTTAGCTATACATTTTATATTGGAGTATATCGAACTAATTTACGACTCTGGTACGAATGCAAAAACATCATAATGAACTATTCAGTCACATTGACATCTACTTTTTGAGTCCTTGTTCCTTTAAGTATAGTTTAAAAAATGCCATCAATGATCGCTTAATTTAGGATAGTTTAAAATCTAAATACCTCAATATCTGAATTTGAAATCTAAAATTTATATTCTTCGAAATCGTCTACCATCTTGTCTGTTGCCATTCTAATCAGTTACTATTATTATTTTATTATTTTTTTTAATTCTATTTCCATTTTTTGTGTTTTTGCTTACTATTTATAGTACCTATTACAAGAAAATGCACGGAGTTTCAGAATTTTGAGTTTTGCTTTTTGTTCTTAGTGCACATTGCTTTTATGAAATATATTATTATTAAGTTGTAATGCGGTATCATGTAATAGGCTACTATGCTGTTTGTTATCGCTAAATAATAATAATAATAAATAAATAGTGACCGAAACTACCATTATTGGTATACATGCAAAACTTTAAATTTTGAACTTAGCATTATTAAATTAAACCTTTTTCAAATTAAGTGAAACTACTTTCAAATGAAATTAAACCTTCAAAAACTAAAACTGATCATTTGTTTTATATTATTTTTTATTTGTTGAATTAAAAGTTGCAATAAAATATTCATAAATAAGCCTTAGTAGTTCTACTAGAATGTCGATGGTACTAATTCAAATTTAAATAAAAAACTAAAACTAAAAACTTCAAATGAAATATGATAAACACGAAAAAATCCAAAACAAAGTGTTTACAAATGAATAATAATCATAATAATATATTATTATTAGTAAATGAAAACAATGAGTGATCCTAGAATATTATCCGCTAACTTATGGAATTAATTCTCGACATATATAGATACGTAGTTCTTTGCAGTTCTCTCGTTTCTTTATTATCCAAGTAAATTCTTAGAGTGTCTCATGATCGAACTGTTGATAATACTGCGTACTGATCGTGGCGAATAAATACTGTGTCCTATGTATAAGGAAAATACTTTGGAGCCAAATTTATTTATTTAGATATTCTGGCATAATAGCGTCATTATTGTCTTCACTATCACAGTTCTAAGACAATACTATACATATTTTTTCTTAGTAGCGATTGTAAAACTTCTTCATTGATCGTATTCACATAAACATTTCTAGCTGATAAGATAGCACATTTTAATAGTTCTTTTATAGTCCCATAAATATACACAATATCATTAGTTGTAAAAATATTGCAATTTTGGGGAAAATATAATTTATCATTTGAATCAATACAATTTCATCTCCTACATTCTTGCTAGAGAAAGCTGAATCGATAAATAGACTGATTCGCTACAAGTTCTATTTTTAAAATTGAAAGCAGTTGTCGAAAGTCACCACCTAAAATCATGATTTTCCCATATGAAATCCCAAAATATAAACCTTATTTTGAATTGGATTAATATTTGAATTAGAACCCGAGTATAAAAGTACCAAATATTGTATGCATTGTTTTTCCATTGGGAAGTAATGTAGCTGCGATTCCAGTGAACACCAAGTACAACTTTTTTATTTTTGTTCTTGAATACATAACATAAAGCTTTTTAAATGAACGTTTTGCCTAAACCTGTCGCACACGACTGCACACAGTCTCAATTGCCGAAAACCTCGCCAAAATATAAAGCTTTTGTTAGTATGGATATATAAATAGTACAAATTTGTAACAAAAATAAACGGACCAATATTTCCACATTTAATTACAAATATTCCATCTTTTATGGGAAATAATTTCTACCCTGAATGTACATTACAATATTAAGAAAATACTTTACCATTATCTTTTATGTAGTTAAGTTTTAGTTAATTAGGAGAGCGTTTGGGATGGACATTAAAACAGCACAAAATGTAATAAGTAATAGTTATTTGAATTTATTTTGTATTCCGGCCGGTCTGTTATAATTTTCTGATCATACAGCAGGTAAGTTATCTTCAATATCGTCATGAGTACAGAAAAGCATTGTACGGCGAAAAAAATAAAAATTATAACATGTACAAAAGTAGTAAGAAATCAATATAAATAGCTGAAGTATTGAAGTGTTCCAGCAAAATTATCTACAATGCAATTAATTTAGCAAATGAAAATTCTGTTTAATTAACTAAGGCTAAAGAACGAGTTCCAAGAGCACGGAAAACCACGTTTTCTATAGATAATTTGAAGGAGCAAAAGGAATCCGTTCAAATCATCAAAGCAGATTACAAATGTAATACAGGGTGGCCCATTTAAAAATTGGAATTTATTTTTGTTATAAAAAGAAACAACTCAATATTTTTCAATGGTTAAACATTTATTTGAAAGATTGTTTTATGTCATTTATTTATGAAAAACAATTTCGGTCAAATTACCACCACGGCTGACTTAGCAGTAGCCCATTCGGTCCACTCAATTTCTGAGTACATTTACATTGTTTCGGGCCTTATGTGAGCAGTAGAAGCTTGAATCTCGTACGTGAGGACTTAAATTGTTTCTCGTTTGTTGGCGTAACATTTATCTTTCACCGCTCCCCAAAGATAATAGTCCAACGGCGACAAATCGCAGCTTCTTGCCGGCCAAATCAAATCACCATTTTTTGCTAATTATGCGGTTTTGGAAGATAGGGCGCAAAAGATCGATTGTATCGTTCGCTGTATGGTATGTAGCGCTGTTCTGTTGAAAGCAAATATCGTCCAAGTCTTCGGCTTCAATTTCCCCGAAAAACTAATCGGCCAACATTGCGCGGTTACAGCGGCTCCGTCTTCATTTTCGAAGAAAAATGGGCCGATGATGCCGCCGGACCAAAATCCGCACTAAACAGTCACTCGTTGTAGGTGCATTAGCTTTTCCACGATGACGTCTGGGTTTTCTGTGCCCCAGATGCGACAGTTTTGCTTATTAACATAACCACCGAGGTGGAAATGATCCTGGTCCGAAAAGATGATTTTTCGGTAAAATTCGCCATCTTCAGCCAAAAAATCTCACGCCAAAAATGAGAAGATCGAAAAGAAAAAAGAAAACAGGCAACATTAGGAGGAATTAAGGGCATTCTTGAGAGAAGATTTACTCAGGTGAAAGTCAAAAAAGGGGTGGAAGTTAGCTTTCCGAAGTATACGGGTGAGAGGCTCAGAAAGTCCATAGTTGGTACGGTGATAAGCAGGGCGAAAGAGAGGTGCCGATCGGAGGTTACGAGGATTGGTGTAAATGGAGATCCGTAGGGAAGGTCAGTCAATCTCACCGGTAAGCAGCTGATGAATGAACGTAATACCGGCAAGGTTACGTCGCTTCCACAGGGGCTGCAAGTTGATCAGTAAGAGACGGTTTTCGTAGAGGGGAAGGTTTTGATGGTCAGACTACAGAAGGTCACGTAAAGCAAAGCGAAGGAACCTACGCTGGACAGTCTTAATCCTATTGGATTGAAATGGTGACCACATTCGGCAAGCATATTCAAGGAGAGGCCTGACGAAGGTAATAAAGAGGGATTTGGCTATGTAGGGATCAAGGAACTCCTTGGACCAACGTTCCACAAAGGCAAGCACGGAGTTGGCTCTAGTAATCACGCTGTCAATGTGTTCACGAAAGTTAAGTTCGCTATCACAAATGACGCCTATATAGCGAAGAGAGGATACGAAGGGGATAGGTTCATCAGATAGCCGATAAACTGTGGGGGAAGAAGAGGGGCGCCTACGGGAGTAAGGGATGGATTGGCATTTGGAGACATTAAGCTCAAGAGAGTTTTTATTACATGCTAAAATTGTCAAGGTCGTCCTGAAGCAGTCGAGAGTCAGAGGCAGAGGATATTATATAAAGTTAATTAAAGGACATAAAAGAAAAAATGGACTCTTGTATCGTGCCAGGATGCCTTAATGCACAAGAGACCAAGAAACCACTGTGTCGCACGGAAATTATCATAAATTGGTCTATATTAAAGATATCATTGGCCTTTTGATAGTTCTCTAGAGAATTGTCAGAGAATATTTATCATGGCAATTCACGCACTCTGAAATATCTCTGATATTATAGAACGTTAATTTGACGTCATTTTACGGGACATAACTGCCTGAAAGCGAAAGAAAGGGAACAAAAATCGCACCGTCCGCTTCTATAGGAAATCGTGTACATGAGCGATTGTATATGTATGTCTGTGGGCGCTCCCCAAAAAAGCCTTTTTATTCCCGGTATACCAAAAATATAATTAAATATAGGAGAGGTAATATTATGGTATGGGTTTCCTTTTGATGACATGGCGAAGGCCCAATACAGTTGATTAACGATATTATGACCAAAGAGGTATAATTAGCCATCTTGGAGAACATTATTACCCTTTGCTGAAGAGAATATGCCGCTTAGATTATCATTTCAGCAAGATAATGACCCGAAGTATACCGCAAGTATGATAAAAGACTGGATACAGCGCAAACAAATTTCAGATCTCGATTGGCCAGCGTAGACTCCCGACATACATAAATCCGATTGAACATTTATGGAAACAAATAAAAGTAAGGTTTATCAACGTAAACTTTCAAATAAAGCCGAAGTGTGTACCGCAGTTAAGAGGCAGTGAGTAATACCAAAGCAAAATTGTGAACGCTTAGTAGCCTCGATGCCGACTCGCTGTAAGGAAATAATTAAAAACAATGGTCATGCAATACATTATATAAATAAGCTACAACAAAAATTAAAAGGAAAATATTTTTTTGCATGGAATTGAGTTTTTTAATACTTTCATTTTCACCCTGAAATAAGGATAATTCAATAAAATCAGATTTAATTCCGTATCCTTTTCACGTAGGACGCTTCTTCCGATATGAATACGTTGAACATACTCTAAAATTATCATAGTCATAGAGGACATTACTTGCAACGCATTGAAAGCCATTAAAACAATTGTTTTTCAAAAAATGTAAAGTTGTAGTTATTCTTTTATCCACCAGTGTAGTTCCGAAATATCCCGTAAATACCGGTCCCAAATGTAGTAAAAGAGGTATATACTAATGTCGACTAATATCCATCAAAAAGCCAAATCAAAATGCATAAATTCTATGCAGGGAAAGAAAATAACACTATTTTGTAGTTTACTATGGTAGGATACAGAAATCATTATATCTAAAAAAAAGCTTAGCACTAAATTGAATGCATATAATTTTACATCTGATATTATTAGGCCGAAAAATCAGAAAAATTTATAAAATTTAAATTACAAAGTAATGTTAATTTTTGATGGATTCTTTTTGCATTACTAATAACCACTAGATCTGAGATTTATTTTCTGCGATTAAAAATAAAAATTACCCTGGAGTTTTATTTATTCTAAATCATTAAATATGATGTTTAGATTTTTCGATTAAAAATCGAAGAAAATCTAACTTGAGTGTTTTTTTCAATCACTGACATTTCAAGTTTCCCCTCCAAACTTTTGGACATCGTTCAGAAATTGTATACATGCAATCGCAGTTTAATGATGATAAAATTAACGAATATGTTTAATAATTTTTAAGAATGAAAAATGATCATTAGACAAATTGCATAAGGAAAATTTGAACTTATGTACTCAATTTCTGGAGGATGCCAAAAATATTTGGCGGAGAAACTGGAAATGTCTGTTGTCATCCGCAGCATTAAGAGTGTGAGTAAACTCAAAAATTAATGCATAATTTTTGCTTTTTCTAGGTATTTAGCACACTGAAAAATATTAAAAAGAGTAAAAAATTAGTTAATTTTGCATATATAATGGAAAAAGCCGAGAATACCTATAGAAAATTGTAGAAACTCGTGATAAAAATAATGTGGGAAAAACGAAATGTTAAAATCTTCGAAATTAGATACGTCCAACAAAATATTGTATTCATATTTTGTTGCATATTCGCTCATTTTAAGTCGAAGAGAATGTTTCTATAAATTTTCGTATAAATCGGTGATATTTCCGTATTCTTGACTTAATTCAGCACGGATATCCGTGAATTTGTTAAACGCTTTTGGAGAACAAAAATGGGGATTTGAAAAATCGCAATCTCAATCTAATTAATCAATAATTTATTTAAGTTCATTTTATTCGAAAGTATAAAGTAGACGCAATCACAGTCTCTCTGCAGACACATCCGATTTTTGTTCGTTACATTTCAGAAGGCAATATCTTGGCCGTTCAACACCAGGATTATTTCGGATGAACTTATTGGTAGCGCACAAAAATCTTTGGAAAAAATCTCGACAGAATTCAAAAATCATCCTTATTTGCAACAAGCCGCGGAGCTTAGACTTAGCTTCATCAAATCGTTGCCCTGGGTGAATGAAAGCTATCAGATAAATTTTTCTCATCCCTGCTGTTCTTTACATCTAAATCATCATCAGGATATTCATCTTTGTTTTTAACGTAATAAATAAAACATATATCGGTGTAAAATTATTCATTCCTTTGGATTAGGAAAGGAAGGCGTGTTGGGTGCTTTTACCCAAAGATCATGAATTACTAGATGGGTCACTCTCTATACAAGCTTAAAGCTCTAACCCATATGCAACTTCTAAAACTGCCTGGGGTAAATTTTTCCATTAGAGAAAGTAGCAAAGAACTACTACTTTCTATGCCTTATCTAAATTCCAATAAGAACGAAAGAGATAAGAATAGGCAGTCAGAAATTCTCATCTACAGCACTTACAGTGTAGGCAATAAAATGCAGCGTTTTTTTACCATGCATTTTTAAAGGCGGGCCAATCTGTCGGGCCCGCTGTGTGCCTCTGCATGCATGGTGTTAGCGCCGTCCCCAGGCAATGTTCCAGCATAGGAAAATCCTGAATTAAGAATGGGGAACAGGCAGGTAGCACACTCGGAGCATGTATACGGATGCGGGCTGCTTACATTTTTTCACTGTGCATTTTTAAAGGCGAGCCAAACGTATTCGAACGTGTGCGCTGCTCTGGGTGGTGAAACGTGATTTTATTTATCGTTCCGCCTCCCCCTAAATTTTTGTCTTTCTCTCACGTGTGAGCCCTTTATTACTATCCACTTTTAGCAAAATCTGCAAGATCGGTGGACTAAGGGGACCAAGGTCGAAAAAAGATAAAGGACTACGTCACGAGTATCCCATCTAGTAATTCATGATCTTTGCTTTTACCATCCGTACGAATAAGAATTGAAGTGTTTCTAATGGCCTAATAATAAACGGGTTCTGATCGGCTTAGCTAACAATATCTATAGTAAATCCTCGAAGGCACATAAATAAATTAAGAGATATGTATAACAACATGACCGAGGCAATTACTATATGATTCAATATTTAGTAATCCGCCTACTAATATTTAACAAAACTAATTTAGTTTTAATGGATTTTATAAAATAATTATTTATATTTGTATTGAGTATAAATTATCCTTTAAGAATATATAGATTTTGCAGATTTAAATTGTTTTCAGAATTTTCCTGTGTGGTTGGCATTATCCTGTCCAAAATACGCCAGAAAAGTGACAGAATTACACATTTTGCTTTGAGGTGATCTTCATTATTAGATCTATTCGTTGAACTCTGATCTTGATCGGATCAGATCTAAATGCGTAGATCAACTATTAAATGTAAAGTCAGATTTGGTCAAAGAATCAAACGAAAATCTATCAGTTAAAATCACCAAGCATTAGTTGTCAAAAGTTAAGTTGCGGGAGGAAGAAATTGAAGCAAATTATGATAAAAATAAAGGTAAGGAAACTCTACCAGGATAATTCGTTTGAAACATTGCGCGGCCACCAGATTATTTCTGGTAGGAGTAACTAATATCACATTTTCTATCTTAAGTAACTTCATTTAATTTGTACAAATTTATTAATGCTTTCTTGAAAGCTAAATTGTAAAAGAAAGAAAAGTTTTTAAAACACTTCAAATTACTTTGCAACGGTAACCTAACTGCAACAAACTGACAAATTGTCAAATTTGTGAATAAAAAAAGATTAATAATTCTCAGATTATATCAAATTTAACGAACGCGAAGTAAATATCATCTAAAATCAGAAAAAAGTGATACTTCTCATCGGAAGATGATATCTGGATCTTTTTTTATCTGAATCGATATATATCAGTCAACGAACAGTATTACATATTAATTGTACATCCCATACCAATACCCTCTCTCTTCCCAATGCCCAATCTCAATTGCTTAAAAGACTATTGCATAGAACTGACAAACACGCTGTCTCTCAACATTTGACTGTATATTACTCTATAAAATATTATGATTATGTAGTATTTACCCCTTTAGTATGTAATTCACTGTACTTATATTTAAAATTAACTTATTTTAACAGATGGATTATAAACAAAAGTATTTACAAAAGAGTATATATCCATCGCTATATACATAGATTAATAATTTTGCATTTAATGAAAACGAAAATTCGTGGCCGCCTTATAAATTATTATAAACAAACAATAATAAAATATAGTATTGCATTTTACTTTATTAAAGAACGTGTGGAAGTCATTCGGGCCGATTATATCAAATATTGACCCATGCATATTATCAGTGACGAATTAATAATGAAAATCTTGTTGGTTGGTTGAAACAATTTTCTCCTAAATTCAGGTATATTAACCATCCCGTCATAGCATAGCGGTATAAATGCACATAGCTAAATACTCCTACATCTTTATCAATTATTACATTTTAATTTATTCAATACATTCCACCCATAGGTGTGATCGAGTAATGCAAATTTGAAATAACAAGTAGTCTGCTTAATTATTGTAAAGTATTAGATATCAAGTAAGATTCAAAAGTTCAGCGAATGTCCATCCTACTACACATAGTGTACATTATGTTATAATACCGATCCCAAGAATACAAATCCCCGTAATATAATACTCGACCAAATTTGAATCCCTTTCTCATATACACCTGTATTATATTATGTATGTAGTACATATAACAATAGATTACTAGTGCTATGAAACTTAATAAAATATTTATTTAGTAGATTTCCCACGTACATTCATGATAAATAGGAATTTTGGTACAAATTGTACTCTACTGGAATAGGCGCGATAAATTGTAAAATTTTCGATTGTAATTATATAAGTTGAGAAATTTCCTAGTCATTTCTTTTTTGAATAAAATAAATTGGTGAAAAAGAAACTGATCATTTTCTGCAATCGAGTTATCGAATTACATAGGATATTTGTATAATACAAATTCAAAACTTAAAGTGTTATAGGTATTTGTTTCGATTACATTTTTCATTTCTCTTTTATCAGGCGTAATTTATTATATTTTATCCTATACGCATTAAAACACAAAATCGATCTAATCACGATAATAAATAAATGTTCATTGCTTTTTTTAAGCCGATATAAAGTAAACATAGTTAATTTTTGAAGCAAAACTTAGTAAAATGCAATGGCAATTCGTTGATTTGCATTAATGCTGTTGCATTATCACTTGAAATCATCTTTAGTTTTACGAGCTACATTTTAGTGTAATTGATTTTCAAAGTCTTGTGTGAATATCCTTTATTTGTTCTTACGAAGATATAAATTAAATCCCCTACTATATGCAATGTTCGTAATGGCTCATTCGGTTAATTCAAAAATTTAATTGGCTTTCGATGCATTGTTATCTAATCAGTCGACTGGATGTTAAAACGATAATAAAGAACAGTAGCAAAACTCTGAGAAGGTTCATTCCTAATGACCTTATTTCTGCGGAGTTGCACGCGTCCGCATCATTGCAACTTTGAAGGCATCCATGGACGTATCTGTATGGAAGATGAATTAACAATTTCATATATTATATGATAAGTAATATTTGATTATCAACGACCTGTCGTCGTAGTAAAATCTCCCACAATGCGACATTCGAATAATTTCCGTGTCTGTTGTTAAAGTTCCACTATCCAATGCACACCCCCGTACGGTTATTGTCTCCCCAGTGTCATCTAAATTTAAATTAAATTAAAAATGAATGCCATGGTAATTGGCCTAAATAATTTACTAACCATAGTAGCCGGCAATTTTAATGCATGCTGTTGCCGGAAATAATCCATCTCTACCCTTTCGGCCTCCCATGCAAGGCGATTCCAATATGGCTGTCGAATAGTTGTTGTGGAAGGGATCATCACAAGCTTTGTTAGCACCGTTGAAAGACACACATTTAAAGCAATCTATACAGCGGGCTGCGTGGATTAAATATTTAAAAGCGTGTCGTCAATTAGTTTCAAGCCGTCTAACCTTCTTGAAACAAAACTACAAAAACTAATAGCAATGGTACTATCGCCTGGATATGTATCTCAATATTCTGAATCATTGTCTTTGCCTTGAAGTTTACGTATAAAATATTAAGCTCTATGATATGGGGAAGTAATAGTAATTATGCCCTCCTACCGGATGCACTGATTCTTACAATACTACAATTCACTGAGTATCTCATGAACGAAATCCATATGCAAGTGATTATGGTCACGATGTTACTCGTACATACGGGGAAAGCCAGTACATGTTACGTTTACAGCTCTGAAAGGAAAATATTGGAATTAACAAATTCTTGGGAGTATCATATTCTGCGTAATATTACTCATATATTAAATAACATACATAACTATTTTTTAATTTAGCTGAATATTATAAAATGTAAAGAATAAAATTAGTAAGTACTTTTTGTACCAATCTAATATCTAGGCAATTTAATATCGAGTTCAATCTTTAAAAAGAGGTACTTATTACTATTACTTTATATAAAGTTAAACATAAAAAATAAAAATAAAACATAACAAGACTAAATATAAACATTAAAATTAGGTTACTAAGCGTAAGTTACTACAAACAGCCTTTTTGAAACTATTAAGCGAGAAGTTTAGCAGGCGATCAAAGTCTGTAATTGTTTTTTTGAAGTCGTACTGCAGGAAAAATAAAATCTTCCAAATAAAAAGAGTAAGGACCTGGATGGTGTAATTATTTCATTATTTTTAGTGCAGAATTAGTCCAGTAATATATTTTCTTTTATTTAATATATTTTTTAGCTCTATAACGTAACATTTTTTTTCATAATATTTTTTAAATGGCGCCCCAACGTTAGTGCCCACAATACAAGACCAACTTTTCGGTTTTACTCGTAAACTCAGGAAGCACTCACCTATTAATACCGGCGATATTGTTTTGTGAAACTTTAAAATTAATTGAATTGTTTATTTTAGTCCTTTTATTCGTGTGTATTTAAAATTTTGTACCATCGAGGATTGTGGAAAAGCCATTTTATACAATGAGACCAAAGTTAATCGATTTTGCTCCGTTGACAAGCGCAATGGGCTTTAAAGGCCAATGAACCTCTTCAAAATCGTCATATCAAGGAGGGAATACAATTTGGAGGCAAGGTTTTATATTTATTTATTTCGCTTATTACAAGCTACAAAAGTAAATAAAAAAGCTAGTTAACTAAATTAAATTAACCTACTTATCTCTAGATCAGGGCGTTTGAAGGGTTGAGTTGTTTATTTATTTATTTGCTTCACTTAATACAAGCTTCAAAAAATAACACATAACAAGTTGTCGAAATGAAAGTCAAAGGGGACGAAGTTGTTGACTTTACGTAACATTCTCGAGATGGGCTTGAAATATAGTTGTTGATCTTCCTTTGAGAAAACCGTATTGGAGAGAAGAAAAAATATATTTACAGTGGAAGGATATGAAGTCATAAATTAGGCTTTCAAATGTTTGGGGATACAAGAGAGTTTAGTAATGGGGCGATAATAAGAAATCTCACTTTTACAACCTTTCTTATGGGTTGGGATAATAAATGAATCTTCCTAAAAACTGGGAAAGATACCCTGTGAGAGAGACCGAATGAAGAGGTTGGTTAGCGGTTCGATTAGGTGGGCGGCGCATCTTTTTAAGACAATGGCGGCTACCCCATCAGGACCAGGGACGTAATCATCTGAGAGAGCATCGATTTTTGCAGCAACAAGAGAATTATCATTATCGAAACTAAAAAACTCTGCAAAGAGGTTGGCAACTATGGTAGGGTCGAAAGAGGAGGAGTTGTCGAAATTAAGAATCGGAGGAAACCCATTAGATTTCCTTATTGTGTTGATGAAGTTGTAGAATTGTTTCGGGTCGGAGATAACTTTAGATTGCATGCGGCTGAGATAATTCTTATAGAGTGTTTCGCAGCGTCTGGAAAATAGGGAAGTAGCAAGGTATAGAGATAAATCAAAGTTAGATCTAGAAATGAGGTAGGAATGTCATAACTTGTTCCTTCTATTACGTAGAGAGCGGAGCTCTGTATCGTACCAGGTCGGGGATAAGGATCGACTCTTATTGGGTTCGAAGGGACATTGGGACAAAAGGGTAAAAAGTTCCGTGTAAAAAAGTGTGACTCAATCCTCTAAGGACAACTGGGAGTTATTGAGGGTTGAAGGGAAGGTTAAGTTGTGTAGAAGGCGGTATAGCTTCGTAAAGTCAGTTTTACGAAAATTAAAGCGAAAATGGGATTCAGAATAGGTACAATTGCTGGAAAGATCATGGAAGAGAGTTAGTGCGACATCATATTGCAGAGTTGTATGATGAGTCAAAATATTGAACGATGCCAACGAACTATCAGCGGATGACTGCTTCTGATTATGACGTATCCTAGCCTATTCCGGCCTTAGTCTGCTAAAATTTAATAAATTTAATGTCTCGCAGAAAATCAGATCGTCATAAAAACAATAAAAAAATAGGCTACACAAAACATTAAATATTAATGAAAGTTTGTTTTAATAAAATATAATCACTTTTCGTACTTTCAAGAAAATAAATGTTTTAAAATGTACTTTTCAAATAAACTTCTTTTGTCTAAAAGGAAAAATTTTTATTTGTAATTATTAATTCACTTCTCATCTATTATCTTACTAAGTGAGAATTCACAGCTAAATATTAATTTAAATATACAATCAATAAGCTGAGTCACTGCATGTGAGGAAGAATGCATTCTTCGAGATAAAACTTCCTATCGAACACTGAATTCGGATATTTGATTTAGGTTATCTGTTTCTAACATAATGTCGCGTACTTGAATCACCGAATAAAAGAAAAGACCTTGGGTTTCAGAAAACAATTCGAGTTGGTTGATTTATGTTCATTTTCTATTTTATAAAAACTGTTTATAACGATCATTATGTTTAAATTTATGTTAATGCATGACTTAAAAAGGTAAGTGCCTCATTTGGATCACTTTATTTACATATGTCCATGCCTTCATTTTGCCCCTAGACAAGTTTAAAATTTAAATGTCGTAGCACAAAGCCGCTCGAATTACATGCATGCGGGAAGCACTTTATATGTTTCGCTTTTAATTGCGATTGATACCAGTAACTCCCAAAACGCTGTGCTTCTATAGCCTCCCCTAGGAAAAGGTAAATTTTTGTGGCTTCTTGATGTATGTAGGTAAAAGCGCACTTTGAATGGTAATTTGACCCATTGTTATTTGAAATTTCAGTGTGCTGTAATAACCTCACCGTTCTAAAATCTTCTCATATAATGAGTTATTCTACAAATATAATTTATTAAGCTTTCAAAGGATTTACAGAAAGCCACAAAGGACCAGAAAAATTTCTTTTATTTTGAAATATCGAAAATTATTTTTATTTTCAATAATCGCACATTCCTACGCAAATTTAAAATATTTTTTTTAACTTTGCTATATATATTTAGAATAAATGATTCATACTATAGTAATATATGCGTTCTTCTGGAAATATTAGGTCAATCAGTTCAAGTTCGTTTGTCTTTTCTATATGAAAAAAAAAAACACAATCATTTTGTTTTTAGGTTTTTCCATAAAAAACTGATGCAAGTACTGATCCAAGATTGGCGAATGGTTTTCTTTTCATGGAGTTTCAAGATGAAAATATGATGGTGTAAGTATCTTTCGAACCATTTTTAGAAGACAGTTAAGCTACTCTCGCATGTAACTTTTGTGGGTCTCGAGGGCTTTCTTTCTCCTCTCCGGAAGTAAAATAGCAAAATATGCCGAAAATATAATTTGTGGTCCTCCATTTTTAATATGCAATGCATTCAAGTCGTTACTTACAACTCAACGAAATTCTTTGAAAGTCCTATTGGGAGTGCTAGCTTTAAATATCAAATGAGAGTGCCCGATCGGAAAGCTAGGAATCTATAGTACTAAGTGAATGTAAACGAACGAACTTTTTGGTTGACCTAATATAAATCAGAAATTTGAAATGTTATTTCCACAAAAGAAAAGCAGTCATACAAATGAATATCACAAATTCGCATGCTGCAAGCGAATGTGGTTTGTGTACACTCGCGTGTTCAAGGGAAAGATATCGTGAAATTTCTTTTTATGAGTATAATGGGCTAAAAAATTAATTATTTTTAAGTAGTTTGGTTAATTTAGATTTAAAATAGGGTTCCAAAATAGTGGACTCAAGATAGTAATCCACCATCATCACCATTTAGACCTCAAGGGGCTGTCATGGAAATTGGTATTTGAGAATTTTTAAGAGATGCTGATTCGTTTTTGAAATTTTACAAACCACGATAACGGATCCAATTGATGAAAAAAATTCGAATTCGGATTCGACAAAATTTTCCGAAATTTAACGACTTTAATTGAACATTAATGCTAATGGTATTTTGACGGACTTCAAATCTTAAAATTTAAATATTCAAATTGATCAATCAAATATGATTTCTGATTTAAAAGATTCCCATGGAAATGAAATAAAAGTTTTTCAAAGTCGCCGTATTTAAAACAAAAAAATAGGAAATTAAAATTGGTAAATCTTGCATAGCCTCTAAAATAATTTGCTACTGCTCAAAGTAACATTATGAGATAATATATTGGAATAAGGTTGCTAATTTAACATCAACTTATTATTAAGCATTTACACGTTTGGCGTTTTTGTCATAATTGCTATCCTATCAAATACCAACATATTTGACTATTTTTTAATAAATTTTTCATTTAGAAATAAAATAAATTGACAAAAGTAGAAATGCCAATTTCTCCACAAAACCTTCTAAAAGATACTTATTTCTTTACCTTGTGAATACCCAAAAATGTTTATTTTCTTAAAATTCAGGTTTTCCAACACTTTTTCCGAAATTTATGTAATAAATATACCTCGGTCGGTTGGTTTATTAAATTGCTCATCCATTAGCTTTCCAAAAAATTCAACATGTCCACGAACAGAGAAAGTATGCAAACAAAATTTGTGGAAAACCTTTTGTGGTATATTAAAAAAAAATTATATTTTAATGAAATTAATCTAAAATTAACACTAACTAATTAAAAATGAGTTTTATATAAGTTAATGGTAATATCTCACAACAGCTGCTTAAAATGTCCTCCATCACTTTTGATGTAACCAGCCTTTCTGATTTGTCGGCATAAACCAATGACTTAACATAGCGCCATAAAAAGTAATCGAGAGGCGTTAAATCGCACGAACGAGGAGGCCAGTTAACAGGACCACTACTGGAAATGAAGTTGTCACCAAATTGATTTTGCAATAAATTGATGGTTAAGCGCACTGTATGGCAAGTTGCGCCGTCTTGTTAGAACTAAATGTCGTTGATGGTTAGCTGATTAATTTTTGGAAACAAAAAATCAGTCAGCATGGCTCGTTAGCGCTCGCCATTCACCGTAACGGCAGCTGCTTCCTCATTTCGAAAGATATAAAAACCGATGATCAGGATCCCGAAAAACCCTCAAATACCAATTTTCAAAGATTAATTTACATTTGCTAGGCACCGGATCCGCCATCGTCAAGTCTGCTAATAAAAAGTAGTCCATGTCTTACTCCAGGGTGTACTCTAGCTATATGCCAAGCTTCACTCAAACCCATTGAACCGCTTCCTCTTACCCCAAAAATCAGTTTTTTGAGAATAGCTAAGTTTGTTAAGTTGTTCCACTAAAGGATTTTAATTTTCGATTTAATTCAACCGGTGTTAATTTAGGTTTTAATTTTATTTCACGTTTTAAAAATGTCTCATCAGAATTTATAATTTTCCTTTTTCATCCGGCACCAGATTTATGCTCAATTCTTCCTTCTACAAAATACTTATTGCATATATTTGTACACTGAATAGTGGCATAACTTAAATTTAAAATTTGTTCGACAACCCGCCACTTTTTTCCGTTGATAACACTAATAATCGAATATTTATCGACGTATTTTTCCCCGTTTTAACCATTTCGAAGAAAAGAGTACTAAAGCGCCACTAATAAGCACTACACTATATGACAATGAGTCATCAACCTGCTCAAATATACTGTAACCAATTTGATAATGGTAGAAGTAAAATTAATCCCAAGAAATACGGATTTACCAACTTGTATGAAAAATTGTTCTCATTCATTTTTGATAGAATATGATCTATTTGGAATAATTTTTGTGTTACCATTTTTTTTTTAATTTTTTGTTTTCATGAAATTACATCTTAAATAATTAGATAATATTAGAAAATGACCAGATACGTAAAAAGTTCACTTTTTATATTTAAAAGGATTACCATTTTGAAAATAAGCTCATTATAGGTAAATTATTCTCGATTCTGTATATAATATTATTAAAATATCTATCTATCTATCGCATATATGATATTAATAAGATCTTATCCACGAACAAAAGGAAATCCTCTCTTGAGGCAGTAATTCTTGGTATTTATTTACTTTTGAATTATTTAAGGTTTTGCATAGCATACTCTAGCATCAGAACAAATCCCTTATCAAAAAAAGGAAAAATTTACAAATGAAAGCCCTACAAAGCTTAGTTCGGTATGTGTATGACTAGAAGAAAATTCCAAATGTTTGCAAGTTACAAATAGACAATTCTAAATTTATTAGAGTGAGTACGAATATACATACTGCTGGGAATAGAGATTAGACACTGCAGACAAATAAACAAATGCTCCAAAAGTATGTAAATAATTTTGGGCGTGCAGTCTCAATCACTTCCGATTGCCACGATTCTTTTTATATCGAACCGGATTCCTTTGAATGTTTACGTATACTCGTATTTGTGAATTTCCTTTAAACATTATAAAATAAAATTGTTCTGTTTGAATAGGAAAATTGCGCTGTTAGGTTAATTCGAACTCATTTAAAAAAAATATTAATTTACCCAGCAGGCAAGACAATGCTCTAGCTGTAATGGGCGACAGAGTTTTCGTTAGATTTCTTTTTCTCTTTTTTCTAATTTCTAGAGTACTAATCTAAATGATTTTGGACTGGAGTAAAATGTGGTCGATTTTGCAGAGTAAAATAATGCGTCATATTTACGCAAGCTCAAATTAAATCACCTATACCGTAAAATTATGCATTTGCAAAAGGTTGTTGGAGAACTTGATTTTTTTGATGTACCTAATTGTCGTACCGCGATCGCAGAAAACAGTTTGTTCAATAGAATTACCCGATACGGAAACGATATATGTGCAAATGTTCATTTCTTCGATGTGACTTATACGAAATTTTTGCAATTTTTATACACGCGTTACTGAATAATTTGCTGCAGTTTGTCTTAGTTTGTTTATTTTTATCTAGTTTACCATAAGTCCTGATTTGTTTGTGATATCTTTTTGAACTGTGATATATAGTGCCAATGTTAAGAAATTATGTTTCAATTATGTAAACAAGAGAGCATTCCCGTAAATTAATAATAAATAAATAAATAATTAAATTATTGAAAAATGAATAATTTCGGCCTTATTTGGATTTTGCGTATGACCAATAAAAATAATTTATAAACTGAACATTTATTGTGAGTACTGTGAAGAGTAATAAAATTAAAAGCTTTTTTTTTTAAAGATATTAATCAAGTTGGCGCCTTTACAATCGTAATATTAGAATGCATATCTGTGTAAGATGGGCTTAAGTCAAGAATGTACCTAGTCTTACCATAAATTCTGTCACACAATTTCTAATGCGCGCTTTCTCAGAAATTAGCCTGGAATTGTACCGTTATATTGCACTTTGTAACAAATGAACTGTACGGTGTAATATTCCAATCAGTTTGGTGACAGTCTTTGACTCGTAATCATGGAGTGGGGAGTAAAAGACAATCGTATCGCTGTAATAGCACTCCATAAGTGTGGAAAAAATGCTTCTGAATTTTTGAATTTGTTGAAACCGCTAAAAATAACAAAAAGATTCATTTATCGTGCCATAGAACGATTTAATGGAACCTTAGGCATAGATGATAGAGCAAGGACCGGTCGTCCACGTACCGTTAGAACAGTCAGTGCCATCAAAACTGTCCGAGAGCGCATCCATAGAAATCCACTGCGCAAACAAAAAATTTTGTCGAGGGAGTTGGAAATCTCCACAAGATCGATGAGTAGACTCATTCGAGATGATCTTCATATGAAGGCTTATCGTCGGTCAACAGCCCACATGTTGACTCCACGGTTAAAGGAAATAAGATTGGAAAGATGCAAGAGTCTCTTGCTTTGGCACGCAACCAATGGTCATGAGAACATCCTCTTTACCGACGAAAAAATTGTTACTGTGGAGCAAGTTTTCAATAAACAAAATAATAAGGTTTATGCAACATTATCAGAAGAAGCAAAAACACGGTTCCCAGGGTGCAACGAGGCCATCATCCAGCTTCTGTAATGATTTGGTGGGATGTATCCCATAAAGGTGTCACAACACTCCATTTTTGCGAAAAAGGTGTCAAAACCGGTGCGGCGGTTTATCAAACCAACGTGCTGGAAGGTGTTGTGAAACCTTTATCGCAAACTCTCTTCGGTGGACAACATTGGGTCTTCCAGCAAGACTCTGTTGCTGCTCACAAAGCAAAAAGCACACAATTGCACAAGAAGATTGGCCATCCGGGAGCCCAGATTTAAATCCGCTGGATTATGCATTATGGACAGAGTTAGAGAACAAGGCCTGTAGAACTCCCTCCCCACCGCAATTTGGACAGTCTGAAAAAATCGTTGGTGAAAGCAGCAAATGAAATGTCGTTGAATACCGTGCGTGCCTCTATAGACCAGTGGCCACAACGTTTAAAAGCTAAAGGAGGTCATTTCTTGTAAAGCTTTTATTAATTAATTAACAATATCTTATTAAAATAAATTTCGTTGGAATAAACATATTATCTTTTATTGTTTAGATTTTATGCTTCTTTAAAGTTGTGACAAAATTTATGGCACGACTAGGTAGAATATAAAGTCAACAATTCGGATGAAAATTCGTAGAAACTCGCGAAAAAAAGCTATATAAAAAACGAAATGTTATAATTTTAAAGTCTTATATATTCGGAAGTAGATGCGATAAAAAATTCTTGCATGTTCGTTGATTTTAAGTCGAAAGAAAAATTTCTACAAAATTTGGTTAAAATCCAAGAGGTTTCTATTGTAGATTCTTGACTTATTCCGTGAGATGTATGAAAGAAAACAATATTGCTTATGTACGGGGGTATCTATAAATTAACCGATCATTGACTTTCATCTTTGAATGACGTCACTTCTAGAAAATATTGAAAATTGCAATATCCAATAGTGGGAAGCGCACATTACCCCAATACATGCACACCCGAACTATGCTTACAACCGTTTGCAAATTGTTGCTACTAATATACCATTTGGTTTCATCCCTTCAAAAATTTGTTTTCTTTAATAAACGGCATGGTCCCGTCATCCAGAAAAGAATGGAGGTGCCTTAAACTAAAAAAAAGACACACACATTGTTCTCCTACACAATATAAATTTACAGCGGTCTCCGATTTTTCAGGGCTTTCTTTTCAATCGATGACGAAACACTGGTGTAAACAAAAATGCTAACCCCACAACAAATTAATGAAAAGCGCTGATATCGAATTTTGTTTTTTTTTATCAAAGCCTTGCTGGGATTTTATACCGATTTTACCTTAAACAAGTATTCGCTTGTTTACTTAAAGTACATCGACTTTCCAGAAATTGTAACCTTAACAGAAACAATTAGTCCAATGCCATAAAATATTACCATTTTCACTAACTCCAAAGGACACAAACAATTAAACAAAATTGTATAAGTATGTTCGAACTCTACTGCACAATAGTCGAATAACTTTCAATGAACTTTAAGAAGTAACTAGGACATTTCTCAGTTCCTTAGAGAAATACCGCTCCACTTCCACAGTATATCACCGACTTCACTTTGAAGACTGAAAAGTTGGTGGAGTTTTTTTTTTATTCATATAGCACGACATGAAAGTTAGAAAAGCTGGAGAGTTAAGCGTGAAAATTATCTCTAAGCGTGGAAACTGAAAAAGCATTGACAAGTTATATTAATATCTTCGAAAAGCTTCTTTAACTTTCAAGAAAAAGCAAAGTCCCACATGTAAGTTCGAAAATAATAAAAGCTTGTCCTAATGTTATTTAATGGAAAGCTGCCCGAGTCTTAAAAGCTATACTAGCGTTTCATAGTGTCTTGTGCAAACTTTGTAATGGGTAATCCAAAAAACTCTTTGATATAATCGTACATACATATGTATATAGATAACACCACATTGAATTTAAAAACTCAAGCATTCCATTCGTAATCAACGACCCCAAAAACCCTTGGCTCTATAATTTTTAAGCAATAATATTTATAATAAGTGTAAAATAGGTATTTTAATTTTATTTTTATGTTCTCTTATGCCCTAACCAAAGATCATAAATTACTAGATGGAACACTCGTAACGTATTCCCTTATATTTTTTCGACCTTGGTCCCCTTAGCCCACCGACCTTGCAGATTTTGATAAAAGTGGATAGTAATAAAGGGCTCACGCGTGAGAGAAAGACAAAAATTTAGGGAAAAATTTAGGGGGAGGAGGAACGATAATTAAAATCATGTTTCACCACCCAAAGCAGCGCACACGTTCGAATACGTTTGGCTCGCCTTTAAAACTGCACAGTGAAAAAATGTAAACAGCCCGCATCCGTATACATGCTCTGAGTATGCTACCTGCCTGTTCCCCATTCTCAATTCAGGATTTCCCTATGCTGAAACATTGCCTGGGGACGGCACTAACACCATGCATGCAGAGGCACACAGCGAGCCCGACAGATTGGCCCGCCTTTAAAAATGCAAGGTAAAAAAAAGCTGCATTTTATTGCCTACACTGTAAGTGCTGTAGATGAGAATTTTTGGCTGCCTATTCTTATCTCTTTCGTTCTTATTGGAATTTAGATAAGGCATAGAAAGCAGTAGTTCTTTGCTTCTTTCTCTAATGGAAAAATTTACCCCAGGCAGTTTTAGAAGTTGCATATGCGTTAGAACTTTAAGCTTGTATAGAGAGTGCCCCATCTAGTAATTCATGATCTTTGTGCCCTAACCACTAGTTCATTTTTAAGAAATTCCAAAATCGGTAAAATATAAATAGAAAATAATCAACAAAGCCATGCACATACATATACTCAAAGGCATGAACGAATGAGTTATATGGTATATCAGAATGTTCACATAAATGTATCAATTTTGTGAATTTACTTAACAATATAAAATATTTCTAAAAACATTACTTAAATGTATTATTATTTACGTAATTTTTAATCGAATTAAATAAAATATAAAATTATAATTCTTTTTAGATATATAATTCTTTTTAGATGAGCTTTTGCTGCCTTCTTTTTCTTCCAGGACTACTGACGCTCTTTTCAAGAACATTTTTTAAGACACTGCAGAATATTTTAAAAACTTTTTGTCTGTTTTCCACCCTATAGTCCCCTTTTATAAAATGATTGGATCATATTCTTATCGTTTTAATGTTTATACATATTTTCTTTTCCTCGACTAATTTTCACCCAAATTTTCAATTTCAGGTCTTTAGGAAATGCGTAATATTTCATTATTGTTGTCGTATGGTAGATTTCTTTCCTGAATAGTTTTTATAATTAATAACAGAACAAAAAAAAATTTCACATTTATTTATAATAATTAATTAAACACTTTGAAATTTTCTCACTTGAAAACACATCCAACACTGCCAAAACACTTGTGCACAGTGACGACTTTTGACTTCTCTTAAAAGCTTGCCTTGTATTCTTTATGACAAGTCTAGGTATGTACAAGGAAGATATTTAGAATTTGATTTTACTATAAATAAAAAAAACAATTTTGCAATGTAGAGCTTTTTATTTGAAAGTACAATCCTTCCGGTTAATTTTCGAACACTACTTCAATCAAAAGACTTCCTCGAGTGGACTTGCCTAGTTACAGAACATTTTCAACTGTGTGGAGCTCTATTTGACCGATGGCTGTACCAATTTCATCCTTAAAAGGCTCCATCGTTGCTGAATGGTAAGCGTAACACTTACCTTTCATGGCTCCCTCCAAATAATAGTCCAACGGAGCTTGATGCTTTAAAATCAGCGCATCAATTGCTGGATGGAAGCAGCTTTCTCGCTAGACCATGCTTATCCTGTATATATAAGTTACGCTAAGGAAAGATGTTGTGCAGAAATATTTTATGGTTGGATAAAAAAGAGTAACATTATTAATTCTTCTAGAAGCAAAATCCTGTAATGCCATCATTTGTTTGTTTGTAAATATAAGAAAAACAAATTCAAACTATTGTTGCTTTGTATACTACTTTGTATACTTTGTATGTTATATACAAAGCTTAAACTATTATTGAGAAATAAAAACCGGTCTGTGCATCACTTTTAAAGATATGTCTAAATAAAACGTTTTAATCGATGCATATACTATAAAATACGAATATACAATTGTGCGTAAATTTTTGCAATATTTCTATTTTAAGAACCTAAATTTTAGAGGATATATTTTTATTACACAAAACGTATTCTTATCTTTGTATATATTCAGGTATTTTTGAGAGGCAGCATAAAAACAGAAAGATATATATATCAATATTTTAACATCAAATACATATGTTGCCATTTATGGAAGAGAATATGCTATTATGAGAGGCAATATTCCAGTATGATAATGTTAGCCCACACGTTGCTCGTAGTACACACAGGCTTAGTTTAACAATCATAATATCGCTCATTGTCAACTTTTACTCCTGACTTGAATATTATTTAAAGCACAAATTAATATTGAGCTTAAATACTCAAGGAGCTTGTATTAATGTTCAGTAATGTTCAGTAATGTTCAGTAATATTCAGTAATGTTCAAATGCTTATATATTTTAAAACAAATTTAATTTTTTATCATATTTTATCCATGAGGAGCTCTTAGTAGGTCCAAACTTAATCTCTTTAGTGCAAACGTTTGAAAAACGTGTTGGTGGTATTCCAAAGGCAAATGTCTTTAATTATCTGACGTTTTAAGGTCAAACAATCCTCAATGTTTGAGCTCTTTTTTCACAAGAATAAGTAATTAATAACGAATCGAATAGAAGTTATTTTATTAAGATATATTCAATTTATTTAATCCAAGCTGTCTTCTAGTACTCGTTGGGACAAGTATAAGTAGAACGAGGTCACAAATTCAGCTGAATAAAACACGTTTAAAGTTTTCCTTACGTTTTCCTTGATATAAAATTATGTTTTTGCTAGAATATTGGCACTTACATTAATCTTGTCCCGAGCCGTATAATGGTTCTTCATCGGTATCTCCATTATCGACCTTGTCTTTTTTGTTTTTGTTTTTTGTAGACCATATGTGGTTATATGTATATTGTGAAAAATGCGTCCCCTATATAACAAGGGACTGAGGGTCTTAACCAATCGCACTATCTGGTCTAACTAACTAATGTGTCCACCATGCAAAATACAAAAGCTGCAAAATATGTAAGGAACATTAAGGTAAGCCCTTATATCTGATAAAAATTTGTGATATTTTAAAATCGAGGTTCTTAAAACGGACCAATTCCAAAAATCAGCGGGGGTGTTAAACTGTTGCAAATAACTATATAGTATGGTATTTGCTTAACGTAAAGCAAAACGAGTATAATACATTACATTTTATTAAAAATCCCAAAATTTTAAATGAAACATAAATGACTAGAGTAAAATCGCTTAAAAATTGGATCTTATTAGCCTTGGCCTTTACAAATCCCAGTAATATTTTATCATATCCGCAGCTTTTTCTGCAATCATGTAGACCACAGAGATAGTGTGACCAGCTATAATGCTAGGCATGATGGACGCATCCACTACTCTTAGCCTTTTAATTCCATGAACTTGCAGTTGTGGATTCACGACAGCTTCAACGTCGTCTTCTACTCCCATTTTACAAGTTCCAACCTGATGTTGGAGAGTCGTTGCAAACCTTTGTAAGCAGCACATCCAATACGACTCACTGCCGAAGGGAAGATTTTCACAGCCTAAAAATGGAGTGGTATGAAACTGACTTCCATAGGCCCTCAATGCAGATGAGTTGCTAATTTCGAGTACCTGTAAAAAATTTTCTTAAATTGCGCTAATTGCGACTGAATTCTTACAATCTGAATTGCCTCCAACATTGTCCGTATGTCTTCTGGATGAGTAAGATAATTTCCTTGCATGCTCGGCCAACTGAAGGGATTGCGATCCCTTAACAATATTCTTCCCCGACTCTTTGGGCGAAGTAGGATAGGCACTAATCCATACGAAGGCTAAGAAATATTAAAAATCACACTATGAACAGACGATGTGAAAGAATTCATTAGAAGTATAATTATTATATAATAAGACTCTATTCTTATGCAAAATATAAGTAACCGAAGCTCCTTTAATCTTCGGTTTAATTTCTTTCATATTTTTGCCCAAAAAAGAAAAGACAAACATTTGGAAATTTGTGTCGTAAAATGTGTACTTTTAGTTTATAATATTTCTGAAACATAGTTACTACTCAAAAATTTATAAATAAAAATAAATAAACCAAACATTATAATAGCTCGTGCAAAATATAAACATTGATGCGAGTACTGTCCGTCGGCGAAACCCACGCTTACAAAAAAAACATGTCCAGAAAAGCTTTAAGTAAGTTAAATTTAATTTAATTATTTTAACTGCACTTAAATAACAATAATACACAGGTTAAATTTCGCTGAACAGCATCTAAGTTAGTCCTTTGAAAAATGGATAACAATTCCTTTTAATGTTGAATGAAAATTTAATATTTTAAATTCAGACGTTATCTGTATTGTGCGACGACCTAAACGTGAGCGGTTTAATCCAAGGTATTGAAAACTTACATTTAAATATGCATGGGCAGTATTATGGTTTGGACCTGCTTCTCCGCACTTAGCCTTGTTCCTTTTGTTGAAATCGAAGGAATAATGGACAGATTTAAATATTAGAAGATACTCGAAACTCATATGCTGCCAAGGATATTATAAAAAAAAACATTTAAAAGTTGCTTATAATGCTATTCTTGGTTTTTCTAATGATTGTTTCGTTTATTTTTATTTATAAAGTTTATGGATTAAAAGTATACATTTTACTACAGAAGTCTCCAAATGTTTCCCGTTTCTTTTATGCAATAAAGTATGAAAAAATTTGAACAGAATATCAAAGAAGGTTCGGTTGCTTATATTTTGCACAATGTAGTATATACTAGCTAAACATTTTCAAATTTAATTGAAATTTAGAATGTATGCATTTTTTGCTTGAAAGCTCTAATAAGCTTTTCGATAACTCCGTCACCATACTAAATCAACATGTTACTAAATTCGTTATTAAAGTCTGTTAAAGAAAACGGTTGAGTAAACAATTGCCTGCGTACTATCGGACATGGGTTGATGCGTTTTTTAAAAACCTAAATTTTCCTCGAGTTAAGAGTGCTTTACTTTTATATTTTTGTAGTAAATTTTGATGACCATGAATGAATTTTGCCAGACAACAGTGAAAAAGTTCATCCGTTGTAGCAATTTGATGCCCGACTTGCCAAAAAAAATTCTTAAAGTGATGTTAATAGACGAGTAAAGCTCTTGAATACTAGTTTTATAAATCAATCAACAAAGTCCAAAGAATGTATATAGAATATTGAAGTCCTATGTCTTCAAAAACCTAAAGTCAAACTAAATAGCTATAGTATGAGCAATCACTCTATTTCCAATACAACTGAAGAGCAAGTTTTTCTTTTTCTTTTCTTAGTTTCTTTTATTTTTTTATATTTTTTTAATTTTATTTATTTTTGCCACCCTGGGCTATAGCTTCCTTGTAAATATGCACCTCTTTGCTATTAAGAGTACACGGAAAGAAATATCAATTGAACTTGATTTAAAACCAACCATATTTGCTGTTAGTTTTGAGTCAATCTGATATTTAATTAATGTTTATATTCTAAAATTAAGAAAATCTGAAAATAAAGACTGTATTAATATATAATAATAATATTACATGGTAAAGTTAATCAAATTATTTACTAAAATAAAATAAAACTTTTTTTAAATTAGTAACCGATTTTCGCAATCAATTCCTTTTTCTTTACTGAAATTAGTAAAATATTTATAGTTTTTATTCACGTTGCCGCCGCATTATGGCGAATTTAAGGACTATGTGATGTCACAGAAATTCTTATTAATTTGGTGTGACTTTATGGGTACCTACTTGACGAAACGAGGGTTTTAGCTTGTCTCATCAACTGAAATTTTAATAATCCTTTTTCAATCAATCTAAGATTGATTTTTTATCATATTTTCTGATGTACAACTTTTCCTAACTTTACAACCTATGTCTAGTACCTATACATTTTTCTATTATTGTGTCACAAATTTTAGTAAATTTTTTATTACAATAATCAATTCAAGTTTGTTTTTTTTATTCTGATATTATAAAATCAATCCACATTTATTTATTTCAGATTCATCGTAAACAATCACAATTTTATCGATTTTATCCTACAGATTCAGAATTGATTCTATTAAAATTTTCTTGGTTTTACAAAAAAAGGATATATTTAATTTTTGCAATACTGACTCTCAGATAATGTTGCAAATGTGGAATTACTAAATTAGTTGAATACATTTTAGTAAATCATTTTTTCTGTATATAAGTTTTGATTTTTTTAATAAATTCAAAGTTTACCTTTCCTATTATGCCTGCATATACAGTTTGAAAAAACTCGTCTGTTATGCCGAGAAGATTTCGCATAGTTCCAGATATGTCTCCATTTAGGCCACCGGCGCCGATAACCACTTCAATGTCTGGGTAATCGTAATCTGAAGATAACAATTTTAAATTTTAATTCGAATTATCAAGCGTAGACTCTCTACCATTTAATCTACAATTACCTCGGAGAGAACCTGGCGTTTTAAGGAACGCTAATGCTTCAGCTCCTCCGGGCAAGGTGAAGGGACCTCTTTTATTAAGTATATAATCCAAAACTGTCACCGGATTAACTATTTCCGTTTCAATAACAGATATTGATTCATTTAATAAAAAGGTTAATCCTGGAAGGGTCACGTGATCTTGCAAATTGTACCCAACTCTCAAGTTTTCAATCACTGGAATACCGAGCTGGGTAAGGTGTTCCATAGGGCCAATGCCGGATAACATTAAAAGCTGTGGGGAAGCAATTGATCCTGCTGATAAAATAACTTCCCTCTTTACTCTAATTTGATATCTTGACCTGTTTTTTAAAAACTCTACTCCTGTAGCTTCTTTCGTGAACGGATCAATTAATATTTTTGTCACCCAAGATTTCATCGAAATTCGTAAGTTCGAGCGATCAATCACTGGTTCAATAAACGCCTTCGACGCGCTGCACCTGCGACCATTTCTCAAAGTAGCTTGAGCTCTGCTAAAGCCTATCATCTCCTCTCCATTAGGGTCAATAATTCTATAACCCCTATCGACTCCAGTTTTTAAAAATGCGCGCGAAAGTCTTGTAAGGAAGGGTGCGTATTGAACATCTAGATAGCCGCCACGTCCATGGTAGGGTGACTCTTCCACATCAGGAATTCCAATGTTTTCAGATTTTATAAAATATGGCAGCACATCAAAGTAGCCCCACCCATCGTTCCCCATTCTTTCCCAGTCATCGAAATCTTGTCTATGGCCGCGAGTGTAAATCATGAAATTAATTAGACTGGTTCCCCCCAATCCCCTGCCTTTGGGCCATCGACAAACACCACCTTGGAGCCCTTGACATGCATTCCTCTGAGGATCAGAGGAGTACCCCCAATTATATCTCGTCGACTGAGTAAGAGCAGCTGTTAGAGGTACATCGGTAAGAAATATTTCCTGTTCCCCAGCTTCTAATAGTAGAACGGTGACGTTTGGAATTTCAGATAGGCGATTAGCTAAAACGGATCCTGCTGATCCACCACCGATAATGATGAAATCATAATCACTGGCAAAAGATGTTGCGTCTGGAATCTTCGTATTCAAAATTGTTCTCTCAAAATCCCGAAATACCTCAGGAAGGACCGTAAAAAGATGTGTTATAGTGAGTACGTAGATCAAATGCACGGAAAACCCAGCTAACATAGGATGAAGTAGGTTTAAAAGCATCGTTTATACAGTGGTTTTTCTAGAAAAGACAATATATTCAGCATTATATTAAAAATTTTCAAATAGACAAAAATAATTTAAAAAAAAAATAAAACACGTAATTTTTTAAGATGAGATGATAATTTTTATAGTACAACAAAATCAATATTAAACAAGCAAATCAAGTTTAGAAGTTTTGATCAATATTTTAAATTATAGACAATAAAATAAATTAAATTAAATGAAAACACAGTTCATGTAAGGATCAATTTTGCTTGTGCACGACAAATTGTAGGAAAACTTAATTTTTCTTTAAATTACATTGATTAAAAAAAAGCTATATCCTTCGCCTACCTAGTATCTAGTTTTATTTACAGAGTATGAAAATATGTACCAAATTTTATAAAAATGAGCGCAGTAGTTCTTAACATATTTTAACCACTCTCAAGCGATTTTTCAAAAAAAAAATCCGCATAAAACATGTTTAAAGTTTTGGATTTGATATGATATCCTCTTTAATATCAATTCTTTAAACCAGCATTATTTAGTCAATTTTGGTCCCATTTTTATGAAAATAAATTGATAAATATATCGCATATCTTGTCATTTTTGCAGAAGCGAAAACAGAAAATTATTGCAATTCTTGAAATTTAAAATTACCCATACCTATTATAAATTGTTGTAGATTTTAATTCCCTAACTCCAAAGACCTCTTAATATTATTGTGCTATTTTCAATGAGGAAATTTTAGTAGCAAAACTCCTTAGTATTGAATTTCATGGCAATCCACTGAAGTTTAACTTTTTCTTATCCATTTTGGGTCTGCTCACTTGAATTTTGGTATATTTGAATTCTAAAGCCAATCTAGGAAAGATGTCAATTTTAATTAAAACTTTTTATTAGATTAAAACTGCTTAAAATTGAGGAATTTCGGCCACCTCATTTTAAATTGGGTTGTGTTGATTGAAATATCTTGAAGTTTAATATTTTCGGAAATCATTTTTGAATCGCCATTTTGAAACCATAAACTTTATGAAAATAAAAATCAGTTGGACTATGTAATCCCTTGTGGCAAAAATTGAAGTCTATCGAAGCAAGAGTGTAGTAGTGATTGAGTAAAAAACAAACGCAATTTTGTTTTTATATCGAAATTAATGGCCTCAAAATACCCATAGTACTAGTATTCATTTTCATTTAAATCCGTTGAAGTGAATTGAATTTCCAATTCCCAAATACCAATTTCCATGGTAATCGCTTGATATTTATAAAATTTGGCCGCCATATGGCCTATATGTTAGGCCAGATTATGTAGTGCCTTCACTCAAGAAATGAAAATGTTCGGACAAAGCGTTTAGATGTGATAAAGCAAAAACAAACGAACTTTCGATTTTATATAAGGGTGTTTTTTACTGGGTATGCCAAAATGAGTGAGATAAAAAAACTGACTTAGGCAAACAAAAAATTGTATGGCAAGTAGGGGACCATCCTAACCGTTTGGGAGTTATAGGGTGATCCGTAAATTCCAATTTTTCATGGTATGCACTTTACTATTTTACTATTATCTTTTGATCTACTCAATACAACGATATCCAAACGATAGCAAAAACCTACTAACTTCTCCGAAATTAACGTAATTAATATACCTATTTATTATTTTTATCAAATTGCTCATCTTATTATTTTTCCAAAAAGGTCCATCCATGTTAAGTAAAGTTAGAAAAATCTGTTGACTTTCATGCCTGAAAAAGAGCATTTATGGCAAGCACTGCTTTTCTTATTTTATCAAAAGAAAACGAGCGTTGAAAGTCATCGTTTGCTGGTAGAAACTTACGGAGAGCATGCTCTAAGCATAAAAACATGTGAGACGTGGTTTCGAAAATTTAAAAGTGGTGATTTTGATTTGAAATACAGTAAACATTCGGGTAGAACAAAAACATTTGCAGATGCGGAATTGCAGGTGTTATTGGATGGAGACCCAACCCAAACTGAAAAACAGTTGGCAGAAGCGTTAAATGTGGCACAAGAAACTATTAGCCACCGCTTACGAGCAATGAGAAAGATACGAAAGCTGGGAAGATGTGTGGAAAATCGAAAAACTATTTGAGAAATGTTGCTTCAACGGTACGAAAGGAAGTCAATTTGCATGAAATTGTGACGGTTGATGAGAAATGGATTTATTTCGAAGCTCCAAAACGTGGTTATCGTCTAGCCAAACGGGCCCAAACGCTTCGGAAAGAAGACAATTCTCTGTGTTTGGTGGGACCAGGGTAGTGTAGTGTATTATGACCTTCTGAAACCTGATGAAACAATTAATACTGATCGCTACAAATAGGTTTGGCTCAAAGGCAAATGGTTTTTTGGCATAGAATTCATAAATTGCACGAAAAATGTACAAAGTGTATAGAATCGAGTGGCCGATACTTTGAATAAATAACTTTTTCCATTTTCTTAAAAAAGACCGGTAAAGACTTTCTGGTACACCTGGTAGGTTCACCAGACAACAGATAGACTCTTACGAGAGTACATTATAGATTGGCATTTAGAAACACTGAGCTCTAGGGAGTTTTTTAAGTACCACGTACTAAAATTAGCTAGGTCGTCTTGTAGCAGTCGGGAATCAGAGGCGGAGGATATTAGTTTAGAGATATTCATACCATTACAATAGAAAGATCAGCATGTTTAATAATACACTAAACATCATTAATGGCCAAAATGAAAAGCAAGGGTCATAAATGACTACCCTGAGGGACTCCAGAATTAGCAACGAAAGAGTTGGATGACGCAAAACGGAAAAAGACCTTATACTGTTGAGAAAGGTTGCATCCATGTCAACACATTCCAGTACTTCTGGAAGGAGATTCCGAGAGAACATTGGAGCTTTGCACTTGGCTTCTGAAATGCCACATAGAGGACAGGGCGTTTCTAAACCGATTTCTTTAGGCGGATGAATCGCAATTTACTAATGATGGTATCATACACTTCCACAAGTTTCATACCTAGTCAGAAGATACTAATCCACATGGTACAAAGGCGACATCATATCAGCATAAATTGAGTGTCAATATTTGGGTGGTATCATCAGAAATCATTTAATACGACTATTCATTTTGCCGCAAGTGCTTAGCGGTCAAATTTATGCGGAGTTTTTGAAGAATACACTGCCAGAACTTTAAGTCCTTTCTGTAAGCGAGGGATATTCCAACGGAATTTCAAATTAAATTGAAATATGTAGTTCCGTGTAAATAAAATATATATGTATATATATATAAATATACCAATAAATGTATGAAATTTAATTATCTCTTATAAATTCCAATAAAATTTTCTTTTATTTGCCTTTTTCACGACTCATGTTTCCATAGAACTATTTCTAGAACCAAGGTGAAAGCATCTTTAATTTAAGGATTGTGTAACTTTTTAAAAATTTTGTTTTCTACATATTTGTCCTTTCAACTCCAACAAAGTTCTATCAAAACTTGTAAAAGGACATTAAACTCAATCTATTCCTCCGTTTCTCAAAATCATTTATTTGGCTAATTTTAAAAATCTTTTTATAAAAACGAGATATGCAAGACACTTCAAACATACGTCAAAATAAAGTTTAAACACGTAACTGAATCAGTTATTTGTATGCTTTATCAAGATTTGTTCAGGAAACAATTATTATGGCCTTAAGGAAAAGTTAATGAAAAATTTATTCTTAAGCAAATTTTAATTTAATTATTTAGTCTGTTATTGGAGCTGTGTTTCATGATATTAAAAGTTGTGCAGAGCTTGTTATAACAATTGGAAAATTTTTAAAAATTACCATGCTAACGCTTGATTTTAGCTCTGTGAGTAACGCCAAAGCACCCAGTATTACAACTCTTCCCGTTAAATTGACTCCTCTCTACTTTAATCTTAGTTACCATACAAAGATAAGATCTAGTCCTAGCCATAAAGTTTAGTATTTAGGAGCGGGCAATGCGAACAACATCCTAAAATAGTAAATACCTATTCGACTCTGCATAACCTAAGTACATGGTCAATATCTTTTATCGGCCAAGTCCAAACGAAAGGAGATAATTCTATTTTGCTGTTTCTTTAATCGAAGTATATTCATGGTAACGGAAGAAATGTGTTAAATGGAACAAATATTTTATAATTATGAAATAATTGCGTACCAATTCAATACATATAGGAATCGTTAATACGAAATAGCTTTGGAGATCACATAACAAATATATAACTTAAAACTTATATCTATTATTATATTTCAAAAGTACAGAATAATTTATATGATTATGTAGGTAAAAGTAATTATATTTATTACAATATTGCAGTAAGAGGTAAGAGAAGTCAATTATCAGATAAAATTGAAATTATGAACATGGAAATCAGGAAACTCAGGAATTGCTTTAAATAATATTATAAATGTAACTTCGAGCACGAATAAATCGAGCGAATAAAAACGAGCCCAAAATAAAAACTGCATGCATGATATAACTTTATAGAGCGCTTCTAGTTAAACTGGATTAGGCGATTAAATATAATTTCGATATGTTTATGATTCTTTTTTATATGCTCTTTATGAAATCTGCCTTTATTTATGTATGTAATTATGCAATTAAAAATGTCTAGTGACACATTTTGCATATTAACGTTAATTTTGTTATTTATGATTTTCAGTAATAAAAGGAAAATTTTGGGGAACGGATAGTAAATTTATTGTGCAGATTTTGGTAACAATTTGTTATATAGGGTGCTTCATATAACATACATATGTCAAAATAAAGTGGAATGAAAGATCTGACCGACAAAAAAAAAATTATATGGCAGGAGGAGGATATTTCAACTATATGGGAGTTACAGGGTGATTCACAAATTCAAATTTTTCATGGCATGCAATTCATTATTTTATTTTTCGAATTTACTAATCACTTTGTAACTTTCAAATTCTATATATATATAGAACATAGAACACATATAGCTATGTGTACAATTCTAGGCACAGATATATATATGCAATGGATCGCTCATGTACACGATTTACTATAGAAGCGGACGGTGTGATTTTTTTTGACTCTCTTTCGTTCTCAGACAGTGACAGTGAGAAATTAACATTCTTTATGTAATACTGCATTCGAAATACCGACTCAAATGTTTTAAAATAATTTACAAAACAAATGACAAATTAAATCAAGCGCCAGACAAATCGCATAAACAATTCGCTTTAAAATATTAGCACAACAACAACTCCTGGTGGTTTTCGAGGATTGTGTCTGCGTCCTGTTATCACGAAAATTAGTAGTGTATAGTAGTAGAGTCCTTGTGTTTCCAAAAGTAAGGAAGTTATTTTGAATTAAGAGTAAAATCAGATAGACGAGACCGACATTACACATTTCTAAGAACATTCAGTTCTTCACCGTTGAAAACTGGCTTTGTCATATCTATGTTAGTTTTCCCTGATATTTATAAATGTGTGGAAAATATTTAAATCTATAATCGATATTTCAATTTTCAAAATTTTTTATTTTGTCAAGTATTTCAGTAATAAATTGCTTTCCCTTTTCAACTTGTTAACCTGTTAGCTGCGGAGTTTAGTTTCGAAAAACCTCCACAGGGTGTGGAGTTAAAATCAGGTAATGACGGGTATACACGTCGAACGCAAGGTAAATGGTCCTACTACACATTTTTACAAAAATTGAGAAAAACAAAAAATCAAATACATAAAAGAATAAGGTAAAATTAAAGAAACAAAATAATTAAAAAACTTTCAATTTATTTAGTGTGATATTTTTCGAAGCAAGGTACCACACAGAGTGCCACTTCGCATTTCGTACACCAAAATCTTGTTTCTTTGTGTTTTCCATTTTTTGAGCAAACTCCACATCTTCGGAGGGGATTTGTTTTTGATGTAGTAGGCGGTATATAATTTGGGAAATGTTTCCCAATGAGCCGTGTAGGTTTTGTGCACTTAGATGACCGACCAATTTGAGAAACATGTTCCATGATTTGCATATTGCTCAATAGTTCCATACAACACATAGCTGTTGTATTGGTAATATGCAGGACACATACCACAAATTAATATTCTCATCACATTTTTTAAAATTTTCGAGTTTTTATAGTCAATGGTAATTTTTTACTTCACGTGACGTGTACACACGTCGAACGCACTGCAGTGGAGATTCGGTCTGACGTGTATACACGTCGAACGCAGCTAACAGGTTAAATAGTTATTCTAAAATTCGATGTTATGTAATATTCAGATAATGTTAATTTATAGATTCATTATCCTATTTTCCTTTCTATTTTCAACGTGACACATACAAAAACATTTTTATTGTTTAAAGCACTGAAAATTTCACTGAGAAATGAGATAATTATCACATTTAATCCCATGCAACAAATGCCAAACAGCAACAAATATTACGTAACAAATTTGCTGAAACTTCTAATTCAAATTGATTCAAATTAATTATCACAATTAGGTAGTAAGCGTAAGTGATACTCACGGTTTTTATCTTACCGATTTCACTTATGGCGCACCAATAGCCATTTAATAACAGACGTTACCCTTCGCGTGTATTTTAATAGGAAGCGAAAAATTCTTTTAAATATCTACCTTTAGAAATAAACTTATTTTAGAAGCAGTAATTGCTCTTTTGACGCTAAGTCATTTAAGTGAAAAGATTAGAAAACTTTCTTAAACCAGATATATTGCCGCCATCAATCGAACTGACCATGGTTAGCTTGAAATGTTTATCCACCTGAGTGGTGGTTCCGCCCCACTAACGCCCATCGCGACAACAAATCTTACGACAAAGTTTTATGAGAGTTGCTCGAGTTCGTCAAAATTATCCCGCAATTATCAAGTGCACCGTGCAACTGTTCGAAGAAATGCTGAAACAAACCTCAGAGGCTGTTATGAAATATTTCGAAGCATTTTTATCCATTTCAATAAACAATTTAAGAAAAACGTAATCTGCTAACTTTCTTGCGTAACTAAAACATGCCGATTTAAACTTGGTTCGTAAAAATTAAGTGCGCTTTTGCCTTTGTCGTGGCCGAATGGCTTTTGGAAGGCACCAAAGGTCAATTTAATCTAGTTACTTACGACTTAAGGATGTAGCTATATAATTTGAAAATATATCTTAATTAATGTTCTTCACCAATGTACCTACTGAACAATTTTCTGCTTTGCTTTGAGTTTAAGTTACCTTAATCCCAAAACAATTTAGTTTTAAATAGACACGGAGCAGAACGAAATAAGATTATTTAGAATTAAAGATGTTAAATTCTTGAAAAGTAATATACTTTTCGCACTTTCCACGTTTTATGGGTATTTTTGGATTTATTCATTTACCTACTTTTTAATTAGAAGCTTAAACACACAACACACGCAAACGAGATGCCCACATTTCATAGATATGATATCATCAAATAGTTTTAAATTTCCTTTGTTTAACTGCTTTTCAACGCAAGCAAAAATTAACAGAGAATTTTGTAAACCACATGAACTGCAGTTGATCTTCACGGCCGCGGGATTTTCGAGAACCGCACGATAGGTGTACAATTTACGAACAATTATCACAGCTGTTTTGATATTATTTATAACTTTGTAAACTTATCAAAATATGAAAACATTACACAATTTCTGCGAAAATGTGCATATAAGAGTTCCCGAGTAAAAATCGTCAGCACAAAAAGAGCACCGAAAGACCACCAACGTTTAATTACCACCAATATACAACCCAAATAGACTCGATTTTCTTTTGGAAAATTAGGAGCACTGATATACCACCAAAATAAGGGACAGATATCAATCGAAAACTCTAATAGTCGATGGAAGCCCCAAAACACCACCAGAACATGATTGCATATATAGAATGCCTTATTCAGCACCAGCCTTACTTATAAATTTATATGTGCACGAATTAACATACGTCTAGGTGTCAAATGGTAGTATTTTAGTGTAGAAAACGGTGCTATGTTGGTGCTCACTTGGTATGGAATTTTTTGACGATAGTAGTCATTTGGTGGTGATTCGGTGTTGAAGCTGGTGCTCTATTAGTTGTTGTAAAGAAGTGGATTAACTATTTTGTTCGCCAAAAGGGCTTACTTTGGTGTTATTTTAGTTTAACTTGAAGTGTCGATTTAGTTGTTATTCAGTGTATAGGAAATTCAATGCCCAATTTTTACTCGGGTTTTTGGAATCGTTGGTAACTATTTGGAAATAAAAATTAAAAAATTCAAAAGGACGGGCAAAATTTCTTCAAAGCAGTAATCGAACTGAAAGAGAATTACATTATAATTTCAAAGTCGTTGATTATGATTTCAAAGTCAAAATGTATAGAAATTTGTTTAAAAAAATACAAAAGAATGTTTATTAATTATATTACAATTATTATTTTAAATTATAATACTATATTGCTTAATTCCGCGCGCAAATTTTGAATTTTGACTTCCAAATCGTTATGAGCCACCTCCAGAACTCCTATTATATAAATTTTCATCCAAAGTGGACAATGTTCTCAGATTTTGACCAGCTTTTATGGATTTCAGCCCACAATCATAATTACTGGAAGAGCAGCTGTTGTTGATTTCATTAGGTTGTAGTATTTAGCATATTATAAAATCAAGATCTTTACCGAATTCATAATTTTTTTTCTACATTTGTTAAATTTTTGGTATTTGTCTTTTTTTTATTTATTATAAACCAAAGTAACTTTGTGAAATAATTTCAATTTATTTTTTTGCGTTTAACTTAAATTAATTATAATTCTACATAACTTCATCTAACTTTTACACATTAAAAATACAAGAAAGTTTTAAAATTATTGAAACTATGCATTTTTAAGAAATATGTTAATTTTCAGGTTTATTTTCAGTTTTCAGCGTTTCGAGATTACAGAAAACTATGGGGTGCGAATTTAACCCTTTGACCCATACATTTCTGTAATGTATCATTTTGCACTAAAATTCGTATATGAGGGTTTTTTTCTATGAAACTTGGTATATAAGGGTTTTTTGACTCGCAAATCACGAATTTGACATTAGATTTTCAAAATTCAAGATGGCGGATTAAATTAAAAAAACAACTGTTATCTATGAAAGTTGAATTTTGAAAATATGATGTCAGATTTGTATTCAGCGATTCAAAAAACACCCTTATATGACTTTTTGCCATAAAGTGATGAAAATAAAATCATTTCGAAAAAAGTCTAACTTTTGATCCGTCATATTGCATCCGCCATTTTTTATTTTGGAAATATAACTTCATATTCGTGTTCAGCGACCCCAAAAACCCTAGAGTATCAACTTTTATCGAAAATATTTCATTTTTCAATGAAAAAAAACGAGTTTGAGTAAGGACATAAAACGTCCCACCATGGGTCAAAGGGTTAAAGGCTGCATTCAGTTATGTAACAATCATTTAAAACCGACCTTTTTCTTATTTCTATATTGTTATCGATAAAATTTGATCTATACATGTACAAGATTTCATTTCTTCAAAAGTTATATTCTACTACAGTTCTACTAAATGAAACTAAAGTAAAACTACTATATGCGTTGTCCGATTAACACATATTTAACTGCGGAGTTTAGGAAAGAGGATGCATAGATAAGTTTGTGTTATTTACTGAGCTAGTTTGTTAGAATTGTTAATATGAAGGTAAACTTACAACGCCAGAGTGAGGAACATTCTGAGCACAATTTTGTCATACTCGTAAAACTAAAGCGAATCTAACGAGACTTACTTAACACGGTTAAAACAAATTTTATGTTATGTCTCTATAACCTTTTATCGCTTTTAAAAATAGAGCTCTGTGTTGTGACCTAAAGAACATTTGGTTGAAAGATCTAAGAAAACTAAATCAAATACCCAAAGAACTTTCTCCCATGACCCAATTTTCAAATATGTACGTATATTAAGATTTTCACCCAATGGGTGTTACGTAGCACTTGATTGAAATAGATTAATCAATACTGTAGACATTATATCCACATAAACGGTACAGAAGAATGTACTGACCAATTGTTTACTTTTCAAAACTCGACTGAGGTATAGACCTCAGGGGCCGGAGTCGATATATTATATGTATGATTTATAACTATAGTAGAATGTAATGAATGTGAACACGATAGAAGCCATATTTTTAAGAACATAAATAAAATTTAATCAAAATTCCCTGTTCTTTTCCAAGGACAGTTTTTTCCGTTTTTGAACTACTAAATTGAAATCAACCTCTTCCTTCTAGCTGCCGCCGAAAGGCCATTATTTCTATAAATCCTGATCTTTGTGAAGATTAAATTACAATCAGCAATGATCGAAATTAATTCATTATAAACACATAAAACTCGGGCACTGAATGAACTCAGTGAATGAGTAGATGAGCAAACAACTTCTATCAAGTGAAAAATGCTGTGAACTAAATTATTTTGAGTTGGAGCTGCTCCGGAGAAAGATTGAATGCAGATAAGCCTTTAATACTTCCTTTATTAACATGTTTTTCTCAGAACACGTTTTGCAAATTATTTTGTGTCTTTGAATGTATGAAATACCGTGTTATATTTATTTTGGATAGTCTTCTGTACACTACTCATTTTATCACTTACACTAGTAGTGGAGCAACTAATTACTTTGTTGAGATTTGTGGGTTATAACGACTCGTTCGGCAGCTATGTAACATTAAGAGACTAGAAGTTCCGCAAAAGTCTACGAAGCTTACGCGGAAGTAATTCCAATTTCCAAATTCTAAATTATGTTCAAAGTAAAATATCGGTACCCATTGATCCCTCCCAATACCTGCAAGTATGAATTCACCTGTAATCTATCATTAGAGTGAAAGTACGCAGAAATTTTGTCTCTCAAATTGTGACGGTTTATTTGAAAATAAAGGAAACTATTGAGCAGAAATTAAAAAAACAAAATAGGTTGTGAGGTAATTTTTTTTTCTGTGCAGGGAACTGAAATATCTGACAATGGAGAAATAAAATCACGTCCGATTCACAAGACCGTGAAGCAAATGACCAGCTGACGTAGTGCGCTTTGCTTTAATCCACTTGACCCAGGTAGGAATCAAATAGAACCAGATCCATGCAATATGTGTTTTTATTGTTTTGATAATGCAATTCAATATTTTATCAATTACTTACTTCGAACCGCTTTAACCAGTTTACTTAAGATTGAATGTGGATGGTAGGAAGAGAAAAGTTTGAGTAAACGAAGAAAAAAAAACAGCTTTGCGCACATTTAAGAATTAATGCCAAGAAACGCCATGTACATAATTTAATTGCGCATATTTGGAAATTTCTTATGCCAACATTATAATACTGGTCCACTGATGTAACTTTGAAGTAATGATAAAAATTTCTGGCACGGTCATCACAGGTAATTTTATTTATTTATATTTTATAGGCGAATAGAGTAACTTAAGAAGAAGAGCGCTTAAAAATATTTGCCTTTATTAAAATGTTACAGTCATCACCTACATACTTTATGAAAACCGGTCAAGTGTGTGTCGGACCACGCGCTGTGCAGGTATTCGTACACCGATAAAACTGAACTATAACTACAACTGGAGAAATTTTGGTTGAAGCAAAACACATAGTTGCTGTAACAACTTTTTATAATCCATGATACTTTAAATGAAGTTGCAGGGAAACGAATAAAGATATTATTTGTGATAACTAAAAAGATTTAAAGAAAAATTTCAGTAGCTGTTCACTTATTTTTACAACCACAGAAAAGGTTGCTTTAACTATTGCAATATTGTGGTATAAAATAAAAACATTTGTTGTCGAAACAAACAAATATTAAGTCAAAACTTTAGTTTACGACACCAATTCATGACAGGATATAATTTTCGCTCAACATAATTCATATGCCAAGGTGCCATTGTATGTATATATATATGGTATATAAGCAATTTTGTAAACTAATTCCTAAATCCAAAACTCTTATGGCCCGTATTGTCGTGCGGAAAGGGGAATGGGCAGTTAACCGACTTTGAGATTTTAATTACATCAGCAATAAAATATAATTGTCGTGCACAACTTTTTCTTATATTAATAAACTATTATATTTACTAAATGTATGAACTCTTGAACTCATAAATTAATAGATCAATTACAAAAGGTTTTGAAAATATTAAAGACCCATAGTAAATATTGCTAACAGCAACTACAAAACGCTTTTTCAAAGAAATTAATTCGAAAGGAAAATGCATCTCAGTGCATACTTGTATTACAAGCAAAGTTGAGACTGTAATTGAACCAATTTCAATTTTTTTTTTATATACTCGAACATACAGTGGTGGACAAAAGTTTTCACACATAGCCGCTTGTTGAATAAAACAAGTATTAAAACAAAACCAAAAGAAAATATTTATTTCATTATTTTGGAAAAACAAATATTCATCCTTAAGCTATTAAATATCATAAAAATAAAATGAATAAAATGATACCCTATTCTGGAAAACAACATAATACAACTAGAACTAAAAGGAGGAGGATTAGGAAGGCCAATGAGATAGCTGGAAGGGGCAGTACAGAACTTATTCTAAGATTGATGGAATAAGTCGTTCCTAAGAGTTGGTTTGCTCAGGTGAAAGTCAAAGGAAGGAAGGGAGTTGACTTTACGAAGCATTCGGGTGAAGGGTTCTGAAAAACCATAGTTTGTGCGGTGGTGAGCAGTTCAAAAGAGAGGGACCAATCGAAGGTGACAGGAGTTGATTTAGAGAGAAATTCACTGCAGGAATGAAGGGCAATCGATGACGCCGCATAGTAACTGATAGATGAAGGTAATATCAGCACAATCTCGACGTTTCCATATAGGCTGCAAGCTAAGTAGCATTAGGCGATTTTTGTAAGAAGATTCTGAACCCTAGATTGGACAGCTTCGATTCTATTGATGTAGGTAGATTGAATGGGAAACCAAACTTGACAAGATGTAGAGAGATTTAGCAAGAAAAGGATTAAGGTTACTCCTTAGACCAACGCTTCACAAAGCCAAGTGCAGAGTTTGCTCTGTCAATCTAATCACGGAAGTTAAGTTCACTGTTACAAATGACACCGAGGTCACGTAGAGAGGAAACGCATGGGATGAGAGGATAGGTTCTAGGAGAGGAAGAAGGGCGTTTACAGGGAAATGTGATAGATAGGTATTTGGAGATATTAAGTTCAAGAAAATTTTTTTGACACCAGATATAAAAGTTATCAAGATCAACCTGTAAGATAGAGAGTCTAATAATAGCCAAAATGAAGATCAACGGACCTAAGTGGCTACCCTGAGGTCGCCGAACAGAAGAGGACATTTTATTAGCGTTGATCGAGATAAGACTTTATCCAAAAGAGAAAGAGTTAATTAAAGCCAAGGGAACAAAGTTTAAATATAATTAATTGATGTGAGACTTTATCAAACGCTTTTCTGAAGTCAGTGGCAATGACCTCATCAGCGTTTTCCAAAGCACACAGCGTTCTGAAAACGAAGTCGCAGAGGTTGGTGGTAGTTAATCTGCCTTTAAGGAATCCGTGCTAGGAGGAGGAAAATATGGATTTGAAGTGAAACCATAATCAATCACAAAGGAGTCTTTCAAAGAGTTTTGGTATGCAGGACAGTTTGGCTATAGGTCAATAGTTGGAAATGTCGCTCTTAAAGTCTTATTTAGGTACGTGTGGGGATAATGAAAGTCTTTCCACTTAGAAGGGAAGATTCCTTGGTTGATTGAGAGTGGTAAGGGGTCCAATCAAATGTTGCATGCATACTTTTTCAGGACAGTGGCGGGGATTCCGCCAGGATCAGGACTATGATTATCAGCAAGTGCATTGATTAAAGCAGCAACCGTAGAGGGGTCAATATTAATGTAAGCAAGGGCGGTCTGAGGACAGGAACGCATGAAATGAAAGCAGTTACGTCAGACTCGAAAAAATGTTCGCTAAAATAACGGGCGAAAGGATTATCTATTACTTGGGAGTCGGATGAAGAGGTGTCAGAAAGTTTGAGAGTAGAGGTAGAGAGAGTCACTCACTTGCCACTGCGTTATTGATGATGCAAAACAAGTTTTGTCCTCGTTTCTGCTAAGTGTATGTTGTGTCCTATTTACAAAATCGGGCGCCGATAACCATACCATTCACAGTAATATGTAAATAGCCACTGAATTTGCTTTTGACGTTTATAAACTGGTAAAAACGCTTAGGATCAGAGATAAGGGTGGATTGCATACGGTTAAGACTGTCAAGGTAGAAGAATTAGTTTCGCTCGGGAAACAGAGTGCCCATAGAGAGGTAGTTACAAAGGTCGGAATCGGACCGAAATAAAAGATAGGCCTGACACAATTTATTTATCTTATTCCGTAAGGATCAGAGATCTTTATTATACCAGGGGGGATAAGACAAGGTCTTTCCGAGGTTGACAAGGAATAGATTGGGCAAAACAAGCGAATATTTCGGTATAGAAAACGTTAAGGGATGGAGTTGAGAGAAGTTTGGCTGAGTAGGTGATTTAGTTTGCCGAAGTGACCCAGACGAAAACTGGAAAAAGTAAGGAATCTCGTAGTTTGGAGAAATCAGAGGAAAATAGTTCATTACTATTTACGCTGGGAACTAGATTAGTTTCGGTTAGAGCAAAGATGTCGTATAGAAAAAGAGAATTCTGGAAGGAAGTGCGTGGAAGTTCCTTTGATTATTACGACTTTTTTGGAGATGGGAGATGCGCCGAGAGCTGACGCAGAAAGCGAAAGTAGAAAGGTCGGTTGAAACCTCCTGGGGGGTAATGGCCGATTTCCCCACGATGCTTAGAGGTTTTTACTTAAGATTTTAGAACTAGAGTTAGGCTTAGTGTAAGTAGAGAAGCTTATGGACTTCACTTCGAAACCTTAATTTTACCATAAGAAGAGATGCTAGCGGGGTTAGAGAAAAGCCACGCACATTTTTCAAGTATACATAGATGAATTTGAATTTGAATTTGGATGGGCTGGCAGGTTTAGAGCGGAAATCTGCCTAAAAAACACATTACCTACGCATAACGTGGGCCGATTAACATTTTAGATGTGCTCCATTATGAATTCTTGGAGTGGGTATTTGCACTGCTATATCATATATCAAATAAATATGATTTAAAGTGTGTTTTTTTAATAATGACCCAAAATGTTGTCCGAAACAATTTAACTACTACCATATGAAATAATTAATTGCATTCAATTTCTCTGAATAAGAAATACTTTATACAAGAGTAGTGTGCAAATACTCCTTTGCCCAGTATATTGAAAAGTTAAATCCATCGCCCCTCAGGAATATGTTAAAGTTACACCGGTAAATCTACTTACCCTTTTTACACTTCCTTATTTATAGACAGCTCCACGAAAAGTATAAGGTTGATAGTAATAAAAACTATGCTTTTCACGATATAAGTTTTATTTATTTATTTTTATTTTCATTTTTTCGAAAAAAGGCTTTTCTTAAGAAAATATTAAAAAATTTAAAAAGTCTCTATGCCTAAAAATTGCTTGTATCGGTGTGTGCCTACTTAAATACGTGAAAGTTTGTTCTACAGATGAACACCGACTTAGTAAGAAAATAACTAGGAGATCAAGATAAAGATCCCTAGAGTACATACATTATACGCTAGGGGCACTACATTTAGAGTAGAAATTTAATACTACCTCAAAGATAATAAATAGATTACAGTCTATGACTATGCTAATACGCTGCCATCACAACAGCGGAGATGTGAACATGATGATAACGCGGTAATTTCAACGTCTACGGTAAGATACTTTTCAGACAGGTGAGGAGGACCTCAGAGTTTATTCCGAGGTGGAGGTCTCCATTTTATCGCGAAGCGCTCTGTTCTCCGGATTGGCCATTACAGACTCTATAAAAGCTCTTGTCTCGAACTGCAGTTGGGCAAGCTTCTCCTGCAACAGTTGGTTACGTTTGATCAGCTTAATAGTCTTAATCGCGATCCCCAGCAAGCCTTTGGAGTTTTTCCTCTTTCGGCCAGTGTTACTCTTTGCGAACGCTTCGGTAAAATCGAGGGGCATTGTCATACACGACTCCGAGCCTTCCTCATGCAGAGACAACACAATGCGTGAGGCGGAGGGAAGATTAGCATCACAGAAAGTTTGCTCGTTACGCAGAGGGATCATGTAGCCGCTGTCCGGTATCAATGTGGGAGTAAATTGGTTTGAGCAATCCTGATTATCTGAAATTTCACTAAGCGCCGGCAGACTTCTAGAGTTATCCAGTAAATTCGAATAGTTAATGACCTTCAGGTCCATCTTTGAGTGCAGGCTATCTTCATTGCTGTCGCTTTCACAACTAGACAACTTGTCCGAGAGCCTTGAACAAGCTAGTTTTGATGATGCGTTCCGCATGGCCACCGTTCGTCTGTGCGTTATCTTTCCAACTGTAATCAAAATAGAGAATATCTTTGAATGAAACTGCTTAAATACCGAGATAAGAAAAGCTAAATATATATAAAATAGCTGCAAACGTGACGAAGTACGACGACCATACATGGAAAATGATACGTGCTCAGTGCCATATACCGAAGGCACTCGATAATGATTATAAGGGATTTCATTAAAATAATTTTTAAGTGATGAAGCGGCACGCTGCGTCGCTAATACATCAAAGAATGTGGAATACAACATGGCACCGAAATCACATACCTTGATTTGTGGACTCGCCACTTTTGCAATACTTCATCGAATCTTCAGAAGAATTAATTTATTGTGTTTATTTTCAAATTTGTGTCCTTTGAATCACACAATGCCAAAATAATAAAACAAATTGTAGCTGAGAATTACAAATTGTTTGGGCACTCGTATTTTCAAATATCTAGCTCATGAATCACCAATTGTTTGAATAATAAAAAAATTGTAACTGGGAATTACGAATTATTTAAATAATTTCAAATTTATAAATCATATTGCTTAACCCTTTGACCCATACATTTCTGTAATGTATCATTTTGCACTAAAATTCGTATATGAGGGTTTTTTTGGTCGCTGAATACGAATTTGAAATCAGATTTTCAAAATTCAAAATGGCGGCCAAGATGGCGGGCCAAAATCCAAAAAAATTAACTGTTTTCTATGAAACTTGGTATATAAGGGTTTTTTGACTCGCAAATCACGAATTTGACATTAGATTTTCAAAATTCAATATGGCGGATTAAAATAAAAAAAAACTATTTTTTTGACATTTTGAATTTTGAAAATATGATGTCAGATTTGTATTCAGCGATTCAAAAAAAAAAAACCCTTATATGACTTTTTGCCATAAAGTGATGAAAATAAAATCATTTCGAAAAAAATCTAACTTTTGATCCGCCATTTTTTATTTTGCAAATCTGACTTCATATTCGTGTTCAGCGACCTCAAAAACCCTAGAGTATCAACTTTTATCGAAAATATTTCACGTTTTACGTCCCCCATGGGTCAAAGGGTTAAGTTGTAAACAAATTATGAGTCCTAATTACGTATTAATTTTTATCAAATTTATCACTAAAGAATTGCGAATTAGATAAATATGCCCAATGACCCACGCACAAAATACAATTGATTGAATAATGGAAAATCTACCTATTTTTTCCAATACCAATTACCAATATAATAATAGAAATAATATTATTAATGGAAAATCATCTTATTCTGTTCCATTACCAAATATTTAAATATGTAGTAACTGGAATAATATTTTTGATTTTGTTTAATATTTCTCTAATAGACATTCTTAAACATTTTATTTTCATGGTATAATTAACAATCGTCGAAAATATTTACGAATCAAATATTATTGCTCATCTCTACCTCCTCTAATTACAACTCTAACTTGCTTGTCTATAATTTTATTACAGCATAACTTTTGCTACATTCGGATTATCGCGCCAAAGTAAACATCTTGTTTTTAGCTTCGATACATAGCATCTCCGAATAATCATTAGACTCTTTGAAAAATATCACAAAAAGAAATCCATTGAATATAAAAAATCCCAAGCAAAAATTCTTTCTGCAATTGTTTATTTTTTGGTATTTCTTTATTTATTTATTATTACTATGTTTATTTAAAACAATCATCGCAACTATTAAATGTTTAGTAATAATAATAAGAACAAATAATTAGCTAAAGGAGAGCGAATGAAATGAAATGAAAATGTAAATGTAAAGAAATTAAAGTAAAATAAACATCAAAATAATTTTTGTTTGATTAAAAACCAATTTAAATTAATGCTAATAGCTCAAAATGCCCTCCGCCACTTACGATGGCATGCCAATCCATCTAACTCCCTGTTTAAAGTGTATTGTAGCCAGCCTCTGCCGTATTTTCGTCACTGAAGTCCCAATTCTGCTAATTAATTCCTCTCCTGTTCTATTAGCACCGACTTGAATAAACTTCATCCTTCATGGTACTATATAAGAAAAAGTCCAAAGGAGTAAGGTCTGGAGATCTTGCCGGCCTAGGAATCGTGTTGATAAAACATAGACCATATATTGTCTAGAAAGATATTTTCAAGTGGTTCTGGCAGTGTATTCTCCAAAAAGTCCGCATAAATTTGTCTACTAAGCAGAACTCCAATCTTCTGTCGGTATAGCCAATACTTGTGCTGAGATATAATATCTTCTTTAGTCTCGTCACGTGCTCGTTTCAGGGTTTTACCTTACGATGCCGATTATTTGACGTCGCCAGAATGTAAATTGTATCGGCGTATTCCTCAAAGATGAATTCGGCTATTTTTTAATTATTTTAGCTTATAATACCCTTAGTTAAGGCTTCGCCAGTCAAGGTTTTCTAAGGATCAGATATGTCTACCACTATTTAACCTGATCATGTTGTACCTTTTCGTAGAGGTAATATAAGACGAGCAATTTGATAAAAATAATAAATAGGTTTATGGATTACGTGAATTTGGGGGAAACTTCCACGAAAACGTGAATTTAAGAAAAATGAAAAACATTTTTCCACTTTCGGAAGTGAATGTACCTTCAGTGGTCGGTGGTGGGTCAACATTGTTGACATTTTTGGAAAGGACATTAGGATAGTAGATTTTCAGCGTGAGTTTGATGACGCTATTTTTAGTAGATCAAAAGAGTAAAAGGGTAATTTGCATACCATACAATTTTTTGTTTGTCTAACTTTGAGCTTCTATCCCACTCATTTTGGCATTCCCACTGAAAAGCATTCTGTAGATAGAGTTCAATTCAGTTTATGTTATCATAGATAAGCAGTAACAAAAAGATAACGATATGACACTCAATAGTGTATTTGTATTGCAACTTATTCGTTACACAGTTTGCACTTACATTTATAATGCACATTCAAATCTTCTTAAGTATATCCCACACAAGCCTTTTTGTGGAAAATATTACCCCATTGTCCGTCTCACTAATTCTAGCAATTGCTTCCGACGGGAGATAAAAAAAAATACCTCCGATAGTTTGCTATGTTAACTTCTCGATCACCACGCCTATATGTTTTAATTACACTAATAATTATATGTATACTTAATATTACATAACCAACTGGCAAGCATAAAAATAGTAAATTGATGTGATAGATATAGTTGGTACTATATTTTTATATTTACTTTGTATGTCTAAATCTAATTTATAACTATTGAGTATACCAGTTCGTATATCATAAAACAACTAAGGAAATTGAATTTTTAATTTGCATACTACGAGTGCGTAATTTACGGAGTCACCTGCTTATGTACCTTACATATGTACCTATAAATATTGTATAAGGAGTATATTTTTCCAAACACAATATAGTCAAAAGTAAATTATGATTTTACTAATATGTGTATAGATGTATATATTCCAAGTGTACCAGAAAGTCCTTACCGATTGTTTTAACATATGTCGCTAGCGGTAAGTATGGAATGGAATCTCATTCCGCCTTAATAATAACGTCATAGTGTTATAGCACTGTGAATATGTCGAGTTTCATCGCTGATCCAACAGCTCTCTAAATGAACACAAGTTTTAAATTAATTAAAAATTGCCTTAGTTACATGTGAGGTAACTTTTATGAACATTCACCCTACTTACCGTTTGGCGCAAATTTTCAGCAATCATATAGTCAAATGAGCAAATAAATTATTTTGACAAAAACAACAAAGCGGCAAACCCCAGTTATTGTTTTGCACCTCGCACTTCTCAAGCCATGAAAAGACACATTAAATTTAGGGCATGCCGCCAAATCGACAGAATCTAAATACATATCTTTCCAAATTAGCGTTGCCGCCTTCAAGAAAACGAAAAAGCGAATACCAATTACCCAAGAAAACCCAACATTGTCCAAAGCTCCTGTGAGGAACAGCCTGATGAAAGGCTCGGATTTTTCATCTATCTAGGATACATCTTTGCAGGCATTTAGTCAGCAAGAGCTCTGCGACATAATAGCAATTATAAGTTTAAGTTGCTTCTACAAATAGTTAAGCCATGGACGGAAGTGCTGCGAAGCATGCTCAAAAAACGTGAAATAATTAATGTGATTCCAGGCCACGGGCAGGTGGTAAGAGTAGTTATTATACTCACTTCAGGCCATGTGCTCGTCGCGGCTCAACGGAGGTCGAACGCCGCTACTCGAAAGAAATGATGGAAAACACGTGTAGCCAACAGTGCCTCGATAGGTAGGAGCTTTCTGTTAGAGCTCACATCACAATTCCCCTTAATGAGTCACGCCGACCACGCGGACTTGACTTAATTTAGGTCGCTGATAAGCGCTGGTGCAGCAGATCGCTTTCATGCTGAAAACAAATGGATCTTCACGAGCTTTTTCGCTCGGTTTTGTTAATGTTCCGCACATGCTTACAACCGGCGCGAATTAAGTAACATGCCTTGTGTAATGTGACGACATTCGATCTGATAAGTAAGTATTAACAACATCATCAGACTTTTTGGATTAGCGTGGGATTCTTACAAAAAGAACTATAGATATTAAAATTTCACTGTAGCACTCGGTTTTGGAGGGTTTATTTTTCTTGTGCATTGATAAACCATTATTATCGTTACCATACGAATATAGAGGCAATTTGCTTGAAAGCAAAAAATCATTAACATACGATACGCAGGTATACGTACATAAATACGCGCTTTTCAGTTGGTGCATGAATTTTGTAGAATTATGATTTTCGAAGTAATTTGCTGCATGCTCTGAAAATCGAAAAAAAGTTATTCTAATCAAGGTTTCCTTCACTCATTGAGTTTGACTATTACTATCACTATATAAATTAACTGAATTTCTTCGAAATTAAGAGTTAAAGAAATTAGAAAACAAATAACTTGCGTTTATTATGATATTTAGATGAATTTTCGACTTCGTCGACACTTTGGGTTCATTCTATGGTAAATAAAGTTAAGTCTTTGTGAGCATGTGCTTTACTCTAGCCTGAAGTCACTTATTGATTTTAAATTATGTTATACAATAATGAGCTCTTACAACACGAATGCTTTGCTATTTGGTGCATAAGAAATTCTTCTTCCTGCGGATGAAGGCGTCGGACCTATTTTTTTATTTAAAATTTGCTAATAATAATTGTGCGTATAATTTTTTTGGAATTAAAGCGCAAGATATATAATTTTGTTGAAAAAAAAAGTTGAAATATAGGTGCAAACAATATATAAAAATATATATACACACATTTATGAATATTTAAAACTATATAGTGTGTGATTGGACTCCATCTAACCGTTACGATTGGGCATTTTAGACATTATTGTATAAATCATCCTGCAGTTTTCTCGTTATTACTTAACCGGCTCTCTATGCATTTCCCTTCTTCATGTCCTTGTCCTTTTCTCATAAAATAAATGCCAAAAAACTGCACGAGAAATCTTATGGTATAAAGCAAATCCAGCACAACTGGAACTGCCCATATATCAAAAATTACTATCAATTTGCATTATATTGTATTAATTTAAAACACTTAAAAAAAAAATAAAAAGAATGACATATTCGATGCTCAATTTTTGACTCCCAAAACTAAGAAGCAAATATTTAACTAAGCTACACATAATTTAAAAAAGCATTTCTGAAAATCCAACTCCTAAAGAGAAAAATACGCTAATACCTAGAGAATCATGAAGTAATCAACTAAAACATATATTTATTTAGGGTTTTCGCTGTCACTGAGTTTAAATGCAATAAAATTTGCAAATTTATAAATAATGCGATCAAATAAACAAGTTATTCAGTTCGGTTTGATCGCCTCGTTGATAATCTACATTGCTTAAAGTATGATGATCTTCTTTGCCTCTAATTAATTAAAGCTGCTACATCAGTTTATTATTACTGTTTGCAATATAGTTTAACATTTCCTAAGCTTTGACATAAACTAACAATAATCAAAAGAACTTAGTTCTGTACATGGTTTTTAAAGATATATTAATTTGATCCAAACCGTTTTAAAAACAAGTGATAAAGAGCCTTATTGTAAAAATATCTATGAATCACACTGTAGCAATTTAGTCAAGATAAATAGAGATATAAAGTCAAATATTTTAAATATATCGATTTATTAATCATTTCATTACCAAAAAGATATAATTGCAATACGATAAAATCGAAAAGAAATAATCGATTATTACAGGGTATGATTAATCGTACCTCGACCGTAATCTTGTAACCGTAAATGAAGTAATTGTTGATGGGAAGCGCAGATAAAACCTACGGCACACCAAGTGTTGACACATTGGCGATTATTTATACTCTTGATTTAAATGGGATATATCACACAGTTACAGAAAGTATTAATTTCATATTCCTCAAAATAATCAAATAATCCTCAATTAATCAGAAGAAAAATAATCATTTGATTATTCGATTAATCACATCAAATTAATCGTTTATTGCACTCATTTCATTAATCATTGCCATCTCTAATTCAGTCAAGAAAAATAAAAATATTTGCTCGTTTTGAAGAAAAATTTATGGGCACGAAATTCAACATCTTACTTACCATAGTTCATTATAGATGAACTTGAAGATCTCCGACGCATGATTCTCCGCACTTGTGACTCTTTTTCCGAGCAAATGGTTGGCGCCATTTAAATTCTTTGTGTTGACTCAAGCTGGATCAGTCAGATCGACCCCTGAAAGAAAACACGTTTATTCTTGTGTTAATAAATTTTTTTTTTTTTTAAAAGTCTGAGTCTAAGTTATATTACATGGAGTTTTTGCGACCGCACGAGGCGACTAATAGTCATACAGCAGAGAAGTTAGTGACCCAATAGCTAAATTCAGCTGAGGGAAATTTCATTTATATGAGACAATCTAGGGGATCGTGTCTGAAAGTCTTTTTTTGGGCGAGCTTTTGAATGTTCTCATCCACTGTGAGGATTATATAGATACTTTATGCACGCCTTGGAGGACATATTGAATATAAAGGAAATAGTAAAGCCATATTACTTACTTTAAAGCTTATAGAAGTACGAAATTATTTATGCTCACTTACGACTTGACACACTACAGTTACAACTGCCGGCAATTTGGTCAAGAACAAATGTATAAAAATAACTAATCAAAGAATTATTTTCCGCATTACCAATTTGCAAGTATGACGCTGAAACTAGCAGCCACAGCCAGGACGTAATATGCAGAAACTAAAGGTTGATTTTTATAATACAAAAAAAAATTGCTTAGAATTAAAAAATTTTTTTTTTTTTTAATTTTTATTATTAATAAAATAATATGTAGACATACGAAATTTTCGTTTTTGGATCGAAAAGTTATTTAAAACCAACCTATAAATATAAAACTCGGCATCATTTGTTTATTACTAATGAAATCGATAACCAATGGTAAGGTAGCAAAATTTCTTTCTAATTTTTATTAATAATTCAAAATATACATAACATATTTTGTTTTTGTGTCTAAAAGGTTACTTGAAATCACATTTGTTTATTGTCAATACAGTAAGACTTTTATCTAACTTTTATTAATAATTCAAAATAATAAACACCCGGATCAGATTACTTAAAACCTACCCAGAAATTTAAAACTAATTAAGATTAAACCATATATACAATAAATCCAGAATAATTGAATGCCCCCAAGCTCGAATAATCAAATACTCCTTTAAAAAAGAGTAACTTAATAAAATCCCCTTTGAAAATCGATTCATTTATTGTTATAAACGAGTTGAATGATGTTTATTAATATTATTTTAAATTTTTTGATCGTATATGTCTACATTTTGATAAATAATTCAAATATTAGAACGCAATTATTTGCTCATTGCATCAACCGAATTTTGGATTCCTATGATTGTTTTAAGTAACACATTTAACACAAATAATAATACAAATTAGAAAATAACATTAACAATAAACAAATGGTGTTTCACGCTAAGTTTTACATTCCTAGTGTAGATTTTTGTATCCTTTCCGACACAAAAAGGAAACTTTGGTATGTCTATATTTTAAGCTATTAATAAAAATTATAAAACACCTTGTTACCTGACAAGTACTTATCCCTTGCATCAGCATGAACAAATGACACTTCATGCTAAGTTTCATATTCTTAGATTGGCTTTAAGTAACTTCCTGTGCACAAAAATGAAAATTTCCTGTCTATTATATATTATTATAAAAAAATTCACAGAAAAATCTCCGTCCCTCACAATTATTTACTCATTGCATTAGCAATAAACAAATTATGCTCTATATAGAGTATTGCATTCATAAGATAATTTTGAATAAAATAAAAATTTCGTGTGGCTATATGTACATATATCGAACTGTTAATACATATTATTAAACAAAATTACTGCTCCCTCACAATTATTTATTAAATCCATCACCAACAGTAAAACAAATGATACCTCATGCCGAGTTTTATAATCCTAAATTGGTTTTAAGCAACTTTTTTATTTTATTATAAAATTCAACCTTTCGGTTCTGGCTATCACACTATGTCTGCTGCATGTGTAGTTTCAGCGTCATTTGCATCCTAGGCTTATTCACATTTAAATGCTAAATTAAACATGTTAACATAAATAGAATGAAAAAAGGCGCGGTATTCCATATTCTCCTACATTTTAGAGTATATAAAAAAAAAATCTTTTTAATGATCAAAATTGAGCCCCTGGTCAGTGTCATAAAAGTTGGAAATATTAGATCATTGGTTCAATATATTTTGGTTGGTTACGGGCGAATCCTGACAATTACATAAAATCCGGATCAGGTAGAAAACAAACGTCGCAAGGAAGGTTGCCTTTCAACAAAATCTAAACCTCACAACTTACTCCTCTAAAGCTAAAGTTGCTAATAAAGTTCTTGCCGTATACAAAATACGTATAAAGCGTTTTTCAATAAAAAAAAAAATCCAATAGCGTTAAACCGCATGAGCGAGGTGGCCATTCGGCCAGACCATTAAATAGATCAATTGTTTGACCAGCTGTGTGCTATATGGCATCATTCTGTTGGAACCATATATCACTGATATCAAGTCCATCCAATTCTGCCCAAAAATAGTCTTCCAACATGGCACGATAGCGAACTCCATTGACCGGTATCATTTTCATCGACGAAACAATATGGTCCAATCACACCTTCTACTTAAAGTCCACACCACACGGTCACTTTTTGTGGTTGTAGTGGAGTCTCTTGAAGCACATTTGGGTTCGTTGTTGTCCAATAAAACATATTTTTCTTATTCTCAAAGCCATTAAGTCAAAAATGAACTTCATCGCTGAAGATGATTTTTCGATGAAATTCAGGATTTTCTTCAAACTTTAGCAGAGCCCAATCGGAGAAGTTTCGGTGCTTAATCAAGAGGCTTCAGTTCTTGAGCTAATTTGATCTTGTAAAGGTGTTAGCTAAGATTTTTACGCAAAATTCGCCAAAATGTAGTTTGAGGATTCCAAATTTATTTCTGTGCAGGGCGTGGAATCGACTGATTTGGCTCATTTTGAACTGAAGCACTTATGGCTGCAATATTTTGGGTACTTCGACCGTTCCGTTATCTTACAACCAATATAGTGAATATGTTGACTCCAATTTGGTTTAGGCTTGGAAAGTGACCGATTCGAATAAAATTTTGCAGGAGCCTTCCGCTTGGTTAAAATGGATGGATCTGAAAGATATTCTTGTCAGTCGACTATAGTTTCCAAAATATTCAACATTTCGTGAAAAGGTAAAATAGTTCCACCGCAATTCTTTCTTCCCCGCATAATTTTATCACAAATCGATTACTTTCCTTAGTGCTCCTCACTACACATTTTCAACAACATAACACTTTATATTGCTGAAAAATCTGCAAAATAACAAAAAAAAAATTTTTTTTTACCTACATGGCTGCTGGCATTCACGTAATTTTACTTTCTGCGATATATTGGTGGCTGAAGTGAATTTGATAATTTGGGCTACGTTCATAAATTTAAACATATTACAAATGTAAAAAACTCCAAAAAAGCACATTTATATATATGTAAAAATAAATATAAAAATTTTCAGCGGTAGAAATATTTCATTTGAAATATTGACGAAATGTCAAATTAAAAGTTGTACATTTCGGAAACTATATCCGACCGACAAGAAATTTTTTCAGATCCTTCCGGCTTAGACCAAATAGAAGGCTAATGCGAAATTTTATTCGAATCATCAACTTGCCCCTATTCAAAACTTGTTTTCTTAAAATAACGCACACCGACTCAAAATTGCGGTAGTAATTTTTAATAATTTTCAAACGTTGCTCGTTCTTGAACTTTACTATGATAAAAATGTTTGCCTTGACTGACGTTTTAACGTTGAGAGATCATGAAAAACGTACAAGGGTGCGTTCGTCTTAAAATACAAAATTATTTATAATATGTATTAGGTCTACCGAAAAGTTTTGTCCGTTTTCGAATTAAAGTTTCCGAATATGGTCCGAAATGATTTGTTGTGCTGAGTTGAGCTTTTCCGCAATCTGCGACGTTGTCATAAAGGGATCCTCATGTATATTGGTCCTATCAATACAGTCCTCGATCAGGAATGGTCTCCCAGAGGGTGGCTTGTTATTAAGATCGGAATCGTCTTCAAATTTTTCGAACCATCTCTTGCACGTTCTTTTGGAAACTGTATCTTCACCAGAAACCTGCACCAAATTCCTATACGTTTCTGTAACATTTCAACCTAGCTGTAATTCATACAAAATGCAATACCGTAAATAAACTTTATCAACAGACATCTTTCCTCGATTAAATTTCACATAATATTGAGATGATGAAACTATTAAAAATGCTCATATGTAAAAACATAATGGTAAAAAATGGTAGCCACATGTTTGAAACGAATACGTTCATATGTATTGAAATTAGCGGACAAAACTTTCCGGTAGACCTAATATTATAATACGGTAAATGTGCAGTGTTAGTACGCACAAATATTTCTTTAGTTTTGCTTTTTACATTTGCGTAATAGAACGAAAATTGTTCCGACCACATTGCAGCAGTTGTTTGTTGCGCTTAACTTTTTATAATAAAAGACAGTATTTTATCAGAGAACAATTTTAAAAATATATATTTCGATTTAGCATTTTGGTACACTATACATAGGTAATATTTTTTGTTGGTTCTGAAAACTGGGGAAAACTGTGGACACAAAGGAGATGGTGATGCTTTTTCATATAAAAAGGGATAAACCTGTCGGGAAATTTCTAGTAGAGTGGGTTAACATTATTCTATCGTAACTAGAATATGCAAAAGAGGTCTCCTTGATCGCGAAAAAAAGAAAGAAAGTCGAATTAGCACGACTGATATCGTCTGGTATAATGGATAATGCCGTCCAGTTACATAAACATATTGTTTCAACACAAAATTTCGAAGTGGGATTGTGGCGTCAACCTTTCGAAAGGTTTCAAAATCGCTGTATGCAAAAAAAAAACAATAAAATTCGGTAGCGGTAATGCTATAGTCTGAGGGTGTAAAAGGAACAAAACTGGGAAGACTAATCGAATGAGGCGGACGACTATGTTAATGTATTGCAGACCAACTTTATGGAGAGCTTAGCAATATTTGGAGCGGATAAATATGAAATAATACTTTAATAAAACAATGTCTAGTATTATCTCGTATTAGTTGGGTTGAAACCAAAATAAATAAATAAAAATAAATCAGTGCAATAAGCCTTATTTAAATTTTTCTTAATTTAATATAAAAACTAAAAAAATACTTTTTTTTCATGTGAAGCTTCAATACATAATGTAAATATATTTTTTATTTTGTAAATTAGGCGTATTTTTGCATGATATTTTCAAAAATCATCATTGCAACACATTTTTGAATCACTGTAAATGTTCGAGCACATATTTCTTAAGGTAAAAGTGGCAGTTCGTGTGGAGGATATAGTTGCAAAATGGGAATTGTACTAGGATTTTGGTTTTTTTTTAATTTGATTGATGCATCTTGAAGGACGACACACACATATTTGATTGGAAACTTCAATCCTAGGATACGAATTGAAAAAGAATAAGTAGCAGAACATTTTAAAATCAGAAAATTCCTGGTGTGCCAATTAATTTGTTTCTGTTCCAGAAGAGTCAACAATTTATCAGGGACAGTACTGTGACATGACAGTAATAATTATACACAGGAGTGTATACCAAATTTTATAATAATATATAATACCAATATGAAATACCAAATTTTATAATAATAATATTTAGCCAGACATACAGTAGCGTCCAAAACATATGCAACTAAAACCATATTTTCGTCGGCTTATTACAAGAACCTATTATAAGCTAATAAGAATATTCGGATGCAATACTATAATCTTTATTATACACAGTTTGAAAACAAACCTCTTTTAGTTTTTGCAGTTTACTATTTTTTGCGTTAAGCTGAAGAAATTATGATTCTAGTTGTAGATGTTTTGCACGCCACTGTATGTTAAATAAAGTGTTTCCAATAGGGACTTCCGAATTTTGACAGCTGATAGCGACCATATTGTTAAAGTTATATCTGTCAAATTGGTTGTCATTTATTCAGTATGTTTTGCCAAGTCACCATGGATGGATATAGTGTTCAACAACACTTGCAAATAATAAAATTGTTTTATCAAAATGGGTGTTCTGTTCGGATAACGCTCCGCGCACTTCACCCATTTTACCGTCGCCATAATCGTCCAATCGAGAGGACTATTTGCAGTGTGGTAGATAAATTTGAGTCCACTGGTTTAGTAAACAATCAACCAACACCCGTACGTCAACGAAACGCAAGATCTGCCAAAAACATCGCCGCTGGCTGTGAGAGTGTGCAGGAGAATCCGAGGCAGTCGATTTCGCTACGGACAGCACTACGTGCCACACAGCTCATGTCATATTGGACATTCTGCACGAGCGATTAGAGGGTATGGTCATCTTACGTGGCGGTGATGCGAACTGGCCACCGAGATCGTACGATTTGAACCCGTTAAACTTTTTCTTGTGGGGTTTTCTTAATTCGCAGGTCTATACGAATATGACAGAAATCAGAGCGGCCCTCAAAGCAAACATAACCCGTTCCATCGGTCAAATTCAGCCGGATTTATACGCCAGATTCATGGCAAATTGGACATTTCGGATTCGCGCACCCAGAGAAGCCGCGGCGGACATTTGAATGATGTAATATTCCGTACCTAATGGCATCGATAGGCCTTTCAAACAAATAAAAACTTTCGATGATATCTCCCACACACTGTTTTATTTAAATTTAAAGAAATGAAATACTTAATTAAAGACTCGGCATTTTCAAGACTTCCCAGCATTTGGTTGCTGCCAAGTTTTCTCCGAACCACTCTTTATGTTTTGCCATTTATAGTAGAAAAGTTATAGATAGCATTAACTTAATGGTTAAAACCTTCGAGAATTCAACAAGTATACCAAACAAAAAAAAGTAAAACGTACTAAAATTGAATGGTTTGACGTCACTACTTCTCAAATTCAATGGATTTATGCTCTACAAATATTTTAAAAATATATTTGGAATGTTTTGAGCAATTTATGGCACCAAGGCAGGCGAAGGGGAGAAGTATTGCAACAAAAGGCGTTTAAAACTAGAAGTTTACTTTGTAATTGTAAGATCTGATCGTAAAACTCCACTTGGCTGCGAACTCGTGGCCAAACAAATGATTCGGTGAACTGATTCCTCGTAGCTCAGCGCAAACAAGCATGCCCATGGCACAATTTCCGTTTTCGGGCTATAGTTTGCAAAAATAGTTTGCGGACGGGAACAGGAAGGAACGAAATGTGCAAATAAAGCATTTCACAAAAGTGAGCTCGCGTGTGCGCTTCTTTGAAATTCTTTCCGACCCAACATGCTTCTTCCCACGTGCCCAGGGGCGGCACCTCAACCAAGCAGGGTCAAGAAAGCGAGCATTGCTGCAAAAAGCAGAGAAATCGGGCGTCTTCAACTCTCGTCACCGCCGCCCCCCCCGCGTTTTAGAAAGCTCGAAGCCGCGGGGTATTACTTTTTCGTATTGGCAATTGGGTCACTTCCACGTGCAGCTCAAGTGTCGGTCAGCTGCAAAGCGACAAATCGATGGCGGCACGAATACAATTAAGGGTTTCATTTTAATGGGAAAATATTTTCCCTTCCCCGGCCCAGACATGCCGAGTGCAGTAAAGCGATGATAGTGTGCCATACAGACACACGGCCCAGCTGCACACCGTATCGTGACTTTACGTAATCTCCGTCGCTCGTGGGACTCCTGCCATTGCAGTCGATTGCGTCTTGCACAGCAAAATGTGCAATTTCATCCGGACGTTTATTTAGCTGTAAGGCAGCCCCCTGTTCCGCTTAGCTTCTTTCCTTCCCTAATCCAAGTTCGAGTCTAATAAATTGCACACGCCCCACCAAGTTAGCGACGCTTTTTGGCCCGACGGATGGACTAGCTGGAGGCAAAGGTGCAGTCGTGCTTTAATCTAAACGTAATTGAAATTGAGCTTTGTAACTCGGTCAGAACGAAGAACAAAAATTATATTTCTTCTAAATTCCCCTTTTTGCAAACTCGAAATTTCTTGTTTTTAACGTAATAAGTACAATAACTGGCAAAGCTGAAAAGTTTGTTGCTAGACTTAACAAAAATAAGAGATTTTGATTTTTTTATCATTGGCAGCATTCGAGGAAATCATTTTTTTTTTTTTTTGCAAATTTCAAAAGCGGAGAGAAAGTTAAGAGGTTAGGGTTTCAAAGTTTGTGAGGTTTGGTCACCTTTTTTTCCGCTTTCACTATAAGGGTTCTAAAAAAAAAACTAGAAAAGATTCTCAAACTTTAAAAAAGTTTTTTATGTTCCAATTTTTCCCGCCGGCCCAAAGCGTCCTGGAAAAATGGGAAATTTATTCAAGACTTTGTTATTTCGGCAAGAAAATTATCAAGAATTGAGGAGGTTGTCACTAAACATTGCGTATCTGTTACTAATTTCCTAATTAACCTTCATCATGATACCGTTGAAGAGGTAAATTTTTTTTGATAAAAAATTATTTAATTTTAGAAATTTTAGTTAACACTTTAAAATAAGAAAACTTTCTTTTTTTATTATTTTATTATAAATTGATTACCAGGTACAGTAAACCAAAGATTAAAGCCTGCTAGCAGTTAACTAATATTTAATTCTTTTTCAATTCTTAAAATAGACTTTTTCTGGGAAAGGGTAATAATTAAAATTGATATTCAAGTTCTCACATCAAAGAATACATGATTCAAAAACCAAAAGTCAAAGCAAAAGGAAATTCAATTAGCACAGTTAACGATTCAGAATTTTGTATTCCAAGGATTTCCTTGCTTTTCTGAAGTTTGTTAAATCTGACATTATTTATAAATACTTATTCTATTTTGTTCGCTTCCAAACTCGCCAAACTCACTATGAACACCTGTCAATGTCCTTACCATACTCAGTTTCATTTGCATGAAATGTACCTTTGAAAGCGGCACTAATGGTACAACATTTGAATTTATTTTAATATCGACTTATCTCCGAAAGTTATTTCACTCAGTGCTTTCTGACGGAGAAATATAAGAAAACATTAATTAATTTAACCTTTGTACTGTAGCAAAAATGTTTTGCGAAATTTACCGAAGGATGCACAGAGAACTTAAATTTGCTATTTATTTTAAACGACTCAATAGTGAACGCTTATTTTTGCATAGTATTTTATATATTAAACATCCTACCCAGGCAGAGTGCTCTGGTTGCATTAATAAAATATAATTCAATATAAAACTTCTTATCAACCTTTCAAGTTCATCAATTAAATGGGCTTCTCGGATATCCAGTGAGAAACTATTGTGTAAGCGTATTACTGATAAAAGGAAGTCATCCCTGAGCTTTTTTTCGGGTAACTGGTAAAACCATTAAGGGTCCAGGTAGCAACAAAAGCTACAATAATCGATAATTTTATTTAAAATATCCAATATATTATGTAAGGGCCATGGAAAAACCAGGGAAATTCCGCTTGGTCTTAAATAAGTAAATTAAAGATTGTAGCATATCTTCTCAGCAGCACGGGTGTTTGTAAGGACGAGCAGGAGTATGATAATCTGGAAATAGCGTCGAATGTCTGTGGTAATAAATAACTCAGACGGATCGGCATAAACAGTTTTGTTCGTAATTAAGTGCTGAAAGGGAAAAACAATAACTGAACCCCTTTTGACAAGTACGATTCACATTTTGTGCAATTCTAAGAAGGGAAGCATAGGTTCCCTGTGCATGGCCATAAAGCCCTTCGCACATGTGCAATGAACAAAATAGGAAACAGGCACGTTCTTAATTGAACATATCCTAGCATGAGCATAGTTTAGGCGCCAAAGGATTTAGTTATGACCAGGTTAGAGGTATAAAAGGTTAGGCAAGATTCGGGAATGTGGATTATCGCGGAGTACTCGTTACTTGGACACCATCAGGCGTGCTGCTGAGTTGTGTCCTGCTGCAGTTTGAATTTGAGAGTTGTAGTCTTTACAATTATTGCTTTTGAATTGTTAATAAAAATTAGAAAAATATTTTACTCCCTACATTTCATATCAGCAATAAACATGCTTCATAGGCCTGGGATGCTTTTCAGTAATCTGTCGCATACAAAAATCAAAATGTCGTGTGCCTATGTTCCTCTTCCTCATAAAAAATCTAGAGCATCGTACACATGTACATAAATAAATACATACATAAAAAAACAAATAAATTTAGCGAAACTTAAAATTGTTGGCAATTTTTACTAAAGTTTTTAATCAACACAACACATAATTCGCACATGTACAAAAGACCACGCAAAATTTCGATCGCTATATCTCCGCTTCTAAGGCCCATATGGTCCGAGTCACTTCAGACTCGCATATGTGAACTTTGTTCCTAAACAAATAGGCCTTAAATGCTACGTCTGTTTGCCGCTAAAAAAAATCGGTACCGTAGTCCTATACTCAAATACCAAAAAGAAAATCTGACATAGCGATATCGAAAAACTATTCTATTGCAGCCCAACACGAATCATTTGTGTAAGCCAAGTAAAATGAGGAAAGAAAATTCTCAAGGTTACGTTCCGTCTTCATGCTTTTAATCCGCACATGTCTACATCGCCCCAAGAACAAAACAAAAAAAAAATACCAACTGCTCGTTGCTTCGAGGGAGATTCAGGTTTTAAATCAGAGTGGGGAGATCTGTGCAAGTAGACCACGCGAACGGCCCCACGGGTAAATAATTAACAATGCCATCCGCGTGCGAGCTCGTGTCGAATTCGCTTTGCCGTGTACCTGCAGTTTTCTTAGAAAGAAGGTTCAGGGTACTCGGGATATAATGTGACCTGGACTTGCCTCCCCAATGAGGTCAAACGCTCCCGATTGTATTCTCGGGGTCGAAGGCCTCTGAGATACCGTTTTGTCCCCACCTCTAACCTGCAGTAAATGAGTCAATCGATGGCGAAATCCCCAAGCTCCGCTGGGGTCCCTTCGATCCGAAAGAGGCTGCTATGTTCGCACATCCCATAGAAATAACTCTAGAGTATTGGGAACAGCAAGTAAAAATAATAATAAATTGTAGAGGTGAAATTACCTTAAAACAAATATTTAGCTAGCTTGACTCTAATAATCCGAGGTAGTTTTCTAAACGGGGGAAATAACTCTTCCTACACCTCTCACAGCACGGGGTATTCACACGCGACAATTTTTTAATAAGACGACGCGAACGAAGCAAAAAAAACTGATATCAAAAACCATGGGGTAAACGAAGCACAAAAACTGAAAGCACTCTTCACCCAGAGAAAACCTGTTCAGCGCGCGCGACAGCCAAACACCTTGTGATGTGATTCTTCATCGGCGTTGTTCTAGGCGAGCCTGGCGCTCTGAGGAACGGCGACGAACTCCACCACCTCTGCTCAAGCGTCACTCCCCACCGATTTTGTAGGCGACTGCACTCCTCCATGCACCTTCTTCACAATAAACGGCGCATGAGTGTTCTGTCGGAGTAAAATTTTTTAAGAAAAAGAGGCAATTAGAGGGATCCACTACTCAATTCCCCGCGACACATTTCTAGGAACACGACAGGTAGACGCAACATTGTCCCGGGCCAAAGATCATGAAATACTAGACACTCGTGATGTGTTCTCTTATCTTTTTTCGAACTTGGTCCCATTGGCCCACCGGCCTTGCAGATTTTGCTAAAAGTGGATGGTAATAAGGCGCTCACGCGTGAGAGAAAGACAAAAATTTAGGGGAGGCCTTAACGAAAATTAAAACCACGTTTCACCACCCAGCGCAGCGTACACGTTCGAATACTTTGGTCCGCCTTTAAAAATGTATACAAAAAAATGTAAACACCCCGCAACCGTATATATGCTCTGTGTACTAACTGCCTGTTCCCCTTCTCTGATTCAGAATTTCCCTATACTGGAACATTGTCTGCGGACGGCACTAACACCATACATGCAGAGGCATACAGCGTGCCCGAGACTTTGGCCCGCTTTTAAAAATGCATGGTAAAAAAACTTTTTATTGCCTACACTGTAAGTGCTGTAGATGAGAATTTTTGGCTGCCTATTCTTATCTCTTTCGTTCTTATTGGCATTTAGATAAGGCATAGGAAGCAGTAGTTCTTTGTTGCTTTCTCTAATCAGAAAATTTCCCCAGGCAGTCTTAGAAATTGCATATGGGTTAGAGCTTTGAGCTTGTATAAATAATGCTAAATATTCTCATCTATAGCACTTACAGTGTAGGCAATAATGTGCAGCGTTTTTTTACCACGCATTTTCAAAGTCGGATCAGAAGTATTCGAACGTATGCACTGCTCTGAGTGGTGAAACGTGATTTCAATTTTCGTGCTGCCTCCCCCTGAACTTTCCTCTTTCTCTAACGCATGAACGTTTTCTTACTCCGGATGTTAAACTGTGGTTTTCAATTTTCATTTCGCCTTCCCCTAAATGTCTGTCTTTCTGTTACACGCGATCCCTTTATTACTAACGACTTTTAGAAAAATGAGCAAGGCTGCTGAGCTAACAGGATCAACATCGAAAAAAGATAAGGAAAAACATTACAGTGTCACGCCTTGCATCTAGATAATCTTTGGAATCAGTTAAGCTGAGCCCTGTAGTTTTGTCCCCACGTGGAAACCTTGCACACAAATCTTATCAAATTTGCATAATTGGGGACGTTTCGTAGCCACTCTAAATAGAGTCATGGATCAAAAAATTTCCGCTGAAACTCTCACAGAGTACTCCCCATCTCCTCATCCAAACAACCCAGCAAGAAGTAGTCGTTGACTCCCGATCGGAGAGGGCACTTTGTCTTGTCCTCCCAAGGCTAAGGAGTCGAAGATTTATGTAAATTGCGGAATTAATGGCCAAATTTTGGACATTAAATGAGCTGCATAAATTACATCAAACAGACGTTTTTAGTGGAGGTACCGCTTTGTGGCCTGCATGGCCCCAGTCGAAAAATTATCGAAAATTGGTCACCCATTTTTCTCTTCACTCTCTACCTCTCTTTAGAGAGGAAGTTTTTTAGACTTTCTTTTCGTCTAATTCCCACGCCACGAGTAGACCGTGGCCACCAACGCGCCAAAATAATTTACGGAGAACGGTCAACCGGGGTTTCGCACGACACGTGCACTTCTTTATGCGGATCAAATGGGTTTCGAAAGTGCATTTCTTGATTTCTTGGAGTGGGTGTTTGTTTTCTTGCTGATGCAGTGGCACAGTAACACAGCCCGATATTCTCGCAATCTGAAGGCGAGATAGTCACAGATTCACAAAAATAAACTTGTTCGATTGAATGTTTTTCTAAAGTGGAATGCTTGTTATATTTGCTGTTCCGGTGACGAACACATCACATTAATAAATAACAATTTTCTCATTTAGTCTTATTTTAGTCGATTCTATTCGATATATGCATATACACATGATTTGTACTGCACTTGAAAAATACCTACACTGACTAAAATAGTGCGGAGATGCTAAGGGGAAAAGAAGCAGTACTAGCTGCAAGCGGAAGCCACTCTTTAGAAGGGACGGATGCATGGACGGAACCTTCGTTGGAGACTTTATATCTTTTTAACATTGCATGTGGGCGGAAGGAATTAAAAAACTACTTCCACCTAGCTTCTCTGGAATGCATGTCGAATATTTCGACAAACTTTCATACTGCTGAATTTAAATTGATTGTACTGTTTATAATTTTACTTACAACAGGGCTTTGCATTAAAAAAGGATTATCTAATAAGCGTTAGGTTAGGTTAAGTTGTGGTGGCTACCCAAAGAGTAGGGCCACAGCTTAGGCACGTTGTGATACCCCACACGGGGCGACCCAGAGTCTAACCGGAGAACCACTAAGTGTCTCTGATGAACAAGCCTAAGTTCCCGATGTTTACCGAGCGTATACCTTGCTGCGGTGCACGTTATTGCCTACACTGTAAGTGTTATAAATGAGAATATTTTGCTGCCTGTTCTTGTCTCTTTTGTTCTTATTGGAATTTAGATAAGGCATGGGAACCAGTAGTTCTTTGATGCTTTATCAAATGCGAAAATTTTCCCGAGTCTGTTTTAGAAATTGCATATGGTTTAGAGCTTTGGGCTTGTATAGAGAATCTCACATCTTGTATGGTATTTGAATGATTTTTGGGAGGGCTATTTAAAGGGGGAATCCAAAGATCATGAATTACTAGATGAGACACTCGTGGCGTAGTCCCTTATCTTTTTTCGACCTTGGTCCCCTTAGTCCATCGACCTTGCAGATTTTGCTAAAAGTGGATAGTAATAAAGGGCTCACGCGTGAGAGAAAGACAAAAATTTAGGGGGAGGCGGAACGAAAATTAAAATCACGTTTTACCACCGAAAGCAGCGCACACGTTCGAATACGTTTGGCTCGCCTTTAAAAATGCACAGTAAAAAAATGTAAGCAGCCCGCATCCGTATACATGCTCTGAGTGTGCTACCTGCCTGTTCCTCATTCTCAATTCGGGATTTCCCTTTGCTGGAACATTGCCTGGGGACGGCACTAACTCCATGCATGCAGAGGCACGCAGCGAGCCCGACAGATTGGCCCGCCCTTAAAAATGCATGGTAAAAAAACGCTGCATTTTATTGCCTACACTGTAAGTGCTGTAGATGAGAATTTTTGGCTGCCTATTCTTATCTCTTTGGTTCTTATTGGAATTTAAATAAGGCATAGAAAGCAGTAGTTCTTTACCCCAGGCAGTTTTAGAAGTTGTACATATATGGGTTAGAGCTTTAAGCTTGTATAGAGAGTGTCCCATCTAGTAATTCATGATCTTTGGGGGGAATCGCTTCCTATCGAACGACACTAGCTCGGTTTTTTCCGGGTGCACACTTAGTCCATATTTGGTGCACCAAATAGTCGCTTTATTAATGGCCCGATGCAATAATAAGGATAGTGTTTCTAGGTACCTTCCCGGGATTAAAATAGCTATATCCACGTAAACAATCACCCTACATCCCGTGTGGTCAAGATCCCGGAGTAGCTCGTTTAGGGTCAGGTTCCACAGGAGCGTTGACAGGACTCCACTTTGAGGTGTCCGCCTATCCGCACTTTTCCTGATAGATAATGTCCCATACAACTATAATAATAACCTACGATACAAAAATCTAAACACGAAAGAGAGATTTCTTGATTATGACAATTAAAACTTGGGAGAAGCCTGTTCGCTGGGAAAAATATATTCAATTGATGGGCAGATGTTTTCCTGGAATCAACCGCTGGGTGTATAAAGTTAGATAGGTAGATTTCATATGAAAAACTCAATCTTGTAACTACCCATTGATAAACATATAGAAATGAAGCATTCGCACCATACAAAATGCGTATATTACACTTTTATTCCCTCTTATTCCCACTACTATGTTAACGGATTTTGAGCAATCAACTGCAAGTTTGAATTATTTTTGAATGCGTTTTTGAACATTTCTCAATTTTAATAATATAAGCAAATGAAATAATTTCACCGAAAATTATAAAATAATCCGTTTTGCATCTTAAATCCTTTAACCGTTTCCGCAACTTGTTTTTTTAAATATTTGTAATTAATAAAGAACATTTCGTCAAGAAAATATTCGATTTACTAATAAAACATACGTCTTTCCTACGTAAAAGGCTTGGGATTGTATGTCCCATCGGAAAGATGGGTCGCAGATCTTTATAACATTTAATAAATATACGATTTTATGAATGCTTAGCTCCATTCAAAACATAGTGGACATAGACAACGTTTGCATGTAAAATAGATCGTCTTATCTTTTGATTTCTGGCTTGTTTTTGTAGCACCTTACACACCGTCATCTACTTTTTCTCTGGCAAGTGATCATGGGATAAATTAATTTGTTTTGATGAATTCACTGGACGGCCATAACTGCGTTTGCTTTTTATTGTTACATTTTATCTTCCCTTTCCTATTAATTGCTCAGCAAGCTCAGTTAGGAAGTCGTATTATTTTATTTTCTTGCGTTGTAGGTCTCTATGAAAGACAAATGCGTTTACGCATGATGTATGTAAAAGTTTTGATACGAAAATTTTGCAGTGTTAATTTGAAGCTCTTCTAGAACATAATTTCCTATTAGGGCTCAAAGGGTTAAAAGGAATGCAATCATTTCAGTTCCGATTACTTCAGATCTCATTTACACACAATTTCTTAAGTTTTCAGCAGACATTTTGTTATTAAGTGAAGAGAATTGCTCTTTTAAGGCCCTCACAACTGGATCCTAAACAATACGAACTTGCATTCCCTATGAGAAAACCGGTTCGTCAAAGTGAGCATTTAAAAGCGTATCTGATATTCCTTGGGAAAGATTTTAAGGAAAATTATAACATCTAAAAGCGAAAAGTAAAAAATAGAATAAGAAAAATGCCGGTAGACATTCCAGAAAATGATTTTTACTTATGCCTGTTAAGTAATAACCCTTTACAGTTCTACCCTGAAAACTCATTGGCGGCAGTTACAAACAAATTATCTCGCCAGTGTAAGCTAAATAAAAGCTGGTATGTTGGGGTTACAGAAATATTAATTTCCGAACACGAAATATTTAGATGGTAATAGTGTGAAAAGATTGAAACGAAGTAACGACTTTGTGGACTTAAAAGAAATTCCGCAAGTGCAGGAAGATCACACGGTCGAAATAAATGAAAATGATGGGGTAAAGATTTCAGAACGTAGCATAGGCTCTGAAGAGTTAAAGAAGATTAGAAAAGACATTAAAAAAAAGCAAAAAATTATTTCAATTCAAATAAGTGAAAATGTTAGACTTGAGTGGTCAAAAGCAGCACTCTCTCAGGGGGTATCTCAAAGAGGGTCAGGTAAACTTTACGAAATCCAATTTGGATCTTTTCTCGAAACCTGCAGTCCAAAATAATATTTTAAAAGCCAAAGAAGTTGCATACAAATATATAGCATCATTAGATAACTCCGTTTTGCAATTTGTTTCGCTGGGGCACGGGGATACACATCGCGATCTGTTAAGTCTATAGCTACGTTTGAAAGTGCAGTTTGTTAAAATTGAGGCTTGCAAAGAGAAACTTTATACCGGAGAAAATGTCATTGTAGGGGGTGCTATAGTGCGTGATGAAGAACCAGAAGTTATTAATAATGTGATTCATTCACTTTTTCGTTAATGCACCATTTGCTTAAATTGGAGACCGATTGCTCAAACTGATAATAAATACAACTACAGAGCATATGGTAAATTGAAAATTTATTAAATTATGGAAAAGATGTGGCGTCAACACATTTGGAGACTGTTGGTAGGTATCTCGATGAGATTAACATGGAGGTTGTTCAGAGTTCTAAAGAAAATCAAGGCTACTTAGGAAGAGAAAAGCTTTTCTGCAATAGCGGTCTACTACTTTCACAAAGGACATCAATTTTCGAAAAAATTCTTTGACAATGGGGTTTTTTTGATAGCCTTCACTTTGACTAGAGATCTGTCGTATAATTCTACATGTGAAAATTTATTAAACCAAGGCACCATACGTATTGAAGGACGATTTAAGGAGGCTTTAAAGACAACGGTGACTTGCATCGTATATGCCAAGTATGACGGTAGAATGGAAGTTGATATAGATAGGAATGTATACACTAGTTTTTAAAAACTATATGCATAAGACAGTGTAATATAACTTTAATCACATGAAAGGATTTCATCACGCAAAGTCCATAACGTTTGATAAATGTTGAAGACTTCTCTGGAGCTTGCATGACCTTCTTGAAAAAAGTTTCTTCTGCGAGATTCACTACACAAAGCAAATTATTTACAAAGGTCAAAATTTACTATAATCTTTGTCAGAAATGCATCAACCAAAGAGTTTATAAATAACTATGTTACATCGTATACTAAGGTTATTGATCTGGAGACAACAACCTCGCATTGTGAACAAGAATGAACACGATCGAACTCTCAAACCGCCTACCAAAAAATAGAAAAAAGCTAGCATGTATTATAGCTGCTAATACAGCCCTTGCACATAAGAGCGGTACTCATTGGATTGCATTTTACATTCCAAGAAAAGGGCCTGCATAATACTTTGATTTGTATGAAATTTGTTACTCACAAGATGAAGGTGAATACATATTGCATATATATATCAAGGTAGAAAACAATCCGATAATGTTCTCTTGAAATATAAGTTGTACGATTCAGTGGAGAGTTTTGCGGATGATATAATTGGGCAGATCGCAAGAAAAAACAGAAGGCATGAAGGCTACAAACCGCTTTAAACGATTATGTACATTCAGTTCGAAGTATAAAGAGGAAGGGTACAGTAAGAAAGGAAAATGAGGATATATTTGAATTGCGAATTGATGAATTAGAGTTAACAATTAAGATAAAGAAACCTTTGCCGCCACATCTTAATGTTAAAAATCTCGTTACAAAGAGTAATAATGTACATTATAAAAAAGAGTTGCACGCATATAAGATATAATAGTCGAAATATTAGATAAACTACATTGTGATTCTCTTAATGTGAAAGCGCCGAAGCCTAGAAAAATTACCGAAAAGAACCATATTTTAAATGCTCCTTATGAAAAACAAGTTTCAGGTCTTTTAAAGACAACTCCAAAGCCGATATATGTTAATATTAAAATTTATCAAATTTTGTGACCGACATATTTCTGAATACACCTGCAGATAAAAGAAAAGCTGGTATATTATTGTCCGAATTGAAGTCATCTTTTGATACTGCCGGACTGCAATCGGAACAATTGTCAATAATAAAAAAGGTGAATCATCTAAGAGATACAATCGATGGAATCAGTAAACGACTTCCTTGCGAATTGCGAGCTAAAAATTCTTGTAGCTAACGCGGTATTCTGTACAATTATACCGATATAATGAATTCGAGGGATATAGGTAATAAAACAGTAAGATGTTTAAGTTTCGCGCCTATAAACAAGAAAGAGTGTACATTACGCTTTAACTGTGTAGAATATTGCCCTATTGAAAAAACATCGATTGAAAGTGTTTCAATAAAAATAACTGATGGGCAAGGTGAGTTGGTTAAAATTAAAGGAGGTTATATCCCTACATGCATAATGCTTCACTTCAAGAGGCAATAAAACTATAAATAGCAAACACATCAACAGTTGTTATAGTACCAGAGTGTGCGGAATTCCTAATGCAGTATGAATTCGTTGTATACACGTTATTATTTAGTTCAACTCAAACTGCTGCCTAAGAACTTGCACAAAAATGAAGAGGCAGTCGCATGGCTTCTTTAGTTGTGAAACCGAAAAAACGTTTAAAACAAACCAAGCAATGGTCATCCAATAAGAAGAAAAAGTCTTTAAAAAGTAAACGTAGTTTTCGTAAAAGGGTATTGGATATTTTTGATAAATAAACAAAATCTCCGCGTATAGCGAGTGTACGAAATTCAAATAGGATCTTTTCTCGAAACCTACAGTCCAGATTTGAAAAAAACTAAATTCTCGTCTTTCACTTCTTTCATCAAGACGTTATGTGTAGATAAAAAAAATGTTTTAATTTAAGGAGAGCGCATTTCTCAAGTGTTTAATCATACCTTTGGCTTCCATCTTATACCGAGTTTTATTTAAATCGAACTAACTTATTTCTTTTATTTTTATATCAATTTATAAAATCCACGGAATATTTTCCGAACTCACCCTTTTTCCAGAACTTTTCAGTTTTATTACTTTTACCTATATTTCAATTGACTGACTTGCGGTAATTTTAGGTATAAAATTTAGACTGTGTCGCTACATTTTAACCCCGTGCTTTTATACACATTTTTGAAGACAGCAAAAAAAAAAACATTGATTTAGCATAAATATCACAAAAATGTCCATGAGATAATAAAAATTATTTCTTTGCCAATGCAAGTTGACATTTTTACCGAATCTCCTGAAGATAATTAACTTTAATATCGTTGTCCTACAACAAGATGCTACAAAGTTGCTCTTGCTTTCAAGGCAGATCGCTGTGTCCCCTAAGAGCTAGCAATAATAGCATAATATTAGACCCACAGTCTCTCGGTATCCAATATAGTAAAAGTTATTTGCTTGCCAAGTGCATGTTGACATTTTTACTGAACCTACTTAAGATAATTAAATCTAATATTACTGCTCTGTGATAACATGTAACAAAGTTTCACTTGCTTTGAAGGCAGATCACTGTACCTCCTTAGCCTTAACATCATAAGACTATCTCACAGTCCCACAGTGTCCAAACAAAGTAAAGTTATTCGTTTATCAAGTGCAGGTTGACATTTTTCCCAAACCACCTGAAGGTAATTTAATCTTAATATTCTTGTCTTGCGATAAATTACAATCCAAATTGAATATCTGCACTGCAAAGGAATAATTGCATGAAAAGTTGGATTGTGTGTGATGAGGTGAAATAGTATATAAACACCATGCCACTCTACAGGAAATTCAAAAAAGAACAGTGAATACCACATCAGCAGTATTAGAATAACGACAGTCTGCTAAAGAATGGTAAGTTACAATACACATTATACAATTATGTTCATACTAAAAACATAACTTTTCAGAGTGCGTTTGAGACCTTGGAAAACATCACTGCAGGTGCGTACGATACCTTACAGCCAATCGCTGGGAGTCGGCAAGGAGTATAAATTTAAGCATTTCCGATAAAATTCGGACTCCGCCTATCAATATACTTTACCGACAACATGTACATTTTTCTACCGCTCAGGTTTTCGGAAAAAATAAAAACCCAGCGACAGGTTGAAGAATTGAACTAGTGAAGTTATTTTCTCACGTATGACGGTCAGGATGAATCCAGAGGGAGGTTCTTAAAACTAAAATTTTTTAAGAAATAAAACAATTAAAAATTAAATGTTAAACCTTTAAAATCATCTAAAAATGAAGCAATAAAAAATATTTCGACCCAATGCATTGTTTACTTCAAACACCCGTCCTCACCTCTACCTTGAACTTCACAAAGACCTCCTTTCGCATTTTATTCAAACTTAAGTACACCATATTTTGCAATCTGTCCCTGCGGTATGCAAGCATCACACGTACACCCGAAGAGCACATGTCCAAAACCCTCGACCAGTATCATCTTCCACTCTTCCTAACTCTAGTACCCCCACATCTCCACACTACTTTTGATACTTCTTCAATTTCCGCGGGGGCAAATTAAATTACCTATTTTGGCAATCGTCCCTTCATTCCGTCACAACTGAGTCTCAGTTTTCCGTTGTTGATGCCCTCGTCGTTTTTTATACCGAACTTTTCTCCTGCCTGATCTAATCCTTTCCCTATCAACCTCTGAGAGATGATGTATGTGGTATAACTTCGTTCCCTTCAGAATAGAAGTAAACTATGACAGGCTTATCTCCTATCTCGTTCCGACCCCAACTTCTCCAATTACCTCTCTGCAGCTTTTCTTTTCTCCGCACGCAGCGAATCTTCCTATCACGACTATCTGAATCGTATGCAGTCAACCCTTATCTCCGACCCTAAAAGTTTTTACCAACTCATTAACATAAAAAGGACATCCAGTGGCTATCCCTCCACTCTCAAACTTATCGACACTTCTTCTTCGGACCCCGTGCAATAGCTAATCTCTTTGCTCATCACTTCAGTCAATCCTTCAGTTAGCATACTTCCGAACCCGACGCTAGCTATTTTATTTCATGGACTCTCGTCCCTTGCTTCCATCAATATTGACCCTGTAATGGTTACTATCACCATTTATGCCCTTCCTGACGATCATAACCCAGGCCCTGATGGTATTCCCGCCATCGTACTAAAAGAGTCCACTCTACACTTGATCGGACTCCTGTCCTCCATCTTTCAACTATCTATCACTCAGGGTGTGTTCCCGGCCAGGCGGAAAGACTCATTTATCATCCTCATCCATAAAAAGCGTTGCAAAAGTGAGATCTTCAAATACCGTTCTATTACCAAACCCTCCTCCATACCAAAATTCTTTGAAAGCATCGTTTACGACTACTTGTTCTTTCACTGCAAATTTATTTCTTCCCCGTCCCAGCATGGTTTCCTTAAAGAATAAGTTACCAGTTAAAATTTTAAAAAGAATAGGTTTTTCTACCTCTATTTAACCTAGAAATGAAAAACATTTTTTACACTTTCGAAAGTGAGTGCACCTGCAGTGGCAGGTCAACATTGTTGATATCTTTTGAAAGGACATTAACATAGAAAATTTTTGGTATGAGTTGTAAGTAACTCCCAATCGGTTGAGACGTGTTAACATATTTAATTCTACTTATTTTGGTATACAATATATGAAATAAAAATAATGCAAACACAACTAAGATTTATTAAATAAGGATATTTGTTTTATTGTTATTATTCAAATAATAAAGCAATATACTATTGTCCAATAAATACTCCTAGTGTAGTTAATTTAAAAATAAAACATCCGACTTATATTTGAAACCATTTTAATGAAGATTGCTTGCTTGCTGTTTCCGAGCCAGGAAACGGGAAAAAGCTTGACCGTCCGGTTTTTTTTTTTTAAACGCTTTAAATCACTTTGCAATTCGAATAAAGAATAATATGACTTCGTCGTCGGTAGTGTTTGACAAACCATATCGCACTCCTGAAAAATTTATTAACATTAAAAACTATTTTCATTTACAGATGGAATTTTACCTTTTGGTACGGTAACCAAATCGCCATTTTTAATTATGAATGTAGTGTCTTCAATTTCCAATTGTAAACTCTTACCAACGAGTAACAAAAACTTCTGTAAATAGGCAATTAATACGTTTATTTTTTTAATCCATTTAAACAATAGAGAAAATATGAATAGATAGAATGATATGAGCCGTTTATTTTGAAAGTGGCGTGAGTCCAAAATGTCATAAGGTCGATTTTACTTGAAAATAATATAGTAAAATCGACCTTATGACATTGTGGACTTACGCCACTTTCAAAATAAACGGCTCATATCAGGAAATACAATTTTAGGTGATACGTATGTGAAACTTCCATCGACAAAATCGAGTGGTTATATTTTCACTTCATTAACACAAATACTAGGTGTACCGGAAAGTCTTTACTTAAAACTTTAAAATTTATTATTTTTTGTTTGTAGCGATCAGTACTAACTGTTGCACCAGGTTTCAGAAATTCATAATACACCAAACTACCCTGGTCCCACCAAACACAGAACATTATCTTTATTCCGAAACGATTCTCGGAATCGATGGGCCAGCTTGACCAGGCGATATCCATGATTTTTTACGTTTTGGATTTTCGAGATAAATCCATTTTTCGTCACCTGTCACAATCCGATGAAAAAATGACTTCCTTTCGTACCATTGAAGCAATGTTTTTTCGATTTTCTATTTGCCTGTCATTCAGTTCTGTGACATTTTCCCAATTTTTGGATCTTTCCAAATGCTCGTAAGCGGTCGCTAATTGTTTCTTGTGCCGTATTTAACGTTTCTGCCAATTGTTTTCGAGTTTAGTCGTGTCTTCGTCCACTCCTCCAATTCCGAATCCACAAATGTTTTTGGTCTACCTGAACGTTTACTGTCCTTCAAATCAAAATCACCGCTTTTAAATTTTCAAAACCACATCTTACATGTTTTTATTCTTGGAGAATGCTCTCCGTAAGTTTCTACAAGCAAACGATAACATTCAACGGTATTTTTCTTTTGATGAAATAAGAAAAGCAATGCATGCCGCAAGTGCTTTTTTCCAGGCATACATATTCGCAGAACTATAACACTATGACGCTATTATTTCGGCGGAATGAAAGTTCCGTTTTTGGAACTTAATGACAATGCAAAATCATTTTATTCAATACTTACGGCTAGCGACATCTGTTAGAAAAAGCGGTAAAGACTTTGGTATTTCCTAAACAGAGCTTTTAAAACACATAAAACAGTGACCTATTACCGCGTATTTGTAATAAATGGTTCGAAGGAAATCACAGAAAATTGTTCCTGTAATACTTTTTATTCCGCTAAAGCAACGTTTCATTTCAAATTGCAATCTTGAAAATTCTTAAAATGAACAAGAACGCATTTGCCTCTTAAAATGTGCAAACCAAAGTAATGTTAAATTTTCTTAAATTTGTACCCAAAATTTTTCCTAAAATTCAATTTATGCATCCTTGTAAAAATGAGATAGAGTTTTTAACTATTTCAATTTTTAGAACGTAGCACATAACTCTTGCTAAATTTTGGCATCAATTGTTTAATAATTAAGTTTAACTAAGCCAAAATCTGCACAATTTTTGGATGGAATTTCAACTAAGTTTTATTGCTTTAATTTCTCGCAAAGTTTTTTTTTTTAGGTAGTTGGGAAATGCAAACAATTGCTCAAAGGGAAAAGGGTCTGAATTTTCTTCCGTACCGTTTTTGCTAACACGATCATGTCCATATTTTATTATCTATTTCAATCTTCCAATATACAGTAAAGGAACGGCTATAAGCTGCTAAAAGTGAAGTTACGAATACCAGCTAAGCTTTCCATTACATATTTTGATGTCCCTTTATATAACCATCTTAAAGTTCCTAACGATTGCTCAGTCGGACACATTGGATTTGTGTATGATTGTCGTGGATTGCACATTTTTCATACGTTTCGAAAGTATCTTCTTCTTACCCAAGGCTTATTTCCCCTAAATGAGAAATTAGGATTTTCTAATTTTATCTTTCACATGGTGTCGCTACCAATCAGCGAAGATTTTTACCGGCTTTATTTCTTCTGGATTTTGCGCCCAACCCAGACAACTACGCAACACTGTGCATATCGCGTTTAAAAGAAAAATATGTCTATAAGAAGAGATTAAGCCACGCCGATTTCATTCGCTTAATTAGAGCTTTGAATAATTTTACCAAATCAAATGTTTTAGTCCTAGCACTTGGCTTTACTGAATGTGGATGAAATTTCATATAACCGTAATGGTTTTCTGCTGTATAAAATGCATATTTTACGCCATTTATCTCTTCAACTACCATATCTTCGCTATTCGCTGAAATGATAAAGTTTTATATATTATAATTTATTTATATATTAGAATTGAAAATCTTACCTATTTTAGTATTGGAGTGTACAATTTGCACAATATTCTTGTTACTTGTTGACGTTTGGGACGATGAGAGATTTTTAAACCATACAAAAGATCTGTCTTTCCTTTTAACCTGAGAAATTATCGCCGTCATTGCAAACATTTAAAAATTAAATGAATAATAAGTACATGAATACCGTTTGTGTTTGTTTGAGTACCAAAATCTGTACTTGGTGCACTTCGACAATTTATTTGATTTTCTTGGCATGTAGAGATTTCATCAGAAGAAGAAGCTGCACCTTGTTGATTACCAACTTTAGGGAATCTTTCGTTACTTTCGGTAGATGATTTTTCGGAAAATTTTGCAATTTTGTTCATTACATTTTCTTCATTAGTTTTAAGATCTTTATGTCTTTTTGATTGTTCACTAGAAAAACTCTTTTCCAAATGACCAGAAAGTTCACATGCTAGGTGACTTTCATTCGTTGCAATGTTATCTACTGCATATTTGCACGTGTCATTATTTTGTGACACTATATATTTTAGTTTTTCTGAATTTTTTTTATTTTTATCACCTTTTAATTCCTTCTTAGATGTCGCAGAGCCACCCTTTGTTTTCGATGATAGATTATATTTTGTTTTCTTTTCTTTTACCGGAGGTAATGCTTTTATTTTCTTTTTTTTATTTTCCACAGGCATATCTTTTAGTTCTTCGCTTGTTTTAGAAACTTGTAAACGACAACTCCAATATACAATAGGTGATTTTCGTTGCCTCGTTGATCGTCGAAGCCCATTGTTCAACTCTTCTGAAATATAAATTTGTCTACAATTTTTATTTCAAAAGACAAATTGGTAGGAAGAATCAGAAAAATATTATTAAGCACATTAGCTAGTTGAAACATCTTCGTGTAACCATGTTTAAATTTAAATTTAAGCCACATAATCAAACAAACTGGAAGTTTTGCTTATGTTTTTTTTTGTCTATAATATATAACTTTGGAACGCCTGCACTAAATTTAATTATTGTTTTCTTGCCATTAAAGCAGCCTTTTTCATATTTGCTGATTTTAAATTCAACAACGAAATGTGAAAAACTAAATTGCCAGTTATAAAATAATAGCTTTTTGAACATAAGTTATACTAGCATCGGTATAGGAGTATTTAGGGTTTTAAATTTCGTGCCTAACCTCTAGCATCTTATGAATGGCACATAGAATTAGAATTTGATTAAACAGAACAATTATAAAATGCCGAAACTGTTATGTATTTCGTGATTAACAAGACACAGCTTACCTGAGGGGAGATGCGATGAGGTCATTGGTTTACTTCTACTATTTACAAGACTGCTATGTGAATCCTTCTCTTTCTCGTTTTCCTTAGATATAGCATTGCTAACTTTCGTTTCATCTGTTATTCTCACCATGGACTTCATATTTTCGATAATATTCGAAAGTCTCCTTTTTTTTGTTCTTGAAATTGCTATTTGTTCTTCAAGATGGTGTTCTACTACATCCGGTTCAACCGGAAGGTCCAATGAATTGCATTCATTGTAGGTCGATTCTTTAGGGATATTGGTTTCTTCGTATCGACATCTAGATTGATGCTGCTCCTCCGTAGAAATGGCAGGATTTAATTTATGCAAAGCATTGTTGCTATTATCTTTAACATTTTTTTGATTTGGTTTTTTTCGGTTTCTTCTTTTAGTTCCTTTTGAAACTGGCTTGGAGGGTTTTTTAAATACAATATCATTTTTATTTTCTGTTTCAGAGGTGAATGTAAATTCCGGGAATTTCCTTTCATTATTCAAATCACCATCATAGCTATCGATGCTTTGCACGCATTGTGCATTTTTATTGGATACCTCATTACGAACATTTTCAGAAAATTCCAATGTTTTTCTCGTTCCCTCTTTGGAGTGAGATATAACTAGAGTTTTCTGTGATAGCTTCTCTGATGTATCCGGCAATTGCGAATCGTTGTCTGAGTCACCCTTTGAATACAATTTACGCCGCGAAACGTTGATTTTTTCTAATGCCGTCTTCTTAAATGTTTTGCTTATGTCCAAATAATCCCTTTTAATAGGGTCCATCTGCTGTATAAAGTATAATAAAAATATACAGCCGAATAGTTTGAAATATGTTCGCATACTAACTTGAGACAATCTTGTTTTACATTTACGACCTACTGGAATAGTTTGCTGATTCTGTGTCTTTAACACATTGCTCACCTATAAACATCAACATATTATTTTTTGTCAACAAAACTTTAAAGATGATATCGGACAAAAAACTAACCGAAAGCTAATAATTCAGTTAAAAGCTATTTGTCAAATTTTTATGGAACTTTCATTACCTTTTTTAAATTCGAGAACAAATATTTTTCTTTTACAAGGAATAATTCTTTATATTTCTGCAATTTTGCTATTTGCCAAAGGAAGGAATCAAATGGCATTTTTTATTTGGCACCGGGTTAAATTCCGATCGAAAATATATTCTGCCTTATAAGATCTAGAGGTATGAGCAATGTAAACTCCACTTTTTTTATTTCAATTTGATAGTTGCTAAACTTTTTTCGATGAAAATGATTACAATTCAAATCAATTCTGCTAATTGCGAGTCCGATGAAGATGATTTTATTATAACAACATTAGTGAATTGCGATGATGAAAGTAATAACATTACACTGAATTGAGAAGTAATTGCTCATTCCTTAGATATAGTAAATGTTTGTATTATGGAAGAGAATTCTGTTTTTTAAGAAATTTCAACTTTGCGATAAATAAAACAGAAAGAATGCGAGCTATATACTATTTAAATTTTCACAAAAAAAGTAACTACGACCATTGCAGAAATCTTGTTAAAGAAGAAATTTTTAACACGTCTGTATGCCAAGAAATATTAAAAAGGACCACAATGTTGTCACTGAGCATAAAAAAGACACGGGTCATGATTTCAATTGGAACAAAGTTAAAATTTTACATAGAGAAGGACACCGAAATAAACGTGAAATAGCTGAAATGTGTTACATAAAAAACAACACCAATTGTATTAATGCACAAACAGACACTCAAAAATTGAGCGCCACGTACAACATGATACTCATGCACTGATTCGTGCGATTTGATGATGTGTGAACGAGTCTTTAGTTTTAGGCATTAGTGCAATAACGTAACCTCTGTGATAATATAGAACTGTCGGCTGTTTTTATTTATTGTGTTAAAATTGTATAGTTTGAGAGATATTTATGTTTTACAAAGAACGACTAGTCAAGATTTAATGTTATTTCGATCGAGGTAAATGAAAACCCGCTATACATGAATGTCTTGATTACCAGTAAAATGTAAACAACTTTTGTCTTATAGATGGATCCGAGTGTGACGAAGGTGGTTAAACATCTGAATGATTATGACCAAAAATGTAGTTTTGAGGTATTTTGTTAGTCTATTGTTTGTATCGAATTAGTTTGTCAAAGTGGTTTTTCATCAAATGTTATTTTCGCAAATTTTAGCCTGATGATGACTTTTCAAAAGTCGAAACGTCGCAACTGTTGAGATGAAATAAAGTAAATAAAACAAAGGAAAAAACTAGTCGGTTTATTGGCAAAATTAGATTCATGAAACGATTAAAAAGGATATGTTCAACTTGTGTTTCAACTATGAAAATCACAGAATTTAATACCTTGTTTGATAAAGGAAGTAACTGCATGGAACACAGAAAATATATTTTAAATTTTTTACTTTTGATTTTAATAAGAAAACATAGTTTATCAAAAAAATTAATTTAAAGCAGTAGAAATACTAAATCAGCTAAATTAAGTATTTTACAATCTTAGACAGAAATAAGATTCCGATCCTGCAAATTCGTCAAAGCGGATATGTTCATAAACTCTTGTTAGTTGGTTTATAATTCCGAAAAGATATATGATATAATGATACCAATCCTATCACAGATTAGTCCCAGAAGAACCAAAATCGTGGCTTCCGAAGCTCATTTACCGCGTTCGATAAATTTCGGTTGTGCGGCTGTTCGGCCTTTCGTCTGTTCAGCTCTTCATTTTTTCATTTTTTATACCAATGTTCTCATATGGGAGAGAAAAATAAACGGGAAATAAAAATACGTATTAATAGGATATTACGATACGGAATCGGCTTCCACCCCGAGTGCCGTATTATGTTTTATATTATGAGTGCGAAAGACATGTTTAAAATTCCATAATTTGATTCTAAGGTTAGTGCTAAATTCTCTAACTTGGCTCTAAACTAACTTTTTCAGTTTTTTTTTATTTATGCGCTATATCAAGAGCTGGTGCAGGAAGGATTTGTCTGGGTACCAAATCAACCCCAATTCAATCAGTCAACTATCATGATTTATTTACCATTTACACCACTCACACTCATCATTTTTTATTAACTACGCGACATTTAGTTGAAAATATTTTGATTCTGCTGAATCAATTAGGGAGAATTTTTTAGAAGAAAAAAGTTAAAACGAGTGTTCCGCGCCTATTTCCAGTATTTTATTTTATATAATTGCTCCTTCAGGAAAAGCAGTTAGAGAGTAATAAGCAAATTTTATAACATTTTTGTCAAGAAATTGTAAAATCCTCCTGAATTCCGAGTTCCTTCTCGTTCATAGAATTTGATCTGTAGAGTGACAAAGATAAATCGACGCATATTTGGTGCACCAAAATGCATGAACCCACATAAATAACATTGCGCGACATACTTAGTTCCTAGTCCCATTTCAGGGTAAAGGTATCAGAAAAATTTACTTACACTTTTGGGAAGCAGAATATATCTATATTTATTTACCTATGCTATAACTTACCAAAGTGGTTCGACATAGATTACTTTTCTATTAATAAAAACTTTAATTAGAACAGAAATCATCTTACCGTAATATCGTTTTTCTGCATTAAGTTCACTGGCAGAATTTTGCAATTGACATCCTCCATAGTATTAACATTTGACGACTCTAAGCTAAAGTGAAGGGTCCCATTTTCAGCACTGCAACTATCCGTCCTACTCTTTTCATTCCTGTGCTCTTTAACAGCTTTAGTAGAGTATTGCAAACAGGTGTTATTGGTGACCTCTTCATCCGTATAGATATCACAATTTGTTACTGACTTTCTTCGCTGAATTAATCCGTTTTCCAAGGGTAGTATAATCTTATCGATTGGTTGATCAGATGGGTGCACTTCTGATGTAGTTCTTAAGTGATATTTTTCAAATCGCTGGTTTGCATTACTTATCTCTTTTTGTCCTCCAAGGATTTTATTTTCTTGGTTACTCTTGCGGGTGCGCAAATCAATAGGATTATTGTTTTGTCTTAGAAATTGTTTTTCATTCCCAGTTTTGACGTTATGTTTGCCTCGAGTTAAAGTTGTGTCTGTGATATGTTCGCCCTCTTCATCGCTAGTTATGAGTCCAGAGATTTCTTTTTGACATTCTACATCTTTCGTTATTAAAAATTTGTTAGTTCTAATTGTACAATCATTAGCAATATTTTCTTTATCACATCTATTCTCGCGTTCAGTTTTCTTGTGAATGTTTTGAATTATTGGAATATATACCAAATGTTCGTCGCATTTGTCCTTCAACACAACTCTATCTTTTGGGCTTTGCTCAATTCGAGAAGAGGTATGTCCAGTGCTCTTCGGAATTTCTTTTTCATTGGGGAAATTGTGCTTAGAGTCTAACAGATCTTTTACAGCAATTCTTTGATCATCTTCCGTTTCTTTTGTAAATATTGGTACCTTGCGTAAAAGACGGTTCCGAGGCCTGACTTCGCGTCTTCTTGAGCTAGGATCAATCCTAGATGACATATGTCCTCTGATTCTTCTTGGATCATGGTTTTTCTTACAATTTTCGCAATCTTCTTTGGAACTTACGTTAGACCAATCCGACATAATTCGTTGAACAGATCTCGTAGGGCTATCAGCAGATTTAAATTTGCTCTTTTTTGAGTTCAAATTTATATTAAAATAGGTATTAAATTCTTCTTCAAGTACTGCATTTTCGTCATCAAATTCGGAACTCGAGTCTGAGTTAGAAGAATTTCCCAAAGCAATATGTTGACCTGTTTGCTTGATATGTTTAGTAGATGGTGAGACTTGTGAAAACGCTATAAAGTTCTGGGACTTAACTCTACTTCTTCTTGAGTTACGTTTAATATTAAAAGAGGACTGGTCCGTGTTTTTTGTGTTACAATTTTGGTTTTCCTTGTTGAAATCACTTGCAGGTTCACACGTATTTGAATTAGATGGCAATTCACAAACATCTTTTTCAAAAACAGGCCCCTCGTCATCGTTCAATGAAATTCCTGGAAAGAGCGTAGGACGGTTCGAAGACTTAATTCGTTTGAATCTGAGTGAACTACTTTTTCCTTTCAATGACTTTTCTTTGTTTTGTGAGGCATGTGACAAATTATTCCCAATAGATGACTTTTGTACCTCATTGAGTACATTTAAGCCGCACCCTTCCTTTCTACCGCCTCCATTATTAATTAATGTTGCACTGTCATTTTCTTCATCGGCTTGATTATTATTCTTGTGAGTCTGTTCTTGTTGATGGACAATGACAGGTGGGTCAACTAAAGAATGTATTCCAGCAACAAGAATTACTTTGTCTTTATCTTTAGTAATTTTTTGAAAATAGTCATCAACATTGTTCGCAGGTTTTAAAGCTTCATTGGGCTCTTGAATTTCTGCAATCTCTTCCTCACGACAAATAGGCGTAATCTTTGAGATTACCGACATATTTGGATCTCCATTTATTACCTCAGAGATTGGAGTGCTGAAGGCTGCCGGTTGCTGTAGATTTGAACAAATAAAAAGAGATCATGTAAGTTAGTACTCTCTGCATCGCGTCGATTTATTGGCCTCCTAAGCACGCAATTTCATTCACACAGCAGTTCAATGAATTTAACGTCCGTTGGACACCGTCTCCTAGCAGCAGGTGATTACAAAGTCAAGTCCCCCCACTGGGGTTCTCGACTAACCTCTCCTAAAGGTAAGCAGCTTTTAAAAACAATATACCACCTCAACCTCCAATGCATATCAGGAGTCTCACCTACCTACCTGGCCAACTGACCGAAGGAAAATCCCAAACATCATCGACTTCGGGATTCACGAAAAATATTAGCCAATCCCATATAAGTGCGCTGAACAGAAACGAATTTTCATCTGATCATGCACCAACATTCATAACAATTTGCAGCGACCCGATATGCATAAAAAAAGAAAGATAGGAAGAAAAAAAGTAAGAAAACTTACTAACTCAAAAACCAAATGGGAGAAATATCAAGCTGCCTTTGAGAGGATATTCTGCCCGCACATCAAGCTAAAAACCAATAGTGACATTGACAACGCCCTGCGCTACCTAACAGATACCATCACGGAATGTGCAGAATTAGCAATTCCACCAGAATCAACAAGTGAGGATAGAACCTCCAATCGCTACACTACCTCTACACTGGTACTCCGTGCAAAAAGAAAAGCCAGATCAGAATGATAAAAAACAAGATCCCCTAGAGCCAAAGTGGCCCTGAACGAAGCCACCCAACGGTTCAAACATGCCCTGCGCAACGACAAAAACAGCCAAATTCAAGAGTTTGTAGCCGGCCTGGACTACTATGCAGACTCCAACTACTCAATTTGGAAGATTACCAATAGAATACAAAAACCAATACAAGTCGAATCCCCAATCAGAGACTCCAAGGGCAACTGGATAGCCGATAGCTCCAGCAAAACAGAGGCATTCGCGCTCCACTTAAGCAACGTATTTACCACGAACAACCCAGATGCTAGTACCGCAGAGTTCCCCATCCGAGACGCTAACCCTCAAACCAACAAACTCCTAAAATTTAGTTAGGAAGATAAGCGAAATCAACAACTATTCAAGGAAATCCCCACCTCCGGAATCACAGCTATCCTCCACATATTCAATACAATACTTCGGAACAACTACTATCCAGTTAACTGAAAAGACGCTATAATTATCCTCATACCAAAACCAGGCATAAACATAACCAAAATAGAGTCATACAGACCAATCAGTCTTCTACCCATCCTCTCCAAAATTTTCGAAAGGCTCCTACTGGACAAAATTCTGCCAATTTTAAACAACAAAGGTATAATCCCAAAGCACCAATTTGGATTCAGAAACAAGCACAGCACTATCGAGCAAGTGCATAAAATTGTAAACCAGATCAACTCGGCCCTTGACCAAAAGAAATTCTGTGTAGAACTCTTCCTGGACGTAGCGCAGGCATTCCACAAAGTCTGGCACTGCGGTCTAAAACACAAGATCTGTGCAAGCCTACCACACAAATACTACCAACTCCTCTTTAGCTACCTTGATGCCGCAAATTCAGGGTAAAATACAAAGATAGCCTCAGTAACTCTTACCCAATAAAAGCTGGAGTCCCACAAGGCAGCATACGGTCCTGTACTCTATTTAATATACACAGCGGCCCTACCCTTAAACAAAAACTTCACAACTACCACATTCCCCGACGATACAGCTATACTCCTCATTCAAAGTAACCCAACAGCAGCCAAAAGAGTACTACAAGAAAACACTAACGACATAAGCGACTGGACGCATAACTGGAAAATTAAAATAAATGAAGATAAAACAGAACAGATCACGTTCGCCCGCAGGAAAATCACTTGCAACCCAATCACCACCAACAATAAAATGGTAACAATAGCAAAATCGGTCAAATACCTCGGACACACATAGAAAAAAAGAAGGAACAACTTAAAGTAACACATCGCAACTTCTACTGGCTTCTCAACCAGGGATCTAAACTGAATATCAGCACCCAAATAGTGCTATATAATGCAATTATAAAGCCCATCTGGACATACGGGCTGCAACTCTGCGGCTCCGCAAAGGCATCAAACATCGCCATAATCCAACGGATTTAAACTAAGATTCTCAGATCTATCCTGGGTGCTCCAAGATATGTTAATAACACCATCATTCAACGTGATACAAACACCAACACGGTGCTTGCAGAAGCCAAGAAATTGTGCATCAACTACACCACAAGATTGCGAAAGCACCCTAACCCATTTGCCAAAAACATATTGAATACAAAAAAGTTCCGACAACTCAAAAGAAGTGACCCATTTCAAATTGCCCCGATCAAAACCGACAACATCGAGATTACACTGTTAGTGCTTACTATCGAGGAGGGAATATCACTGCTATATCAACACTATAAGGATTTCCAGAGGCCTCAAAAAACGATATTCCAACAGCCAAACTAATCAACCGTAGGAACCCTCCACCTGGCCTCTACTCAACAACACCGAGGGAGGATTGATACAACAGTACAACAAAGCTGCCTAGAACTAGACCCTAGCAACGCATACTAATATTAGGCTAAGATACATGTTAGAGCTAGTACTAATCAGCTGACCCATATACTTAAAACCAAAAACGCTAAATAAAAAAAAAAAAAAAAACAAAACAGAAAATGTAAGTTAGTAATGTAATTACAAAGCTTTCTTCGCCTCCTGATGCCTTTTGGAACTCTTGTAGAAGAATACGTCTTCCAATGTTTTCCCTCTGCAAATTTACTCGATGCAGAATTACTCGTGGAATTCGAGAATTTGAACACGTTTCTAAGTGTTTATCTATGAAACAATTAAAAATAAGAAGATATTTTTAAACTTAATTCTATTGAAAATTAATTTACCTTCCTTCGCAGAAGGTTTCAACGGACTCTTTTGTATAAGTTTCTCTTGAGTAGGTTGTATTTCAATTGGAAAGCTACGCTCAACCACTTCCTTCACTGGACTATCATTGAAAATTCTCTTACCATTATTAATGCCACGTTTTTGGCGAATATATTGCACAAGCTTTTCAGCGTGCGATGTCTCAAAAATCGAAGAATCCAAAAGACTCATACTCTGTCCAAACGTCCCGACTTGAGTTCTAGAATAAAAATTCAGTAATATGTAAATACAGCAATCAGAATTACGTAAATCTTTGAAGAAATAAACTTTCAAGCAGTGCCACTTGGCCGGCCTTTTTTATTTTATACTGATCTACACCAAGACCCGAATGAAAAAGAAAACACCTAATATTGATTAGGAATGTCTAAATATGAGCTTTTTTTAATAACAACTTTATTTCTCATATTAAGTACAACATACCCAGATTAAAATTTGATTAAATTTGGAGCATATAAATTGCAACAAGATTATTGGCGAGTGTGGTTTCAGGAGAATAAAAAAGCACGATAAATTTCTTTCTTTAGTTTACTTCAAATCTCCCCCAGATGCATCCCAAAAGAGCCAAATTGGATAAGAGAATCCTGGAGGATAAGATAAAATAAGAAATAATTTCATACGTATTGCATTATGAGCATTTTTTGAGTTAGTTACAGTTTATCAATTTAATTCCAAGTGATTGGTAATTCATTTTGATTATGACATTATGTGTTAGACACAAGGAATAGCGTTTCCATTCCTCGCTTCCCAAGGACTTATTTCTAAATTTTTCCAACTATTCGTTATAATCAAACTATTTGTTATAATTTTTATTAAGTACTAATTGAAAGCTATATACGTGAAATGTAACACCGATGGACAGACCGTAACAGCAAGGGTTTCTAGTTAGCTACTAATCCCTAATAAAAAGCACTTCTTTCCAATTAATTATAGGATTTCACTTCCAAAGTAGAAGTAATCAAATTGCAAAGCCTGAGCTTGCTTAGCGATTCTCTGCAAACAATTTTTCCATGAGAAAATCGAAACAAAATAAAATTTAGCTTTTCATTGAGTTAAAATACTTCGCTTATTGGGCCGAACACAAAGCCCACAGAACAGCATTGGTAAGGGTGAAACCTAGTCTTTAAAATAAAGTGCTCCAACAATGTTAATACGTCTGATTTTATGAATGTGGAAAGCAAATCACTCGGCCGCCTTTGTTTGGCAAAGTGCCTGATTGATTTGATGATACCATCCCATAATCTCCGAAAATTGTAAATTGAATGTAAGAAAATTAAAAGGAAAGTAAGCCAAATCTGTAAGCTTGTAGGGACGGTCACAGGACATAACACATGCGGCAAGCATCTGAATACCCTAGGGATCATCAGCGACTCAGCGTGTCCTTCGTGTGGGGAGGACGAGGACGGTACGGAGCACTTCCTCTGTAACTGCCCGGTCTTCTCCAGCGCGCGCATGACGACGTTTAACGCTGATGTAATGCGAATGGAAGACTTCAATCCTCAATCTCTATCTGATGTTCTTAGTTTCGTCAAGATGACTACAAAATTCGGATAGGGTAGGGGACGAGTGCAATGGACAGTGGTCTGATCGCTCGAGGCTGATGTATCCTTTTCTTTCTAAAAATAAGAAGCCAAATCTGCAATAATATCAGCACAGACCCGAACAAATTAGCTTTTCTCCAAAAGGTAAAACTCTATACGAAACTCACTTAGATGAAAGACTTAATTTCAACGCACTGCGATATATTTCACAGTAAAACAAGCTTAAAGAATAACACTGACTTTGTTAAAACATGAAATTGGCAATTAATACATTCAATTCCCAACTAAGCGTACTTTATAAATTTAAAGACAAGGTTTCCTTTTGTTGTAAACAAAATAAAATTAAATCTAGTCGGTGTTCTGCATGTTTTCAATAAAAAATAAAACAATTTTCAAAAAGAGTAAATAAGCCGAAATCAAACGCACATTTTTGAAGGGTTGTTAGCCATCGTTACTTCTGGGCGATAACACACACAAAAATGCAAAATTTACATTTAAACGAGCACTCCAATTTAATATGACACTCTAAGCAAAAATTATGAAATTTTAGTGATCTAAAATTAATGAAAACAGTTGAAAAATCACCTCTCGGTACCGTTTAATCGGATAACGACTCAACAAATACAAATTAAATGACGCGTGTTTTGATTGGTAACTTTAGCTGTCATTTTAGCCCCATGCCCTCTGTTCCTCAAATCTTGCACTTAGATTATAAGAAATTCACTGGCATATAAAAATGGAAAGCGCATAAACCGGCCCCAGCAAAACGTCAATTTGACAACATACTGTCAGAGATAGACGAGAGAAGATACATAAAGATTTATATAGCACTGTCTATTTTTATTGCATTGCATGGTCTATTCCGCAGATTTTTTAAATGCTGATAAAAATATTTGAATTTAAATATTTGTGGAACAAAAGTTTATAAAATATTTATAATTAAAGGCTTATCAATTTTTCTCGTCAGGTCACGCAAGGCAATCTCTATCGATTTACCTTTTGAGTAGTCAATTTGAGAATTGTGGACCAGTTTAAATTTCTCCAAACTTTGCCTAATATGGAGATCTAATAGCCTTTCCATAATTTTTAGGAGAAAGAAAATTAAACAGATTGGTCTATAAGGTTTAGGCAGTTCGGGCAGATTGTTTTCCTGCTTATGGATGCAAATTACCAAAACCATAATCAGTGACCGCAGGATGAGATACATCAACCCCTAAGGTTTAACTGGGAAATTGTATCTGTAGTAGATATTCCAGAGTTTCTCGCTGTTTCCGTGAAACTGTCATGCTGTTTCTTCAGAAAAACTCCATTTGTTGCGTTGTTAGCGAATACTTTGTGAAGACGAGCTGCCTTCTAAATGCCTTCACAGCTATTTCTCCACGACTCGCGTTTCGAACGTTTGAGTTCTTTATTGTATTCAGTGAGGGCGGACCTATAGTTTTGCATGAAAGTTTAAGGGGTTACACCACTCTAGGATTTTCAAAAAATCGAAACATTTTTTTTTGCTTAAAGTACACTTTAGGGTCCTAAAAACATAATTCAATTCAAAAAATAATTTTTTCCCTTTCTAATCCGTTGTAGTGTCGGAGGGTTCGGAGAGGGCGATGAGCGCATTTTCTACCTGCCGCTTCTTTTTGTTTTCGTTAGTTTTTCTACTTCAACGAATTACTTTATCGACTACCGTGGTTTCTAGTGATAAACTATCATTGTTAACAATATGTCTGATGACAAGCACGTTTATTCGCTATAACTCCAATTTACGAAACATTAACCAGTGATGACCTACTCACTCGTTGCATAGGCGGCTTCACTCAAAACAGTAATGAGAGTTTCAACGCTACAGTATGGTCGATGGCCCCTAAAGTGATATCCAGTGGCAAAAATGTACTTGACACAGCTGTATATATTGCTGCAGGTACTTATAATGATGGCCTCACAAGTGCTATGAGAGTCATGCAGAACATAGGCATTAAAATTGGGCCGAACTGCTATAATTACTGTCAACAGACTGATCAAAAGCGCATCAAATTATCCGATCGTTCGCTCTCAGATGCTGCAAGAAGATCTAGAATTGAGCAGAAGGCATCCAGAAAGGAAGAGGATGAGTTCCACTTGTCCATGGAAGGTGAAATGTACGGCGCAGGCATCGCTGACTGAAGGTATAACAAAATTTTCAACGCTTAAAACTTTAAACACCTTTTTCTCAAAACTGCATTTTTCAAATCGGGCGACCATGGTACTCGGAGACTATAGCACATATCAACCTGAAATTTTAACTGTAGCTTCACAGTAACATTATCTACTAAAGTACGTACGATTTCATTGCAACTTTTTTTTTTATAAACAATTTAATGCTAATTTTTTGGGTCAAAAATTGAACATTTTTTTAAAAAGTCCGCCATTTTGCGAAAAATTGATGTAAAGCTAAAATCGTACGTACTTTACTAGTAAATCTTATGTAGATTAAGATCCCGTTATTTATTTTGTTTCAGATATCACGAGTTCCTGGAATCACGGTCGCCCGTAGAGGCCCTCTTGAAAAAGGTGATTCCAAAGATTGGCTTAGTAGCCGCCATTTTGTATCAACATGTAAATATAAAATTTTTTTATATACTTAAATACATGTTTAATAAAGCCTAAAAGAGAGAAATTCGATTATTTTTTCCATACTCCTAAAATAAATTGTCAAAGTTAGGCCTTTTTTTAGGGCTCTAGACTGGTGTAACCCCTTAAGAGCATTCTGCAATTTACCTCATCTACAGGAGTTGAGTACATGTGGCTCTTTAATGTCCTGTTATGAAGATACTAAATTGGGTAAAAAATCCTTAAGATGTTTGTAACCAAGTACTATATTTGATTTTCCATTATATCATTAAAAACAAAAATTATAAACTCAAATATACTTCAGGTAGTGCATGAAAATATAAGACCGCTGGTATTCCACTTATGAATTTATGAAAAATATCCTAAGTCTTATAATAATAACCTTAGGGCCTTTAGACAGGCTTTAATTCTTTTTGGTACTGAGCTCACCAAGTTTTGCACCATGAGTTTCATATTTCCCCACTCTTCCAGCAAGAACTTCAACTCTGGTAGATTAACTAGGCTTGTGAAACACGATCACCAAGTGCTTTCCACCAATTTTCTATTAAGTTCAGGTCAGGACTGGTTGGATGCCAAGGTAGGACGTCAACACCATTTTCTTCAATCCATCGCCGCGTGTAGTTACCAGTATGTGGCTTCGCGAGTGAGTTCCTCGCTGAGGCATCTTCTCTTTCATAAATGGTAAGAGATATTCATTAAGAATATCAACATATTTTCCTTTATTTATTGTGCCTTCGACGAAACAGAGTTTCGATTAGCCGTATCAAGACATAGCACCCCACACCACGACCTTACCCCCACACATTTATACCTGTTTCTGAATTCAATCTTGTCAGTATTTTTCGTTTGCTAGTCGGCGAACAATTTTTTTTTTTTGAAGTTGGTATTAATTGAAAAGCACTTTCATCAGACCAAACTACACGCCTCCATTGGTCAACTGTCCAATGACGTCGTACTTGATACCACTGTTTCTAATTTAAATTACAGAGAACTTGTCGAATGCGCCCAGCTGTTGATGATTTGATTTCTTATGCCCAGTAAGTTTTCTTCGATTTGTTTTTGATTTCCCAACTTGATGCGAATCTGTTACCTCTTACAATTTTTATAAGCTCTCTTTTAACCTTTTATCTAAGATTAGCGGACATCCTGTCCTTAATCGATGCTCCAGATCCGGATCCAGTTTTTTCGTACCTTCGAATAATGTGGGGCACACAAGTTTTGCTGACTTTCAAAGATTTTGCAATTTCTCTCCGACCCTCACGATACAACTTTATCATCAAAACGGTTAAAAAGAAAATATAACATTTACCTGCCAGAGAATACTAATATCTATTGAGGTTTTACCCATTGTAGGAAATTTTTACTTTTTGTCAAGCAGATTGCATCAACCATTGATCTAACGTAATCTTAAAAATATGAATCACATGCAATATAAATAACGGAACATTTATTTAGAAAAGTATAATAGAAAACACGTAGCGTTTGTAGAAATGCCAGCGGTCTTAAACTTTCATGGAGAACCTGAAGTATATTTGACTTTATGCTTTTTGATATAATGAAAAATCAAATACAGCATTTTGTCAACAACATCTAAGGGATTGTTTTTACCTTATTTAGTCTCTTCCAATAGGGCATTAAAGAGCTCCACGCACTCAAAGCCTCTGGATGAGGTAAATTGCAGAATTGTCTTATACTTTCATGCAAAACTATATATTCGTCCCACTGTTTAGTTCGCTTGGCTTTGTTAAATATCTTCTTTACACGCCTGCGCATGTCCGATAGCTGTTCGTTCCACGAAGGCACCTTTCGTACCGCCATTCTTAGGCAATTGTGATTCTTCCGTCCATGGAGTTCGCCACTCTTTCTTTTAAATACTATATTGACGTATCCCTGAAAAGTGAATTGTCCATTTTTTAATTATTTCACCTTATTATTTCTTGACTATGATCGATATTTTTCCTAATATTAATAATTAAAATTAATTACCTACTCGCATGTGTGCTAAACAAACATTTCCGATAATTTTTCAGGACATTTTGTTCGTTTTATGGCTTTTGAAATTAGAGGGAAATAAAAGAATAAGTTACCAGTTAAAGTTTTAAAAAGAATAGGTTTTTCTACCTCTATTTGACCTGGAAATGAAAAACATTTTTTACACTTTCGAAAGTGAGTGCACCTGCAGTGGCAGGTCAACATTGTTGATATCTTTGGAAAGGACATTAACATAGAAAATTTTTGATATGAGTTGTAAGTAACTCCCAATCGGTTGAGACGTGTTACATATTTAATTCTACTAAAAATAATGCAAACACAAGGATATTTGTTTTATTGTTATTATTCAAATAATAAAGCAATATACTATTGTCCAATAAATACTCCTAGTGTAGTTAATTTAAAAATAAAATATCCGATTTATATTTGAAACCATTTTAATGAAGATTGCTTGCTTGCTGTTTCCGAGGCAGGAAACGGGAAAAAGCTTGACCGTCCGGTTTTTTTTTAAAACGCTTTAAATCACTTTGCAATTCGAATAAAGAATAATATGACTTCGTCGTCGGTAGTGTTTGACAAACCATATCGCACTCCTGAAAAATTTATTAACATTAAAAACTATTAAAAACATTTACAGATGGAATTTTACCTTTTGGTACTGTAACCAAATCCCCATTTTTAATTATGAATGTAGTTTCTTCAATTTCCAATTGTAAACTCTTACCAACGAGTAACAAAAACTTCTGTAAATAGGCAATAAATACGCTTATTTTTTTAATCCATTTAAACAATAGAGAGAATATGAATAGATAGAATGATATCAGGAAATACAATTTTAGGTGATACGTATGTAAAACTTCCATCGACAAAATCGAGTGGTTATATTTTCACTTCATTAACACAAATACCAGGTGTACCGGAAAGTCTTTACATGATGATACATAATTTTTAAGAAAACGGAAAAAGTTATTTATTCAAAGTATTGGCCATTCGATTCTACACACTGTCCATCTTTCTTGCAATTTATGAATGCCATCCCAAAAACACCGCCATTGCTCGTAAGCTCATCGTTTCTTGTGCCGCATTTAACATATTTGCCAATTGTTTTTGAGTTTGGTTGTATTTGTCCAATAACTTCTGCAATTCCGCATCCAAATGTTTTTGGTCTATCCGAACATTTACTGTCCCTCATAGCATAATTTAAGACAGCCTTTCTTTTCCTCTGTTCCCCTAGCTTATAAGTTCAACTTATTTTTAAGTCTTATATTGTGTGTAGCTTGTATTCAACGAATTAATAAATAAAATACGTCTCATCCAAGCGATTTCAGTGCGTCTTTCATCGGTTTTGGTGCGTGTGACGGTGAATTGTCATGCAACAAAATCATTTTACCGTGTCTTCTAGTCCATTCTGGATGTTTTTTTATCAACACATGGTTAAAATTTATTATTTTTTGTTTGTAGCGATCAGTACTAACTGTTGCACCAGGTTTCAGAAATTCATAATACACCAAACTACCCTGGTCCCACCAAAACAGAATATTATCTTTATTCCGAAGCGATTCTTGGAATCCATGGGGCAGCTTGACCAGGCGATAACCATGATTTTTTACGGTTTGGATTTTCGAGATAAATCCATTTTTCATCACCTGTCACAATCCGATGAAAAAATGACGTCCTTTCGTATACCATTGAAGCAGCATTTCACAAATAGTTTTTCGATTTTCTATTTGCCTGTTATTCAGTTCTGTGACATTTTCCCAGTTATTGGATCTTTCCAAATGCTCGTAAGCGATCGCTAATTGTTTCTTGTGCCGTATTTAACGTTTCTGCCAATTGTTTTCGAGTTTGGTTGTGGCTTCGTCCACTCCTGCAAACCCGCATCCACAATGGTCTCATTTCAAATTGCAATCTTGAAAATTCTTAAAATGAACAAGAACGCATTTGCCTCTTAAAATGTGCAAGCCAAAGTAATGTTAAATTTTCTTAAATTTGTACCCAAAATTTTGCCTAAAATTCAATTTATGCATCCTTGTAAAAATGAGATAGAGTTTTTAACTATTTCAGTTTTTAGAACGTAGCACATAACTTTTGCTAAATTTTGGCATCAATTGTTTAATAATTAAGTTTAACTAAGCCAAAATCTGCACAATTTTTGATGGAATTTCAACTAAGTTTTATTGCTTTAATTTCTCGCAAAGTTTTTTTTTTTTAGGTAGTTGGGAAATGCAAACAATTGCTCAAAGGGAAAAGGGTCTGAATTTTCTTCCGTACCGTTTTTGCTAACACGATCATGTCCATATTTTATTATCTATTTCAATCTTTCAATATACAGTAAAGGAACGGCTATAAGCTGCTAAAAGTGAAGTTACGAATACCAGCTAAGCTTTCCATTACATATTTTGATGTCCCTTTATATAACCATCTTAAAGTTCCTAACGATTGCTCAGTCGGACACATTGGATTTGTGTATGATTGTCGTGGATTGCACATTTTTCATACGTTTCGAAAGTATCTTCTTCATACCCAAGGCTTATTTCCCCTAAATGAGAAATTAGGATTTTCTAATTTTATCTTTCACATGGTGTCGCTACCAATCAGCGAAGATTTTTACCGGCTTTATTTCTTCCGGATTTTGCGCCCAACCCAGACAACTACGCAACACTGTGCATATCGCGTTTAAAAGAAAAATATGTCTATAAGACGAGATTAAGCCACGCCGATTTCATTCGCTTAATTAGAGCTTTGAATAATTTTACCAAATCAAATGTTTTAGTCCTAGCACTTGGCTTTACTGAATGTGGATGAAATTTCATATAACCGTAATGGTTTTCTGCTGTATAAAATGCATATTTTACGCCATTTATCTCTTCAACTACCATATCTTCGCTATTCGCTGAAATGATAAAAATTTGTTTCAGTTTTATATATTATAATTTATTTATATATTAGAATTGAAAATCTTACCTATTTTAGTATTGGAGTGTACAATTTGCACAATATTCTTGTTACTTGTTGACGTTTGGGACGATGAGAGATTTTTAAACCATACAAAAGATCTGTCTTTCCTTTTAACCTGAGAAATTATCGCCGTCATTGCAAACATTTAAAAATTAAATGAATAATAAGTACATGAATACCGTTAATTGTGTTTGTTTGAGTACCAAAATCTGTACTTGGTGCACTTCGACAATTTATTTGATTTTCTTGGAATGTAGAGATTTCAGAAGAAGCTGCACCTTGTTGATTAACAACTTTAGGGAATCTTTCGTTACTTTCGGTAGATGATTTTTCGGAAATTTTTGCAATTTTGTTCATTACATTTTCTTCATTAGTTTTAAGATCTTTATGTCTTTTTGATTGTTCACTAGAAAAACTCTTTTCCAAAGGACCAGAAAGTTCACATGCTAGGTGACTTTCATTCGTTGCAATGTTATCTACTGCATATTTGCACGTGTCATTATTTTGTGACACTATATATTTTAGTTTTTCTGAATTTTTTTTATTTTTATCACCTTTTAATTCCTTCTTAGATGTCGCAGAGCCACCCTTTGTTTTCGATGATAGATTATATTTTGTTTTCTTTTCTTTTACCGGAGGTAATGCTTTTATTTTCTTTTTTTTATTTTCCACAGGCATATCTTTTAGTTCTTCGCCTGTTTTAGAAACTTGTAAACGACAACTCCAATATACAATAGGTGATTTTCGTTGCCTCGTTGATCGTCGAAGCCCATTGTTCAACTCTTCTGAAATATAAATTTGTCTATAATTTTTATTTCAAAAGACAAATTGGTAGGAAGAATCAGAAAAATATTATTAAGCACATTAGCTAGTTGAAACATCTTCGTGTAACCATGTTTAAATTTAAATTTAAGCCACATAATCAAACAATCTGGAAGTTTTGCTTATGTTTTTTTTGTCTATAATATATAACTTTGGAAGGCGTGCACTAAATTTAATTATTGTTTTCTTGCCATTTAAGCGGCCTTTTTTATATTTGCTGATTTTAAATTCAACAACGAATTGTGAAAAACTAAATTGTCAGTTATAAAATAATAGCTTTTTGAACATAAGTTATACTAGCATCGGTATAGGAGTATTTAGGGTTTTAAATTTCGTGCCTAACCTCTAGCATCTTATGAATGGCACATAGAATTAGAATTTGACTAAACAGAACAATTATAAAATGCCGAAACTGTTATGTATTTCGTGATTAACAAGACACAACTTACCTGAGGGGAGATGCGATGAGGTCATTGGTTTACTTCTACTATTTACAAGACTGCTTCCTGAATCCTTTTCTTTCTCGCTTTCCTTAGATATAGCATTGCTAACTTTCGTTTCATCTGTTATTCTCACCATGGACTTCATATTTTCGATAATATTCGAAAGTCTCCTTTTTTTTGTTCTTGAAATTGCTATTTGTTCTTCAAGATGGTGTTCTACTACATCCGGTTCAACCGGATGCAATGAACTGCATTCATTGTAGGTCGATTCTTTAGGGATATTGGTTTCTTCGTATCGACATCTAGATTGATGCTGCTCATCCGTAGAAATGACAGGATTTAATTTATGCAAAGCATTGTTACTATTATCTTTAACATTTTTTTGATTTGTTTTTTTTCGGTTTCTTCTTTTAGTTCCTTTTGAAACTGGCTTGGAGGGTTTTTTAAATACAATATCATTTTTATTTTCTGTTACAGAGGTGAATGTAAATTCCGGGAATTTCCTTTCATTATTCAAACCACCATCATAGCTATCGATGCTTTCCACGCATTGTGCATTTTTATTGGATACCTCATTACGAACATTTTCAGAAAATTCCAATGTTTTTCTCGTTCCCTCTTTGGATTGAGATATAACTAGAGTTTTCTGTGATAGCTTCTCTGATATATCCGGCAATTGCGAATCGTTGTCTGAGTCACCCTTTGAATACAATTTACGCCGCGAAACGTTGATTTTTTCCATTCCCGTTTTCTTTAATTTTTTGCTTATGTCCAAATAATCCCTTTTAATAGGGTCCATCTGCTGTATAAAGTATAATAAAAATATACAGCCGAATAGTTTGAAATATGTTCGCATACTAACTTGAGACAATCTTGTTTTACATTTACGACCTACTGGAATAGTTTGCTGATTCTGTGTCTTTAACACATTGCTCACCTATAAACAACAACATATTATTTTTTGTCAACAAAACTTTAAAGATGATATCGGACAAAAAACTAACCGAAAGCTAATAATTCAGTTAAAAGCTATTTGTCAAATTTTTATGGATCTTTCATTACCTTCTTTAGATCTCAAAAGCAACATAGGCTGCATATGATAACGAAACGACCTTAGGCAATTGAAAAATCGAACTTTATATCCTTTAAACATTAAGGTTACAAATTTTTAAAATGAATTGAATCGGAAATTTGCTTACTTTAACCATAAACAAACTAAACTTTAATTATTAAGGATATAGCAAGTCATGCATGTACTTATTTATCTGGGAACCAAATCAACCCCAGTTTAATCAGTTAACTTTCATGATACCATTACCATTTACACACACGGAGCCGTGTATAAGTGCCAAGTTACTACTTTCCACGCATGAGCGACAGGCTTTTTAAAGGCTTTCCCATCGAATAGACCTAATGGGGCTTATTGAGAAATTCGTCGGGCGGAACGGGAATGTGGATTTCATACATTCAACGCAAACTTGAAAACCCAAATATGTGAAATCCGCATTGGCATTTCCGCCGATAGATTCCACTCACACTCATCATTTTTTATTAACTACACGACTTTTAGTTGAAAATATTTTGATTCTGCTGAATCAATTAGGGAGAATTTTTTAGAAGAAAAAAGTTAAAACGAGTGTTCCGCGCCAATTTCCAGTATTTTATTTTATATAATTGCTCATTCAGGAAAATCAGTTAGAGAGAGAGTAATAAGCAAATTTTATGACATTTTTGTCAAGAAATTGTAAAATCCTCCTGAATTCCGAGTTCCTTCTCGTTCATAGAATTTGATCTGTAGAGTGCTAAAGATAAATCGACGCATATTTGGTGCACCAAAATGCATGAACCCACATGAATAACATTGCGCGACATACTTAGTTCCTAGTCCCATTGCAGGGTAGAGGTATCAGAAAAATTTACTTACACTTTTGGGAAGCAGAATATATCTATATTTATTTACCTATGCTATAACTTACCAAAGTGGTTCGATATAGATTACTTTTCTATTAATAAAAACTTTAATTAGAACAGAAATCATCTTACCGTAATATCGTTTTTCTGCATTAAGTTCACTGGCAGAATTTTGCAATTGACATCCTCCATAGTATTAACACTTGACGACTCTAAGCTAAAGTGAAGGGTCCCATTTTCAGCACTGCAACTATCCGTCCTACTCTTTTCATTCCTGTGCTCTTTAACAACTTTAGTAGAGTATTGCAAACAGGTGTTATTGCTAGTGACCTCTTCTTCCGTATAGATATCACAATTTGTTACTGACTTTCTTCGCTGAATTAATCCTTTTTCCAAGGGTACCATAATCTTATCGATTAGTTGATCAGATGGGTGCACTTCTGATGTACTCTTGCGGGTGCGCAAATCAATAGGATTATTGTTTTGTCTGAAAAATTGTTTTTCATTCCCAGTTTTGGCGTTATGTTTGCCTCGAGTTAAAGTTGTGTCTGTGATATGTTCGCCCTCTTCATCGCTAGTTATGGGTCCAGAGATTTCTTTTTGACATTCTACATCTTTCGTTATTAAAAATTTGTTAGTTCTAATTGTACAATCATTAGCAATATTTTCTTTATCACATCTATTCTCGCGTTCAGTTTCCTTGTGAATGTTTTGAATTATTGGAATATATACCAAATGTTCGTCGCATTTGTCCTTCAACACAACTCTATCTTTTGGGCTTTGCTCAATTCGAGAAGAGGTATGTCCAGTGCTCTTCGGAATTTCTTTTTCATTGGGGAAATCTTGATTAGAGTCTAACAGACGGTTCCGAGGCCTGACTTCGCGTCTTCTTGAGCTAGGATCAATCCTAGATGACATATGTTCTCTGATTCTTTTTGGATCATGGTTTTTTTTACAATTTTCACAATCTTCTTCGGAACTTACGTTAGACCAATCCGACATAATTCGTTGAACAGATCTCGTAGGGCTATCACCAGACTTAAATTTGCTCTTTTTTGAGTTCAAATTTATATTAAAATAGGTATTAAATTCTTCTTCAAGCACTGCATTTTCGTCATCAAATTCGGAACTCGAGTCTGAGTTAGAAGAATTTCCCAAAGCAATATGTTGACCTGTTTGCTTGATATGTTTAGTAGATGGTGAGACTTGTGAAAACGCTATAAAGTTCTGGGACTTAACTCTACTTCTTCTTGAGTTACGTTTAATATTAAAAGAGGACTGCTCCGTGTTTTTTGTGTTACAATTTTGGTTTTCCTTGTTGAAATCACTTGCAGGTTCACACGTATTTGAATCAGATGGCAATTCACAAACATCTTTTTGAAGAACAAGCCCATCGTCATCGTTCAATGGAATTCCTGGAAAGAGCGTAGGACGGTTCGAAGACTTTCGTTGGAATCTTAGTGAACTACTTTTTCCTTTCAATGACTTTTCTTTGTTTTGTGAGGCATGTGACAAATTATTCCCAATAGATGACTTTTGTACCTCATTGAATACATTTAAGCTGCACCCTTCCTTTCTACCGCCTCCATTATTAATTAATGTTGCACTGTCATTTTCTTCATCGGCTTGATTATTATTCTTGTGAGTCTGTTCTTGTTGATGGACAATGACAGGTGGGTCAACTAAAGAATGTATTCCAGCAACAAGAATTACTTTGTCTTTATCTTTAGTAATTTTTTGAAAATAGTCATCAACATTGTTCGCAGGTTTTAAAGCTTCATTGGGCTCTTGAATTTCTGCAATCTCTTCCTCACGACAAATAGGCGTACTCTTTGAGATTACCGACAAATTTGGATCTCCATTTATTACCTCAGAGATTGGAGTACTGAAGGCTGCCGGTTGCTGTAGATTTGAACAAGTAAAAAGAGATCATGTAAGTTAGTACTCTCTGCATCGCGTCGATTTATTGGCCTCCTAAGCACGCAATTTCAATCACACAGTTCAATGAATTTAACGTCCGTTGGACACCCTTTCCTAGCAACAGGTGATTACAAAGCCAAGTCCCCCCACTGGGGTTCTCGACTAACCTCTCCTAAAGGTAAGCAACTTTTAAAACAATATACCACCTCAACCTCCAATGCATATCAGGAGTCTCACCTACCTATTGGCCAACTGACCGAAGGAAAATCCTAGACATCATCGACTTCGGGATCACGAAAAATATTAGCCAATCCCACATAAGAGCGCTGGCCACAAGTGAATTTTCATCTGATCATGCACCAACATTCATAACAATAAGCAGCGACCCGATACGCATAAAGAAAAAAAGAAAACTTACTAACTCAAAAATTAACTGGACGAAATATCAAGCTGCCTTTGAGAGGATATTCTCCCCGCACATCAAGCTAAAAACCAATAGTGACATTGACAACGCCCTGCGCTACCTAACAGATACCATCACGGAATGTGCAGAATTAGCAATTCCACCAGAATCAACAAGTGAGGATAGAACCTCCAATCGCTACACTACCTCTACACTGGTACTCCGTGCAAAAAGAAAAGCCAGATCAGAATGATAAAAAACAAGATCCCCTAGAGCCAAAGTGGCCCTGAACGAAGCCACCCAACGGCTCAAACATGCCCTGCGCAACGACAAAAACAGCCAAATTCAAGAGTTTGTAGCCGGCCTGGAACACTATGCAGACTCCAACTACTCAATTTGGAAGATTACCAAAAGAATGAAGAAACCAATACAAGTCGAATATCCAATCAGAGACTGTAAGGGCGACTGAATAGCCGAAATCAACAACTACAAGAATACACTAACGACATAAGCGACTGGACGCATAACTGGAAAATTAAAATAAATGAAGATAAAACAGAACAGATCACGTTCGCCCGCAGGAAAATCACTTGCAATCCAATCACCGTCAACAATAAAACGGTAATAGCAAAATCGGTCAAATACCTCGGAGTCCATCTAGACAGAAAACTTACTTGGAGGACATATATAGAAAAAAAGAAGGAACAACTTAAAGTAGCACATCGCAACTTCTACTGGCTTCTTAACAAGGGATCTAAACTGCTATATAAAGCAATTATAAAGCCCATCTGGACATACGGGCTGCAACTCTGGGGCTCCGCAAAGGCATCAAACATCACCATAATCCAACGGATTTAAACTAAGATTCTCAGATCTATCCTGGGTGCCCCAAGATATGTTAATAACACCATCATTCAACGTGATACAAACACCAACACGGTGATTGCAGAAGTCAAGAAATTGTGCATCAACTACACCACAAGATTGCGAAAACACCCTAACCCATTTGCCAAAAACATATTGAATACAAAAAAGTTCCGACGACTCAAAAGAAGTGACCCATTTCAAATTGCCCCAACATCAATCCCGGACTCATTATGAATTAACGCAAGCAACAACACTCGCCAATCCCAACCGGACACTCAAAGCGCACCAGGAACCGCCAGAGCACACCAACATGGGAACCACCAACTCCAAGAAAATCGACAACGCTGGAGAAGTAATTAATACCATTATAGCCAACACAGAAGACATCAAAACCGACAACATCGAGATTACACTGTTAGTGCTTACTATCGAGGAGGGAATATCACTGCTATATCAACACTATAAGGATTTCCAGAGAGGCCTCAAAAAACGATATTCCAACAGTCAAACTAATCAACCGTAGGAACCCTCCACCTGGCCTCTACTCAACAACACCGAGGGAGGATTGATACAACAGTACAACAAAGCTGCCTATAACTAGACCCTAGCAACGCATACTAATATTAGGCTAACATACATGTTAGAGCTAGTACTAATCAGCTGATCCATATACTTAAAACCAAAAACGCTAAATAAAAAAAAAAAAACAAAAAAGAAAATGTAAGTTAGTAATGTAATTACAAAGCTTTCTTCGCCTCCTGATGCCTTTTGGAACTCTTGTAGAAGAATACGTCTTCCAATGTTTTCCCTCTGCAAATTTAATCGATGCAGAATTACTCGTGGAATTCGAGAATTTGAACACGTTTCTAAGTGTTTATCTATGAAACAATTAAAAATAAGAATATATTTTTAAACTTAATTCTATTGAAAATTAATTTACCTTCCTTCGCAGAAGGTTTCAACGGACTCTTTTGTATAAGTTTCTCTTGAGTAGGTTGTATTTCAATTGGAAAGCTACGCTCAACCACTTCCTTCACCGGACTATCATTGAAAATTCTTTTACCATTATTAATGCCACGTTTTTGGCGAATGTATTGCACAAGCTTTTCAGCATGCGATGTCTCAAAAATCGAAGAATCCAAAAGACTCATACTCTGTCCAAACGTCCCGACTTGAGTTCTAGAATAAAAATCCAGTAATATGTAAATACAGCAATCAGAATTACGTAAATCTTTGAGGAAATAAATTTTCAAGCAGTGCCACTTGGCCGGCCTTTTTAAATTCTTTTATTTAACTTACACTACGTGTCGTCAAATCTTGCAATGCAAAATTTTTATAGTTAGACTTTACCAAACTCAATGAAATTTGGCGAACATGTATAACTTCGGTGACAATACAAGTTAGTGGTGTTTCCCAAGCGAATTCACCCCCGCATCCCTTATTTCCACCCACGCATCACTAAAATCATTGTACTTGTCTAACTTTTTCAATTTTAACTTATAAATTATTTATAACAATAAAATAAAAGAATTTTTTTAAAAAATTTTTTTAAATGTATTTCTCTTGTTTATTTTATACTGATCTACACCAAGATCCGAATGAAAAAGAAAACACCTAATATTGTTTAGGAATGTCTAAATTTGAGCTTTTTTTAATATCTTAATTTTATTTCTCATATTAAGTACAACATACCCAGACAAATGATTAAATTTGGGGCATATAAATTACAACCATAATATTGGCGAGTGTGCTTTCGGGAGAATAAGAAGCACGATAAATTTCATTAGTTTACTTCAAATCTCCCTCAGAAGCATCCCAAAAGAGCAAAATTGAATAAGAGAATCCTGGAGGATAAGATAAAGAAATAATTTCATACATATTGCATTATGAGCATTTTTTGAGTTAGTTACAGTTTATCAATTTAATTCCAAGTGATTGGTAGTTCATTTTGATTATGATATTGTGCTAGACTCATGGAATAGCGTTCCCAGTCCTAAAATGCTCCAACAATGTTGATAGGTCTGATTTTATGAATGTAGAACGCAAATCACTCGGGCGCCTTTGTTTGGCAAAGTGCCTGATTGATTTGATGACACTATCCCATAATCTCCGAAAATTGTAAATTGAATGTAAGAATATTAAAAGGAAAGTAAGCCAAATCTGCACTAATGTCAGCACAGACCCGAACAAATTAGCTTTTCTCCAAAAGGTAAAACTCCATACGAAACTCACTTAGATGTAAGATTCAATTTCAACGCACTGCGAGAGATTTCACAGTAAAACAAGCTTAAAGAATAACACTGACTTTGTTAAAACATGAAATTGGCAATTAATACATTCAATTCCCAACTAAGCGTACTTTATAAATTTAAAGACAAGGTTTCCTTTTGTTGTAAACAAAATAAAATTAAATCTAGTCCGTGTTCTGCATGTTTTCAATAAAAAATAAAAAAAATTTCAAAAAGAGTAAATAAGCCGAAATCAAACGCACATTTTTGAAGGGTTGTAAGCCATCGTTACTTCTGGGCGATAACACACACAAAAATGCAAAATTTACATTTAAACGAGCACTCCAATTTAATATGACACTCTAAGCAAAAATTATGAAATTTTAGTTATCAAAAATTAATGAAAACAGTTGAAAAATCACCTCTCGGTACCGTTTAATCGGATAACGACTCAACGAATACAAATTAAATGACGCGTGTTTTGATTGGTAACTTTAGCTGTCATTTTCTCCCCATGCCCTCTGTTCCTCAAATCTTGCATTTAGATTATAAGAAATTCACTGGCATATAAAAATGGAAAGCGCATAAACCGGCCCCCAGCAAAACGCAATTTGACAACATACTGTCAGAGATAGACGAGAGAAGATATATAAAAATTTATATAGCACTGTCTATTTTTATTGCATTGCATGGATGGGTCTATTCCGCAGATTTTTTAAACGGTGATAAAAATATTTGAATTTAAATATTTGTGGAACAAAAGTTTATAAAATATTTGTTTTAAATTCATTGAATGTTAATAAAAATTATTATTAATACCATAAAAAGGTTTTTAAAGCTTTATCCCTTCCAGATTACCAATACTTTCATTTGTGATTGATAAATTTTAAATCATAAAAACGTTGTAATATGTATCTATATTTAAAAGCGATTTGTCCGGCGATTGATTTCATTTTTCATTTGTTTTGTAAACTATTTTAAAACGTTTAATTTTGTATTTTGAGTGCATACATATAATTATTTTATAAAATCCATTAAAACTAAATTATTGACCATGTAGTGCTTGTCTGAGTCATGTTTTTATACATATCTCTTAATTTATTTATGTGCCTTCGAGGATTTACTATAGATATTGTTAACTAACCGAGCAGAACGCAGCGTTTAATATTAGGCCATCAAAAGCACTTCATTTCTTATTCTTGTGGACGGTAAAAGCACCCAACACGCCTTCCTTTCCTAATCTAAGAGAACCAATCATTTTATACAGATATATGTTTTATTCATTACCTATGTCAATTAGAAGCGATAATGCGATGGGTATACATAAATATAAACGAATTATGCATATTCGTTAAAAAGAAAGATGAATATCCTGATGATGGCAATGATTCGATGGAGCTTACTATAAGCTCCGTTGCTTGTAAGTACGATTTTTGAATTTAGTCGAGACTTTTTCCAGAGATTTTTGTGCGCTACCAATAAATGCATTAGAAATAATCCTTGTGTTGAACGTCCCAGGTACTGCCTTCTAAAATGTAACGAACAAAAACCGGATGTGTCTGCAGAGAGTCTGTCATTGCGTTTATTTTATACTGTAGAATAAAATGAACTTAAATATATTTTTTAATAATTTAAACATTTATTGATTAATTAGATCCAGATTGCGATTTTTCAAAGGTCCATTTTTGTTCTTCAAAAGCACTTAACAAACTCACGGATATCAGTGCTGATGAGACGACCGACGATGTCTTGCAGTTGTTGCACTCTCAGCTTAAATCAAGAATATGGAAACCTCACCGATTTCTACGAAAATTTGTAGAAACATTCTTTTAGACTTAAAACGAATCAATATGCAATAAAATATGAATACAATTTTTTGTTGGACGTATCCAATTTCGGAGATATTAGACTTTAAAATTTTGATATTTCGTTTTTTTCACATTATTTTCATCGCGATTTTATACAATTTTCTGTACGTATTCTCGACTTTTGCCGTTATACCATATATGCACAATTCACTAATTTGTGGGAAGGTGATTTAGGGCTAGTGTTAGACTTAGAAGTGACAGAGGGACTAGAGTTAGTCTTAAGTTTAGCATTAGGGCTAGGGTTAGTCTTAGCTTTAGTAATGTTACTAGAGTGTGACTAGAGTTAAACTTAAAGCTAACAGACTTGGAGATCCACTTAGATATGCTAATATTACTGTAGCTAACGGGGCGGGAGAAGAGCCACTCGTATTTACAGTGAAGAGTCACCTTGAATTTGGATGGCCCATCAGCATGGGGCGGGCGGAGTTTCACGCAGTCGATTGGTGAGATCGAGAAGTGTCTTGCGAAGAAAGTGCGGATCCAAGTCACATATGCGAGGTGGGGGGCGCCAGCAACTAGGAGCACTGAGAAAGTCTCGGAGGCAGCGACGTTGACGCGGTGGAGTTCCTCTAGCCTAGAACTCCATTCCTTTTCGGTCCAGAGAGTACCGAATTTAGACACTGGGGGGACCAAATCAGAAGCGGAAGTCTGAACCGAACCTTCTTTGCATGTTTATTTTCCTTTATTTACGTTGCCCCTAGTCTTGTCTAGTTTTATTTTAGTATTAATTTAAATTCTATTGTAGATTGTATTAAGCGAAATAAATAAATAAATTCGAGCTTTTTTTTTAAATTCTTTTATTTAACTTACACTACGTGTCGTCAAATCTTGCAATGCAAAATTTTTATACTTAGACTTTACCAAACTCAATGAAATTTGGCGACTATGTATAACTTCGGTGACAATACAAGTTAGTGGTGTTTCCCGAGCGAATCCACCCCCGCATCCCTTATTTCCACCCACGCATCACTAAAATCATTGTACTTGTCCAACTTTTTCAATTTTAACTTATAAATCATTTATAACAATAAAATAAAAGAATTTTTTTAAAAAATTTTTTTAAATGTATTTCTCTTGTTACCTTATTCCCACAAAATTTTGGTGAAAATTGTGCAAAAACCCTTTAATTAAAAACGCTTCCATATGATTTAAATGGAAATAATTCAATATGAGTGTTAAAAATAAAGAAAATTTTACTTAGCTTCGGTTTGAAATTTAATCAAAAAAATGCGTGCTTGTCATTGATAAATCAAAAAAGATATTTATTTTATTTATCAACTTTCATAGCAAATAATTATTTCTGACTGTTTATAATTCAACGACTGAAAAGTATTTTTCCATCCAATTTTTCACCAGAATCAACACAAAACTCGTAATCTTTAAAATGCTGAAACAGTATTATTGGTTTTATGTAGGTCCTCTCAGGACCTTAGTATTATCCAATATACTTACTGATTACAATGTAAGGGGAGGTCTATTTCCTAAAGTCCTGAACCAATTTCTTTTACTAGTTCGGTTCTGCCTGGTATATGCATGTCTTATTAATCTTACGTAACCAGTAATATACCACCATTAACAGGATTTTTAATTAGACAGTTTTGAATTTATTTGATCAAACGCGTATAATATATGAGTATTTTTTGTAGAGTTAATCGACTGGGCAAATAAACGGCTCACCTATAAAATACAGTCTATCCGATTAAACCATTTAGTTAAAAATCACCTTTTAAAACAGCGTGTATTGAGTATTGAGTAATTTTACTTTAAATTTGTTACCATGTGGTTATTTCGTGTGCTATTTCTGATATCATCTGCAGTTGGAGATGTTCCATACTTACTACCTAAAACGTCTATACCTGTGTAAGTATAGTCTTGTACTCTGTGTAAGTATTCTGCTTAGTTAAAATATTCATAATTTTTGTGAATTACTGAACAATTTTGATAATACAACGAAAACAGATCAGATCAATTTCATAATAAGAAACGTTTATTTTCATTTAAATTTAAATTAGGGAAACTGAAGAGAAGGTGATGAAAACAAGTTTTCAAGAAAACCCTAAGATGTCAACTTATCTGCTAGCGATATCGGTATCAGATTATGTTTCCAGTGAAGCAACTAAAAATGGAAAACTCTATCGGATTTTAATGTCATCTAATGAAAAAAATTCTACAAAATATGCGCTTTCCTTGTCCCAACTTGCCATCAAATATGGTGAAGAGATCCTTAATGTGTCCTATTCCTTACCAAAATTGGACGGTATTTCGGTCCCAAGTTATGGATATCTTAATGGAATGGAAAATTGGGGTCTAATTATTTACGGAACAGGGATCGTAATTGAGGACAGTGATGCTGGAAAAATTCATGCAGAATCTTGCTTTCTAATTTGCCATAAGATCGCCCATCAGTGGTTCGGAGATTTAGTTACTCTAGACTGGTGGGACTATGTTTGGTTAAATGAAGGTTTTGCCAATTACTATGCCCAAAAAATTGTTGAGAAGGTAAGTACTATAGTTGTATTCATTTGTTTTTTTTTTTAATTTATTCGTAAAATAGTTAACCCTCGATGAACGATATGAAAAAAATTTGATGGTTGTTTAGATTCAATTAATATAAAATTTCTTCTTGTTTAGCAGCACATTCTGTAATCTTGTAATTTTCGAAACTATCATGTAGTGCTTTTGTATTATTTAGGATTTCGTTATCTGTGAATATCGAACCCTTACTTTCCTTTCGAATATTTTGAGTATATTGCACCGATAAAAGCAGGAGTAATAATAGGACCTACAGTACATATAGTGGTGGAAAAGGCTCATGAAGTTCAGCTGCCTAGTTCAACTTGCATGAAAATATTTATCAGCTTTCTGAGGGCTCTCTGGCCTGTTAAATTTAATTTAATTAATGAAAAGCTTCTCAACAAACATGACTTACGAAAATCTAAAATATTCGCTCTGCAGTTCTTTATGAATGCATTGAATATACCCCAATTTTTTTAAAAATAGTTTAATTGTTTAAATACCCAGTCAGGTAATATCGCATGTTGTTCAGTAGTAGAGCATATGTAACCATAATACGAAGAGTCTAAGTCGAAATTCTTCAAAACAGTCCTGAGACTAACAACCTTTCGTATTGATTTAAAAAACAGATAAGCGGATTTGCGGAACTCCCCCTGTTAGAGATCGTTAAGTGCAGCAACCTTTCTTCCTGAGGGTTACTCATAGGTTTTATTATTTTGTTTGCTGTTCCTGCAATAGCATTGTTACATGAACTTAATTCGAGTATACGTCTTTAAAAATAATATCAAATAAGAATATTTAGTAAGAGTACAAGTTGTCTAGAAAAATTTTTTTCATACAATGTCTGTTTACTTTCAACAGATCATGCCGTCCCAGAAATTTTCACATAAGCCGTACACCCGCAAGTTAATATTTTTGAAACGTTACGAACAGTGGAGCGAGGTTACAGACACTCTAAATCGACATGTTTCAAAAACTGAAGACTTCATGGAGAAATTCAATAGAATGGGATATGAAAAGGGATGTGTAATTGTTCGCTTTATGTCTTTTGTATTTCCAAATTTCGATACAGGGATTACACATTATTTAAGAGATAACTCTTTTGGAAACGTAAAACCTTCAGATGTGTTTAAAGCAATAAGTGACCATACAGACCATAGTGTTCTGCCGGCTGGTGCCACAGTTGAAGGTATTATGAATAACTGGGTCAATAATCCTGGATATCCAGTCATACATGTGAATATTACAAAGAGTGGAAATCAAAGAGAGACAATTTAAAACCAATCACATGGCTAAGTGACGATGGAGAGACCAAAACTGTGACTATAGAAGGCGGTGATGGTTGGGTTCTTGTAAATTTGCAACAAATGGGTAAGTGTTTTAAATATTTGTTAAAAAATTAATGTCTACAACTCACACTAAATAATTCCTTTCTTTAATCCTTTTTTTCCAGTCTACTGTCGAGTTAATTATGATGCAGAGAACTGGCAGAAACTTGTTGCTTATATGCGTGGTCCAAATGCTCGTAAAGTTCATCCCCTCAACAAACTTCAGGTGATGAATGATGTCAATTTCCTAGCGAAGGCTAAAAAAGTTTCAGAAAGAATTGCTTTAGATGTACTAAGTACTGTCAAATATTCCAAAGAGAAACTGGTTCTTGATGGGGCTGAGAATCTTCTCATCACTTATGCGGAGCTTTTGCGAAATACTGATGCGTTTCAAAAATATAAGGTACCCAACCAATTACCTAACTTTTCTACATTTATTTTAATAAGAAATGAAATTCTTTTCAGAAATTCGTTGTAGATGTTTTAGGAGTTGAGAGATCGAAGGTCGTACTCAAGGAAGAAAATTTTGTAGCAGATATTACAGAAGCTTTAAATGTAATGCAGAAAGGGTGAGTACTTGCCTCTAACTAAATTTTCATATGATGATTCACTCTCCTAAGACTTTCAATTCTAATTTTTTGAAACCAAAATTATTGCAGACTTAAAACTAGAAGCACCCTGGATGTATTTTCCCAGAGAATATTTTCTGATCAGAAAACACACCTAATTGAAAATATCGTAGAAAAACGTCGATCAATGGGAAATCAATTAAAAAAAGATCTGCTTACGGATATCAAGCAGATTTCAAAGTATAATTCAAAGCTTAAGGAAAAGTTTGCTGCAGACAACTATAACGATGTCGAGCAATGGTTAAACCAAAACTATTAAAGGAAAAATATCATTTAGCGATATACTTTACATAGCTGTCGTGTAACTTTAACACTTTCTGGCTGAATATTCATTTGAAAAATTAAATTTTCTGTTTTAAATACGTATTAAATGTGATTATATAAGACAATTTTAACCTATACAACAAAACCTGAAGAATTTTAAAATAAAATTTATGTATAAACCGCAAAAAAAGTATTTTCTTTTATTTTTAATTAAGAAAACTTGCATACCTATTCGTTTGGAGATGCATTTAATTTTTAAGTGTACTTAGTTTTAAGCTATAAGTTCACTTTAGAATGTCACTGCTATTTGATTGTTGCAAAATACAAGATATTTTTCAATTAAATAGAAAAAGTTTATTCATATAACGACCTCCTCCAATGCAGAAATCCAGAAATTTTTAAACGGGAATTGAATTTCATGGAAACGTTCCAAGTTTATTTTAAAAAATGCAAAATTAGAGAAAAATGGATAATTAATTTCTCGTTATTTTATATCCCTTTTAAACTTTAGTTCATTACGACTATATAAAGTAGTAATTGTTATTTCGACATTTTTGCAATGGAGTTAACTTTCCATTGTTTTAATATTCATAAAACGTATTCAAGTGGAAAATTTAACAGCCATCTGGGTAAATTTGTTACCTACTCAAAACTCAAATATTGTAGTCTAGATGACACATTATTTGTTTAGCAATACATATTTAGGTAAGCTGTTTACAAGCCAAATCGAAAGATTTCATTTTTTAAAATTTCTGAATTTTAATAAAACGCCTGATACCTGGACCGGACTGGCCTAGAGGAGCGGGGGTATGCCCCGTCACGGATATGCAAAAATGAATTGTTGATCGCTTGTATTTTTTGAAAGTTTTGCTGAAAATTGTGTAAAACCCTTTAATTAAAAATACTTCCATATGATTTAAATCGAAATAATTCAATATGAGTGCTGAAAATAAAGAAAATTGTACTTTACTTCGGGTTGAAATTTAATCAAACAAATACGTGCTTGTCATTGATAAGTCAAAAAAGATATTTATTTTTAAATCGTTAAATTAAAAGAGGATCTTAAAGAAATTTTTATAAATAAAAAGGTCGAAACATGTTTAATTTAATAACTTTTAATCCGAAATTTCTTACAAGATGTCATCAAAATCCGTGAAGAGACCTTAAACTCAATAAAAATAAAATATTTCCAACTCATTTTTGTCTTAACTTTCTTAGTGTAATAAGTTTTCAGTATATTTTCTATCAACTTTCATAGCAAATAATTATTTCCGACTGTATTTCGTTTATAATTCAACGGCTGAAAAGTCCTTTTTCATCCAATTTTGCACCAGAGTCAACACAAACTCGTAATCTTTAAAATGCTGAAACAGTATTATTGGTTTTATGTAGGTCCTCTCAGGACCTTAGTATTATTCAATATATTGTACTTTAGACATAAACATATATTGCATCGTCTATACTTACTGATTTGACATACACACAATGTAAGGAGAGGTCTATTTCCTAAAGTCCTGGACCAATTTCTTTTACCAGTTCGGTTCTGCCTGGCATATGCATGTCTTATTAATCTTACGTAACCAGTAATATGCCAACATTAACAGAATTTTTAATTAGAAAGTTTTGAATTTATTTGATCAAACGCATATAATACATGAGCGTTTTTTGTAGAGTTAATCGACTGGGCAAATAAACGGCTCGCCTATAAGATACAGTCTATCCGACTGAAACATTCAGTTAAAAAACATCTTTCAAAACAGTGTGTATTGAGTATTGAGTAATTTTACTTTAAATTTGTTACCATGTGGTTATTTGGTGTGTTATTTCTGATATCATCTGCAGTTGGAGATGTTCCATACTTACTACCAAAAACGTCTGTACCAAATCACTATGACTTGTCTGTTCGAATATTTCCTGAATCGACTAACTACACCGGTAATCTTCAAATTAATATAAATGTGCTTGAAGAAACCAAGACGATTGTTTTACATGCAAAAAATATAATAATCGGGTTTGAAAATGTTGGCATTCATAATTCAGAGCGTGTGATTAAATTGCACGGACTGGCCGTGAACGACGAGAACGATTTTCTTACCTTAGAATTTGAAAGTGTAATTTCTCCAGGAATTTATGAGCTAAAAATCGAAAATTTTATTGGAAATTTCTCCCTTAAGCCAGAGGGTTTTTATTTAAGTGGCTACATTTTAAATAACGAAGTAAAACGTTTGGTTGCCTCTCACATGCAACCCACATATGCTAGAATGGCTTTTCCTTGCTACGATGAGCCTAATTTAAAAGCAACTTTTAATGTTACCATAACTCATCCTATTGGCTACCACGCAGTGTCCAACATGCCTAGCTTGTACTCTGTGTAAGTATTCTGCTTAGTTAAACTATTCTACATATATAACATTTTTGGTTTACTGGACAATTTTGAAAATTCAACAAAATCGCAATAACGATAAAATAAATATTTTACGATTAGATCAGATCAATTTCATAATTTATCGATTAAAAGATGGATTTACTAAATAAATAACAAAATTGTGCATTTAAATGTTGAAAACAATAATTGACCATTTAAAATATTAAATAATAAAAGTTAATTTTTATTTTCACTTAAATTAGGGAAACTGAAGAGAAAGTGATGAAAACAAGTTTTCAAGAAACCCCTAAGATGTCAACTTATCTGCTAGCGATATCGGTATCAGATTATGTTTCCAGTGAAGCAACTAAAAATGGAAAACTCTATCGGATTTTAATGTCATCTAATGAAAAAAATTCTACAAAATATGCGCTTTCCTTGTCCCAACTTGCCATCAAATATGGTGAAGAGATCCTTAATGTGTCCTATTCCTTACCAAAATTGGACGGTATTTCGGTCCCAAGTTATGGCTATCTTAATGGAATGGAAAATTGGGGTCTAATTATTTACGGAACGGGAATCATAATCAACGACAATGATGCTGCAAAAGACCATGACCAAACTTGTTACCTAATTTGCCATGAGATCGCCCATCAGTGGTTCGGGGATTTAGTTACTCTAGACTGGTGGGACTATGTTTGGTTAAATGAAGGTTTTGCTCATTACTACGCACAAAGAATTGCTGAGAAGGTAAGTACTATAGTTGCATGCTTTTTTAAATGTGTTACATTTCTTTTTTAAATTTAGTCGTAAGATAGTTAACCTCGATGATTCAATTTCTGTAAAATGTTTTCTTGTTTAGCAACACAAACAGGTTTTATAGCTAACCATGTCTTGTAGTTTTCGAAACTATCATGTAGTGCTTTTCTATTGCTTAGGATTTCATTATCTCTAAATATCTGTACCTTTCTTTCCTTACTAAATGAATCTAACGCAACTGAAAACCACCTTCTTTGAATGGAATTTGTTTCAAGTAGCCAGTTTTTCCTGCCTGATTTCCTCATGTTATGAATTTTTTCTTCGGCAGCATTTGAATATTTTGAGTACATTGCAACAAAGTAAGCAGGCGTAAAATACCTAAAAGATATTTCCAGTGGAAACGAAAATTAATAGGACCTGCAGTACATATTGTGGTGGTAAAGGCTCATGAAGTTCAGCTGCTTGGTTCAACTTGCAAGAAAATATTTATCAGCTTTCTGAGAGCTCTCTGGCCTGTTAAATTTAATTTAATTAATGAAAAGCTTCTCAACAAACATGACTTACGAAAATCTAAAATATTCGCTCTGCAGTTCTTTATGAATGCATTTTGAATTTGGAAGACATGTAAAAATTTTCTTGCCTGGATCAGGATCGGTAGTTGAATGTTTCATTTACTAACAACCTTTCGTATTGATTTAAAACACAGATAAGCGGATCGTCCTCTTACTCTATGTAGAAGTTCACATTAATTTGCAGCAAACACGTGAATTTCATTAAATCCTTTCGAGGATTGATGAAAGGATACATACCTTTCGCCATCAAATTCATTTCTATTCATCACTTTCCCTTCATTTTTGCTGTTATGGAATCATTTACTTCACATATATTCAACAACTAAAGAGTATTATTCAGATTTGAAAAATTAAATTAAATTTTCGTCGATAAAACTGCTGATAACAAGGAAACTTACAAAATCAGACTATTATGTTAAGATAACCGCTAATTGGATTGACTTAGTTCTTAAGTTCCAATCGAATTTCTCAAAAATAATGGCCAATGAAGGAACACTGTCTTTATACTTTCAAACTAGCATCCATTGGAACACTTTTAGTTCAATAAAACAAAAGACTAATCAAAAACCTTTGATTGATTTTCGAAAGATATTTGAGTATATCGCCTTTAAAAATAATATTTAGTAAGAGTACAAGTTGTCTAGAAAAATTTTTTTCATACGTCTGTTTACTTTTAACAGATCATACCGTCCTATAAATTCTCACATGAGCCGTACACCCACAAGTTAATATTTTTGAAACGTTACGAACAGTGGAGCACGGTTACAGACACTCTAAATCGACATGTTTCAAAAACTAAAGACTTTATGTCGAAATTCAATAGAATGGGATATGAAAAAGGAAGTGCAATTATTCGCTTTATGTCTTTTGTATTTCCAAATTTCGATACAGCGATTACGCATTATTTAAGAGATAACTCTTTTGGAAACGTAAAACCTTCAGATGTGTTTAAAGCAATAAGTGACCATACAGACCATAGTGTTCTGCCGGCTGGTGCCACAGTTGAAGGTATTATGAATAACTGGGTCAATAATCCTGGATATCCAGTCATACATGTGAATATTACAAAGAGTGGAAATCAAAGAGTTATTCATCTCAGCCAAGAAAGATTCTTAGTAGATGGAAAATCGTCTCAAAAATGGTGGATCCCTATAACTTTGACAACCCAGGAGGATATGAATTTTGACAATTTAAAACCAATCACATGGCTAAGTGACGATGGAGAGACCAAAACTGTGACTATAGAAGGCGGTGATGGTTGGGTTCTTGTAAATTTGCAACAAATGGGTAAGTGTTTTAAATATTTGTTAAAAAATTAATGTCTACAACTCACACTAAATAATTCCTTTCTTTAATCCTTTTTTTCCAGTCTACTGTCGAGTTAATTACGACGCAGAAAACTGGCGGAAGCTTGTTGCTTATATGTGTGGTCCAAATGCAAATAAAGTTCATTTCCTCAACATACGTCAGGTGAACGATGATATGACGCAGATTCCAGATGTCAAGGAAATGTTAAATCAAAAATTTTCAAGTAAAAATATCAATAACATACTTTCTGGCTGAATATTCATTTGAAAAATAAAATGTTCTGTTTTAAATATGTACACTAAATGTAATTATATAAGACAATTTTAACCTATACAACAAAATCTGAAGAATTTTAAAATTAAATTTATGTGTAAACCGCTAAAAAAGTCTTTTCATTTATTATTAATGAATAAAACTTTTTTCAAAGATAGTAAGCAAAATTAATAACCCACTAATTTTTCTCAAAAAACAAACTTTTTTTTTCTAAAACAAAAAATAGAGCTGTCTCCAAATAATCTGTAGTACCTACTAAAATAGAAATCACCGCGAAAATCTTTGCGATATTATTCCAAAAATCTGATATTCAGTGTATCTTGGTTGGTATTGGATTTTTTGAAGGCGTTTCTATTTTTGTTTGAAGAAAAGTTCTTATTAATTTTATGTTTTCACTCTAACGGTTATATTCTCAATTTTAATTGCTGCTTTCTAATATAAGACGTAGAACATGTAACATAGATACAATTATTTCATTGCTAATTTTACTGTTATCATCGATTAAATAAAACATAACAATTAATCATTTCAATTGCGCAATAATATTATGCCCAGTCGGTAGGTTTTTTCTAATAGGTAAAAATCGAAGACGAGCCAAAACATCCAAGCAAAATAGCTGTCAAAAATTAACTGAACATTCAAAATAGCCGAGCTTCTCAGCATAAGTGAGGAACATGAGTACCAACATAACGCCACAAAAAAATCGAATATACGTTGCCCGCGGAAATTAAATATTCCCGGTACTTTTTGAACAGACCTCGTATATAAATCACGGGTCACTGTGTTCGTACACGCTAATCTACAAAAGTGCCCAACGGATTTCAACGAAGCTTTATGAGTGGGTATGGTTGATTCCAACTTGAAAGATAAGTTACTTTTGTACCCGATAGGTGGTGCTTTTGTCGAGATCTTATGTGTATTCGGAAAGTAAAGTAATACACCACTTAACATAAAACAATTTAATTTATTCTCAAACAATGGAAACAGAATGAATATAACGACGGTTGAACACGTTCCGACAGGTGGAGAAAAAAACGTCATTCCTGGCCAACAACAGGGAAGCGAATGAAAGAAAACGGCGGTTACACGCGTTCCAACGGCTCAAGACAGAAACGTCACTGACTGCTCCTTCTCCTGTCACCATTCTCCACAGAATCTCTATCCGACCTGGTGACGAGCTCGAGTCGGTCGATCCGCACAATCTAAAATTTTTTTTTTTTTTCTAGGAACATTTTTTTCAGATTCCTTATTATAAAACTTTATTAAAAATTTCAAAATTTCATAGAACATTTTGTTTTAATCGCTCATTTATGCCACTGATCGGCCCACATCGCCACTCAGTGAGTCCATTTTGAAACGTTCTGAAGCAAATGAGATTTTCACCATGCACAGCTATTGCTACCAAAGTGTTATTATCGATCGGAGACGAAGGGTTAGTTACTACTGCAACCGGTAGTAAGTGATTTCGAGAAAAGTGAGTGTTAACGAACAAGCACTTGATTTTTATGTATATTTATTGATTTTCAAATAAACATAACTAACATTTGCGTACAACCAGTAGAAAACGAGATATTTGCCAATAAGTGAATTTTCCTATCTTTGACTTTGAATAATTCGGTTAGCTTACAAGAACCTAAAATAGACTCTTTACGCTCTTTAGAAATTAGATCCCTGAATTAAGATTAAGTCAATTTTAGTTCAAAAGCTTATTAGTATACTTTTTAAAATATTATCTTCAGGAATATAATAAATTATAAAATAATTTATAAAAAGTTAGGATACTATTCTGCATACATTAAATTGTTATTGTGTGTATTTCATAGATTATGAAGTAGCATTAAGGACAAAAGAATATTAAAATTGTTGAACCTTTTGGAGCAAATACGAAAAGAGAGAAAATCAATGCCAAATATAACAATATAAGAATCATAGATGATGCAGCGCTGATTGCTGAGAAAGCACACACCCTTCAATTCTTTATTACGAAAATGAATGAATGCTGTCTAAAATATCGCCTCAAGATGAATGTTAAGAAAACGAAACATGTGCTCTTTAGCAGCTATTTTCCAAAAATATCAACTCTTCACGTCGGTAATGATATAATTGAAAAAATAGGTAGCATTATCTGAGTACGATTGTCAATAAAAAGGCCGACACATTTGTCGAGATAGTCGGAAGGCTTGAAATTGCCAGAAGAAATCTTAGAAGCATGCAGTCTTCTAAAAGAGAAAAATTATTTGGTTTTGAAAATATCATGGGACAATAAAGTTAACAACGTGGTTCTTGGTAGAATGAAAGCAGAACTTAAAATACTGAATATAAAAAAAAAGAGAGGACGAAACTTGGGTACCTTAGATCCATAACGAAGAACAATTATAACATACTCCAAATTGCCCTACAAGGAAAAATTATGGAAAAAAACAGGCAGGGAATGTGTCCCATGATTGGGAAACCTTATTGATTACTCGGGAAGCTGGAACGACAGGTCATATCGAACGGACTAGATTTTAGTTACCTTTAAGTTCAATTAATTTTCAAAACAAAACATGAAAATAATTCGATGGGAATTCTCTATCAAATTAGTCTAACCACTTCAAACGAAAAAATCAGTATAAAAATTTAATCGAAATTGGTCGTTTCGTGTAGAAATATTAATTGGAATCAAATACAACTAAAATTAATTTTTCAAAATATTAGAAAATAAATGAAAAAATGAAAAAAAAAAATGTAAATTACCTAAAAAGTTGTTTTAAACTTCTTTCGATTCAATTTGAACCGATTCATGAATACGGCCTTTGGTTTTTGGAAGATTTCATACAACCAAAACAGAACGTCTTAACACTACATGGACTTCATCCAATTTAAGTAGGGTTGCCACTTAAGCCATCCAAATTCCGAAGGATGCGACCAAGATGCAAATTTAGGAAAAACAAAATTTATTCGACTACTTCTTAAAAGCCACTTGCATGTCCAGTTGTGACTGTGCAATATCTTCCAGGGCGGCTTGAACTTTTTCTAAAAGTATCTCTCCTTTCCTGACCACTTCCTGCAGCCTGTCGGCAGCTTCTTGGTTTTCCGACTCCAGTTGCTTTAGGCTCTGCACCTGTAACTCCTGTGAGCTGTCTTCATTCGGCAGAGACTCGATGAGGGTGTCAATGTCCTTAGCACAGCGTGAAATCAATTGGGCAAACAGTTGCGCGTAGTCTTCTTGCGTGGTTTGTTGGGGCGTTTGCGAGCCAGTTCTATCGAAGCTTGCGAATTTGCTTGGCACGGATGTTTGCTGCAGGACCCCAATGCTATTACAAAAGTGTTCAGCTTGCTAATTGAAACAAAGTTAAAACAATTAATCTGCTAAACCGAGAAAAAATACGATTACCTGGTTTACAGTGTCTTGGAGCTGTGTTAATCGATCTGCCATATTGCCTTATCCTAGTTATAGTTCGAGTTATTATATTTAATATTCAGTCTCGAGGGAAGACAGACCTTTTCGCATACAAAACAAAATATTTGCCTAGTACTGTCAACAAGACAAACTGTCAGAGTATTTTCAAATAACAAGTAAACACTATCAACCCACAGGTACGCACCAAAGATTATAAATTACTAGATGTGACACTCGTGACGTATCTCTCCCTTATCTTTTTTCAACCTTGGTCCTGTTAGCCCACTGGCCTTGCAGATTTCTCTAAAAGTGGATAGTAATAAAGGGCTCACGTGTGAGAGAAAGACAAAAATTTAGGGGGAGGAGGAACGAAAATTAAAATCACGTTTCACCACCCAAAGCAGCGCACACGTTCGAATACGTTTGGCTCGCCTTTAAAAATGCACAGTGAAAAAATGTAAACAGCCCGCATTCGTATATATGCTCTGAGTGTGCTACCTGCCTGTTCCCCATTCTCAATTCAGGATTTCCCTATGCTGAAACATTGCCTGGTGACGGCACTAATATCATGCATGCAGAGGTACACAGTGTGCCCGACTGCTTGGCTCGCCTATAAAAATGCGTGATTAAAAAACACTGCATTTTATTGCCGACACTGTAAGTGCTGTAGATTCTCATCTACACATCTACATTTTTGACTGCTTATTCTTATCTCTTTCGTTCTTATTGGAATTTAGATAAGGCATAGGAAGCAGTAGTTCTTTTGTGCTTTCTATAATGAGAAAATTTTCCCCAGGCAGTTTTAGAACTTGCATATAGGTTAGAGCTTTGGGCTTGTATAGAGAGTGTACAATCTGGTATTTCATGATCTTTGCCACACAGAGTGCCCGACAGTTTGGCCCGCCTTTAAAAATGTGTGATAAAAAAAAGCTGCATTTTATTTACACTTTAAGTGCTGTAGATGAGAATTTTTGGCTGTCTATTCTTATCTCTTTCGTTGTTATTGGTATTTAGATAAGCCATAGGAAGCAGTAGTTCTTTGCTTTATTATTAAAGCAAATAATTTAAAAATGTTTGTTCCGCAAATACTTTAACTCAAATATTTTTGTCAGAATTCAGCAATTCCGCTTCAAAAAAGCTGCGGAAAATTTCTATACATCTTGCTTTGTTATTTCAGGCAGTAGGTTGTCAAATTGGCGGACGCTTGAGATAGAAGATCGAGCAGTCCATTTTATATATTATCGTTAGGACTCGCAATGAGTTTGCTGTCAAATTTGAAGAAGAAGGACGGATTTGAACTAGTCGGAAGTGAAGGATTCATCGTGTGATATTTAACAAAATTAGGGTATTTAAGAGGGGTGGAGAAGTTGAAGTTCGGGAAAAGGCCCGTTTTGAGCTGCCAGTTGGAGTTGGTTGAAGCAGTGGCGGAATAGGGAGAATTGGAGCGATGCGGATTGTGGGGGGGGGGGGATTAACTATCTTATTACTACTGCGAGGAGATATAACTTTATTAGTGGGAGATATAGTAGGTTTAATTTTACCGTTAAGACTATTGTTAGACTTTGATTTAGCAGTAGGGCGAGGGTTAAGCTTAGATTTAGCATTAGGGATAGGGTTAGACTTTATTTTAGTAGTATGAGTATAGTTAGACTTAAAGCTAATTGATTTGGAGACCTTTGAAGAAATCCTTATGCTACCGTAATTGACGGGGCAGGAGAAGAGCCACTCGTATTTCCGGTGTAATGACACTTTGAATAAGCATGGCTTACCAGGGCAGGGGGGGCGAAGCATCACACAGTCGATCGGTGATATTGAAAAGTGTCTGGTAAAGAATGCGCGGATCCAAGTCGCATCAGCAAGATGGGGAGCCCCATCAACAAGGAGCACTGAGGATGACTGAGAAGCATCAACGTTGACACGGTGAAGTTTGTCTAGCCTATGCCTCCATTCCTTTTCGGTCCAAAGAGTGCCAAATCGAGAAACAGGAGTATCAAGAGTCGAGTCGGAAGTCTGAACCGAGACGGTTGAGTGAGAGGGCGAGGCAACGACTGGACGACGTCTTTGTTAACTTATGTGTTAGAATCTCGCTCAAGACACCAATACTATATTTCTTAAGTTGGCACAGGGTACAAGATTACTTTTGTCCTATTAATCTAATATAAATAAGGATAAACGATCCTATGGAATTAACCTATTCGACTTAATGAAAAAATATATATTTGGAAAAATAAATAAGCATTTTTCTTTTGTCTTGGAAAAATAGTTGAAAAACATAGTACTTATAGGAAAGTATGCAAACTTTGTGGTCATATTTTTAATTATACATTTATTTTACATTTAATAATTTTTGATATAAATATACATATCTGCTTTTACCAAAATCCAAAAATATATAAGATAGCTGCCAAAAATTAATTTTTTAGACCCATTACCTATATTCAAATTCAACCAAGGATGGTACCCAGAGTCTTGGAGTTTTGAAGAGGGAATATGCCCAAAGTTATCCAAATAATGTTTATGTTTAAATCAAAGAGACGTTTTGTCACTAACTCTTGTAGGGTTGGTTCATAGATTAGGGTAATTTTGAATGTAAAAATGTAAAAGACCATACCAATTACTTGGCAGCGCAATTTTGTGGGTAATTCTTATCAATTGATCATAGCCTAGTTTTCTTAAATGAAAATTATGCATGTTGAGTATTTATGAAGAATTATCACGCTATTAGGCAAAAGAGGTAAGTAAGAATAGCAGCCGTAGACGTATCTGGCGTCCCTTGAGAAATCAGGTGAAACAACTTGGTACTATAGCAACCAAGTTAGCAAACAATAAAGTTTTTGAGAACCCCATTGCTTGATGTTTTTCCTCCTTTTAATAAGTCAGTAGTGTTTGTACATTTGGTAGTAAGTGGTTTAAAACTTGCTGCAGCTAAAATGTTCTATATTTTCGCACTAATTTCGGGCTTCCTCTTACTGGTAGTTTGTAGTAGTTCAAATGAAAAACACGGAAATGTATTCATTTTTAAAAAACCTGACGAATGTAAAAGAACGGAGATTTATGATTTGGATTATTTTAATTGTGTCAGCTGTGATTCGACGCAAAATTTAGTGCCATCAAGTGACCGTTAGTACCTTCTAAAAAGTATAAATATATATTCTCATCATAAATTTTAAGAAGAAAATCAGTTCCTTAAATAATAAACCAGAACCAGAATATTAAGGTTTTTAACATATCATACCTATACATTATTTGCTATTTTCCAATTGCTTAATCGATTAGCATGCAAAGTGGTTGCCATTATGTTCAATTTAGTGCATAGCACAGCCTAATATGGAAATAACACTCCATTTGTCCTCGGGGAATGCCAATTTACCTGTTTAGGATCAAGCCAACTATATCAATTTTAGTTAAAATCCGAATGAATGGACATACATTTAAGTATTACCTCTTTACTACTGAATATTAATTTTCTTGTAGCGTAAGTACGCACTTGATTAACTGCTCATAAAATTTAAAAGCTTTCCTTAACTGCCACTACGTATTTAAAGAGAAACTATAAAATGAATGGCAGCATTGCAGTGAAATAGAAATATTTAAAAAATATTTAAATATTGATCGATGCTAAAGCTTATACAAATTAATTTCTTTCTTCATAAAGTTTTTGCACTGGCTACACGGGATCGAGTTAAACTTTACTTTACATACATTCAGGAGAATGCTGATCTGTATTTCAGAGTATAAAAGAAGTAATGAGCATAACATTTTCTATAGATAACTCGATTTTTATTTTGTTCGGTTTCGGAAATTTGAGAAAGTTAGCTAGTTAGAAGAGAGGTGGGGGCCTCTGATAGTTCAGTTGTTAGCGCGCTGTCCTACCGTCCCAGAGGCTGTGGGTTCGAATCCCACGAATAACCATGGTCTCCTGCGCTACGTGGTAACACAATAGGCCAAAATTGGCCTAAGTGTGCCTTTCTAGGCAGCCACAGCAACCTAACCTAACCTAACCTAGAGGGGAGCTGTGCTGGGGAAGTAACTTTCACCTGATCACCTGACTCACCAACCAGCCAATCATTAAATCCATGTGTAATGCATAAAATATTATAATTTTTTTATCAAAATGATGTCAAAGTGATTTCAACGCTTTGGATCTTTGTCATAAATTTCATTTTTGAATGCCTTTTTAAAGAAAATCCATACTCGATTCTAGTTTGACATATTTTTTGTAAAATATCATCTTGTGATTTTGTTATACATTTGTCGACCGAAGGAGACATTGTTATTGGAGAAAAAAATATATAATTTTGAACGTTAAGAAAGTTAACAACAAAAAACTACCAAAACTGTATAATGTAACCTCGTTTTACTGTACTGACTATGGAAAAACAAAACAAAAATGAACATTGATAATAATTAATAGCAAAACTAATGGAAATCAACGACAGTAATGAACACAGAAATGAGTAACCCAAAAAACTCCTATGTACTAATTTTTGTCCAGTATAAGAGGGCTTAAGTCTTATGGTATTCATAACCTTGTATTTAAAAATATATTGCACATACGAGAATTATATTTTGTGGATTTAAATTCCTCATCGTACTCATTTTCAACCCAAAATCAATATCCCTTAAAATTTAAAAATGTTGATATCCGTCAATTTCTAAATGCTGATAATACAGGAAAAATTAATGTCATTAAAATATCGTTTGCATATTTGTTAAATTTATTAAAATCGAGAAATGTAGAGCACCCTATTGAATCATAAACTCATCTCTAAACAATAAAAAATATATACTGTATTAAAAAAAAAAAAACAAATATAATCTTGTTATGTTATTATTTTTGCTCACTCTCCATTTAACAAATTTCATTCATTTACACATAATAAAAACAAAGGGCTTTTGTTAAAGTCCAAAAAGAAGTTATCCATTGAAAAAGGCAATAAAACGTATAGAGAAAAAATCTATTTTAAATTTACTAAGGGTTCTGAATACGTAAAACTGTCTGAAATTGAACCCCCATTTCTTATAGATTTCGAGGCAATAATTAACGAAAAAATAATTAAAAAACTGCATTACATATTGTTTTTTAAATATTTTAATAAATATTACTTAATAATACATTCATTAAGCCATTATATAAATTCTCATTATCATTAATCACTAAATTTGTGGGTTCGTTCATTCGCAGCATCTAATAAAAGGTTAAGCATTGTTATTAGAAATATCATTCAACATTTTAACGGAATAAAATCGTGACAATTTCTTTTCTGTGAGATTTTCCTTTTTTAAATCGTAAAATTGATTCAAGAAGATTTAACAATTCAGCTGATAACTTTTGTTAAATTTTGCATATATACAATTTTATATAATATAAAAGATTTAAATAGAATAAAAAATAAAAATATATTAAGTATCCGAGTATTCAGTCTGTATCTGTACCTTCGGACTGTGCTTCGAATTTTGAAAATTTAGAAGTTGTGAGTGAAAACATTGACTGATGACGATTTATTTGTTCTCACCAATTCAGAGTCAAAGCTTCTTACTCAAACAGAATTAAATGATGAGTGCTAAATTTGCATTTTCAGCAGAACTTTTGGGCTCAAGAATAAAGCTAAAGGAATGTAACCAATAAGGCTCCTGACACCATTTTTGTGCCCCTATTGGGAAAGTGTGTTGTGGAAATTTCAACAGCTGATTCAACCACAAAAATGATAATACTTTTTCAACTTTTGTGGGTTTGGTGGTTATGGGCATTTACCTAGATAAATCTAAGCTGCTCTGATACGTTGGGCCGAGCTTATTCAAAGCATCGTAGACGGTTCGTCGTAACTCAAAAAAAAAAATACCTTGATAGCCCCTAAAATGCATGTTTCAATAAAGAAAGGCTTAAAAATTGCAATACAGTATTAGCTAATTTTAAATTGGCCGAATATGAGCATTTTTATCGAAGAATTGTGTTTAGTGATGAAGCTCATTTCTGGTTAAATGGCTTCGTGAATAAGCAAAATTGCCGTATATGGAGCGAAAATAATCCTCATACCATTAACGAATCACCATTATATCCATTAAAATTGACTGTTTGCTGCGGTTTGCACGCTGGCGGCATCATCGGTCCTTATTTCTTTCGAAATGAGGAAGCAGCTGCCGTTACGGTGAGTAGCGAGCGCTATCGAACCATGCTGACTGATTTTTTGTTTCCAAAAATTAATCAGTTAAACATCGACGACATTTGGTTCCAACAAGACGGCGCAACTTGCCATACAACGCGCTTAACCATCAATTTATTGCAAAATCAATTTGGTGACAACTTCATTTCCAGAAGTGGTCCTGTTAACTGGCCCCCTCGTTCGTGCGACTTAACACCTCTCGATTACTTTTTATGGGGCTATGTTAAGTCACTGGTTTATGCCGACAAACCAGCAACTCTTAAAGCATTGGAACCAATATTCAAGCCACCATTGACGCCATACAGCCAGATTTATTGGAAATAGTAGTGAAAAATTGGAATGATCTGTGTAACTCGTAGCCGCGGCGGACATATGTCAGAAACCATATTTAAAAAATAAATGTTATGAAATTATCTACCAGATTATGATAATAAAAAGTTCATTCCAATAATATTTCTGTCTTGTATTATTATTTAAAATTCTCAAGCTCTTAAAAAAACATCCTTTATAAAGAACATAAAAGAACGAAGAAAAACGAATGTGTCATTTGAACTATACAGTATAAAATTATAAATACGAAATGTTTAGTTTTATACTATATACACATATACTATATTATATTCAAAATAAAATGTATATATTTTCCTTTAAGGACTTTATTGCGATTGTGCGGACGAGTCAAGGACAGACATTTTATACGACTTATCCCGGGAATCACCTATTTGTAATAGTTCAAAATGCGTCGATTGTGCTGCTAACTGCAATATAAAATTCGTGAATAATATACGGAATGGAATTTTACAAAAATCAATTCAAATCTTCCGTGAAAACAGGAATAACAGTAATTGCAGCTGCGATCCCAAATCCAATTCATTCTACGAAGGCTATTGCATTTCAAACAATCTTCTCAAGAATTTTCTTAGTTTCCAGTTTTTTACACAAAGCGACTTTTTTAAAGAACTTAAATTTGTTGCGTTTTTTTGCAAAACGTTAAAAAATGTTACAGCGTGCAACTATTTGGCCAATATGTGTGTAGCATCGTTCTACAGTCTTACCAAGAATTCACCATGCAGTCTATTTCTTCTGGCACAAACTACGGATGCTTCCGTATATGGAGGGGAAGATCTCAAAGATATACGCCCATTTCTTTTCTACAAAAAAGGAAAGGAGACCACAAAAATGCTTGAGAAAGTAGTTGATTACTCCTACAGCTTGAGAGAACCGGACGAGACGGTGAGTCCTAAAATAAGACAGAAGTCCAATCCTCATTGAATAATTTTACAGAGGAGATATGTTGATCTTTTTGGTGTAGTGTATGCACGCCGTGGGACATTGCAGTGGATGGGTTCGATAAATCAACAACATTTGAATTTATGTAATCGATATTTGCTGCCAAAAAGCCTTAAAATCAGTTTTCCTCAAAATGTGAAAATTCGATGCCAAATGTCTTTGGAAAATATCATTGATTTCGCCGTTTATTCGGATAATCAATTTTGGAATATATTTTTAAATTATACAATCGGCGGTGTTTCATACCTTCAATCAGTGCCAATCTTAGTCCAAAATGCAATGGCAAATACGGAGGTGTGTTTCTTACAGAAAATCGGTGACCAATTCGAAGGAATATATTAAGATCTTAAACTCAAATAGTTAAAAAATGTAAGAGTTATACATGTTTACACATTGAGTTCATAGGTATTAGCTTTACATAGCTTACAACAGTGAAATTCAGCCAGACTTCACGTAGTAAATGAAATACTGTGCAGCTGATAAAAATAGTAGAAATGGCATCATTTAAAGACTTAAAGATAGTTAAAGATAGTTTAGCGGCGTTAAACAATTAGAACACTAATATATTCTTTAAAACGAAAATTTGAACATCCAATAATTTCAAATGAATAATTAAAATTATAAAAGCTATAGCGAGAACAAATTTGGAAATTTTGATTTTTCAGTTTTTAGTAACAAACTAAAACCTTTACCAAATAACTTTGGCGTTAGATGAAAAAAATAATCAAATTTCAACTTCGTCTTTTTGATTTTATAGTTTCCATTCATTATTTCTCAACTTTTTAAAATTTGACCAGATAGAATAGTAATTATATTAATTTTCAATTTCCAATATATGCGTTATTTATTTATTACCCGCTCACCTAACCCAGGAGCTCCACCCACCCAGTCTGTGAGGCAGTACTTTGAGGTAGAGTCCGAAGTGCCTGGTTGATCCGCATTTGCAACTGCAGCGGCATTTCTGGCGGTAATAACCGATGTCGTCGGCTAACCCAACTAGGAAAGACCCTTCCGACATCTCCATACGCAGGGTATCGTCCTATGTACGAGTATAGTCCCATATGTCGGGACCCAGTATGGAGCCCTGGTGGGTCCCCGCTGACAGGATCTTTGTTTCCAGGCCAGTTTTCCGTTTTCAGGCAGGTATTGTACATTTCCGAAAAGAGCTCTGGATAGTTCGCCAGCTCCTCCATTGCAAATCCCAGTCCTAAAGGATCTTCATTGAGATCATCCCCCAGCCACTTCCAGCAGCGGTGCTTACTCAACTTGATGGTCTTGCGAAGGTCCCTCTTCGCTACTATGACATCGGCGTATCTGCGGGCTGCGCCGGGATCGCGTCGGTGGACTAGCCGCCTGAGGCGGAGGCACTTATGCCTCAGCTCCGCGATCTCATCCGTCCAGCAATAGGCAGGACGTCGTCCCTTCTTACCGGGCTTCTTCCTTGCCACGGCCTCTCGGCAAGCCTCAAGACTGTGACACATTGTCGAGTCTAGCCGTACCTTCCATCGCCAGGAAGACGACAATGATCGTGTCCCTTTACCCAGGACGCCTAAAGGTGGTCGTCGAGACGGTGTTTAACACCACCAGTTCGAACCTGCATGCGAAGTCCAGGATGCGTGCTTCACGCGATTCAGGTCTGGGTTCGCTCCACTCTAAGGCCTTCGCGTTAAAGTCTGCAGCCACTACCAGCTCTCCCCCATCCATACCACTGGCCACATCCTCCAGACCATCTAATTTGCTCTGGAAGTCGGCTATCGGCTCATTTGAAGTGAGGTAGCAGCTCACGTACGTAAATTTATTGCTCCTCACCCAAACGAAGCCCGCGCCATGGTTCGCGATGTTGAAGCATCGCATATCCGGAACCCAGATTGCCGCAGTGCCAAGTGCATTCCGATACTACGCCCTTGGATCTCATGTGAATTGGTATCGTCCCAAATTTTGCAATTTTGTTTGTTGTTATACCAGTTCATCCAGAAATGGGCCTCATCGTTGAAAATAATTTTTCGACGGTTAGTTTTCAACTGCTTCAGAGCCCATTCAGAGAACATATGTACGTCATTGTTTATGGTCGTTTACCTTCAGTTCCTGGGTCAGTTGAATTTTGTACGGGTGTAGGCCCAAATTACGACGCAAAATTCGCCAAGTTGTGGTCTGCGAAAGGTCGAGTTCTTGTGAGCTACGCGAAATCGACTGCCTCGGATTCTCCTACACACTCTCACAGACAGCGGCGATGTTTTCGGCAGATCTTGCGTTTCGTTGACGTACGGGTGTTGGTTGATTACTTACTGAACCAGTGGACTCAAATTTATCTACCATACTGCGAATAGTCCTCTCGGTAGGACGATTATGGTGACTGTAAAGTGGGCGAAGCGCGCGGCACATTGCCCGAACAGAACACCCATTTGATAAAACAATTTTATCATTTGCACGTGTTGTTGAACGCTATATCCGTCCATGGTGATTTGGCAAAACAGGCTAAATAAAAGACAGTCAATTTGACAGATATAGCTTCAACAATATGGCCGGTATCAACTGTCAAAGTTCTGAAGTCCCAATTGGAAGACTCTTTATTTATATCGGTTTTGGCGCAGTCAACCAAGACATATTGAATTTGAAATAATTGAAATAATCAAGGACTGTCTTTGTTGCCTTTTGTAGATTGCGTATCGTCTGCATACGTAGCTAAGTAGCATTTGGGAAGAGTAGGAAAATCTGACGTATAAATATTGTACAATACTGAACCTAGAACGGACTCTTTGGGCCACCGGCAGGAATTTTATAAGAGAATGACACTTCACTACCTATACTTACACTAAAAGATCTATAAGGTAGAAAGCTTTGATTTATTTTAACAACGTACATATATGGGTAATTTAAATTTTACAAGTTTGTGAACTAGCGCTTTATACCAGATCGAATCAAAAGATTTTTGGCTCAGTATCGAATCTGCTAACAAAATTTGAAAATTAAAAATGGTGGAACCAATATTGCGATGGATTATTTTTTGAATTTAAAGGATATTTATGTAAATTGGGCCGAATATCAGGGATACTCATTTTAAATGCACTATCAAAATGTGGGGTAATTTTATACTTTCGCGGTCCCCTCGTTTTTTGGCTCTAGAAAATCGAAAAATCATCCGATTTCGATGAATTTTTTTTTAAAATCTTCGTTTTTACGGCGGATTTATGAAAAAAATTATAAGAATAAAAAAAATGAAAACTTATATTAGTTTCAGGGCTTTAAATGTTCATGAAAATGCACTCATTCACGTATACTTGTTGATAACTTTTTTTCAAGTAATCAAATGAAGTTGTTATATTTTTTTTCATAATCTACACAGAAAAACGAACAAATTGAAAAAAAATTTATACAAAAATGTTGATTTATCATGTTTTTACAATCAAACATAATAACAATTTCTCTTAAAATTTACCTTTTCTCACATATAATCGTGTGTACCTTTTTTATTAAGTAATCATTAATGTTATACGTAAGTCAGCTATTTGATTAACATTGTAGTCACTTTTTACGCATTTTTATGTTTACACACTTCTCCGCATTAAAATAATGCATTTTGGAAAACTGGGATTTACAGTGTAAGGTTGACTGTTAAAGAGAATTGGGAGTGGGGCGGGGGGGGGGGGGTGTGTTTAAAAAGCAGACCAAATGTGAAAATTGGTTTGCGTAGGGCATCTAATTAGATCACAAGAAAATATACTAGACAAAGGAAGGTTCGCAAATAAGTACGTCCATGTTTCGCTGTGATAAACTTACTGTTTTTGTTATAAATTGAAATTACTTTGTTTTTTAAGTTGTGAAAATATATTAAGCAACTATATCTATTAGTTTCATGATTAAAAATTTATCTATTAGTGTAATAATTAACAATGGTGTGTTCTAATTGTGAAATGACCCTTTTTGAGGCACTTTCAATGTTCAATGACTTTAAACAAACAATACAATTTCTTATAAATCATGGTGCGATAAAGTCAAAGGTATTTTGTGGGAATTGTGGTAAATTATGTGAATTAAACTCTACAACTATGTTTTGGCAGTGCCGCAGAAAGAAAAAAGTGACTGTAAATAAACGTGCAAAACTCGAACGATGTAATTTTAAGTTGTCAGTTCGTACTAATACTTGGTTCCATAATTCTTCGTTGAGTTTTGAGAAAGTTTGTTCAATAATTACCCAATATTTACTCTTAAACCCACCTCACGCACATTATTTACAAAATGAGTTTAAGATATCACCTAATACATACAATGATTTGGCATCTTACATTAGGGAAATATGTGAATATTGGGTTTTTAAAAACTGTAGTGAAAAAATTGGTGGTCGGCGCCAAATTGTTGAGATCGATGAGGCTAAATTCGGACATAGGAAGTATAATAGAGGAAGAGTTATTGAGGGAAAATGGATTTTTGGAGGTATCGAGAGGAAGTCAAATTTATTTTTTATGGAACCAGTAATGGATCGGAGTAAAAAGACATTGTTGGAAGTGATCAACAAGAAGAATTAAGTCTGGGACTACGATAATATCGGATTGCTGGAGGGCTTATGATTGCTTAAATGATGAAGGTAATTATCAATTTTTTATTTTAAGTATATTTTCTGGATTTTTTGGAACAAAAATTTATTGATACGATTATACTAACTGTTCTGTACAATTTATCAACTTGTTTATAAATATTTCAGGGTTCAAACATTTAACAGTGAACCACACTTATAATTTTGTTGACCCGGATAGTGGAGCTACTCATACTCAACATATTGAGAGAATTTGGAGAACAGCACGAGCCAGTATTCCAAGATTCGGATGCAAGGAGGAGAATATGCTAGGATATATTGCAGAATTTATGTTTAGATTAAGATATAGCAATCACTGTCACAGATTGCATAATTTTTTTATTTTTTTACAAGATTTTTTTGAAGATAATATGAGTAATTGATTAATTTTTTTTTTTTTGAATATAATACACAGTTAATCTCCTTTATTTTTGTCATTTTGAGATCATTCATTAAAAATTTTATCTTTTTTTTGTTGAAAAAACAAATAAATTATATTTTTTTGCCATTAAACATGAAAATATCAAATTTTGAAGTCATAAATATTATTTTAAGTTACTTAACATTCAAGTATTATCAGTTGTACATAATTTTTTTTTGTAAATATTAATTTTTTTTGTATAGACCAAAGAAATAAGTATAATTTGATTATGTACATAGATTTTATGTACCCTTATTAACGATAAAAGTTGATTTTGTAAAAAATTGATAAATAAACATTATTGTGAATTTTTTTTTTTTCAAAATATTCGTTTTTTTTTTTAGATTAACAACAAAAACATATGAACTTTGTTTGATGCTTAGCACAAATGTTATGAACGATTATATCTCAAGAAGTGCATTTATGACCACATTTAAAGTCATAAAACCATATAAAATCTTCTAGTAAGATATTTTTTATATTTTCTCACATAAATTCATCGTAGAAACGAAGAGTTTAAAAAAAAAATCATCAAAATCGGATGATTTTTCGATTTTCTAGAGCATTTATGATAACATTGAAAATCAGAAAACCATATGAAATCTTTAAATGTAATAAAAAAATGAATAAACAAACATTTTAAAAATTTTTTTTTTTTCAAAATTTTCGTTTTTTTGTGTAGATCCGCCGTAAAAACGAAGATTTTAAAAAAAAATTCATCGAAATCGGATGATTTTTCGATTTTCTAGAGCCAAAAAACGAGGGGACCGCGAAAGTATAAAATTACCAAATGTGGGAATGCAGGATGGTGGATATGGCTACCACAATCTTTTGAACTAATTTAAGTGAAATTTAGTAATCAGGGGCCCTTGATTTTAAATACCGATCCCCATAGATATATAAAATCGAAAGTTTGTTTTTTGTTTGTTGCTCAATCGTGCCTAAATGCTTGGAGCGATAATTTTTTTGTTTTGACTTTAGTTGTGAAATATCAAACTTGAGTACTTGAAAAGTCTTTAACTAAATGATTTATGATACAAGGGGTGAAACTGATACTAGTTTATTAGTAATTTTTAAATGTTATTATTATAATTTTACGGAAAAGTCTGTGCATTAAAGTAAATTGATTTCACAATTCTATTTTATTCACTCAATTTTCGCTGAATGTATTTAACTAGTAGCAATATACTTGATATAACAAAAAATTTTTTTTAAATGTTGTGAGTGAAAAAGTAATTAAAAATTTAATGTTAACATCAATAAAACCCAACAAATGTTAATTTAAAAACTTGTGTCTGGATTCAAATCAAATTGTAATTTTTTAAATTATTATTTAACAGATGATTTTAGTAAATTCAAAAGCTTTTTCTTTCTGTGTCGTATTGCACTTTAATAACCGATATATTTTGATCAATCCCTTCGAAGTGGTCACCACATTTTCAGATAAATATTTGAATCTGTATTATTTAGATTGGACTACTTGAATAATTCGCCTTTTAATTATAGACCAGCAATTCTGAAGATTGGCAATTAGTGAAAAGATTCCAAATGATCCATGCTGAACGGAATCCTTATGGATATCATTACGGGGCAGCCTACGAGAACATCAGAAAGTTAGGCATTTTTAGATCCATACAAATAGTGGAACACCTTGAACTGGTGGTAACAGTCAAAGAGGAAAATAAAATAACAATCCCGTTGATAAAATTGCAACATAAAACGATTAATGTCTATAGAAACTCTTCGTTGATGTCAAACTACGCTTTTTCTTTCAATATTATTTTTAACAAGACCTACAGCATCGACTTCTGGTTTGAAATACTTCTACCCCTACTTATAATAGTGGGGTTTATTTTCGCTGTTTTGAGGACCTTTAGCTACAAAACACGACAAAATAAAGAATTTTATGATTTCCAGGCGCTTATCGAATTTGCAGTTCATTTCTCAGGAAATAGTGCAAACGCATTTTTCTCCGTCGCTTTGGCTGTGTGCTTTTACACATTTCTAATGTCAACATATCAAAGTACCGTTAGATTATTACTTCCACTGCCACAGCAAGATCTGGTTGACATTTTTTTGCATATGGCTGCATCACTTAAGGTAAGTTAGTTTGTTTTTGCGATAGATACCCCACATTTTTAAATGCACTTTAGTTCTTGTTTGGTGTTTTTAATTTTGGGATAAAACATTACAAATATACCGAATGGTCAAACTAATCTTTTTATTTGAAAAATAATTTTATGGCATTTAATATTTAAAAACGATTTCGAGCATATGGCCGCCGTGGTTACCTCTCACGTCCAATTTTCGACCGTCTTTCCAGCATTTTGGCCTATATCTAACGAATAACTCAATGTTGGCCTACAAAACAGCAATCGCCGTTGGTTTATCGACACTTATTTCCACAAAAAAAGAATTAAATGATGCCGAATCACAAGGTCTTGGAGGCCAATTAAACCTCGTCAAAATGTACCTCCAATAAATTAATTATTTCGGCTTTAACAGCCACGATATTCTCTTCTGTACGCACTCTAGTCGAGGGTTTTGCATCCAGTAGTATGAATGTATGTCGGAATATGGAAATTATGTTGCGTATGATAGTCTTGGTTGGATGATTATACGCACCATAAACCTTACGAAGTGACATTAAATATTTTTATAAACAATTTTAACTGGACATTGAATTTGCAAATAAAGTTCCGCAATTTGCAAGCGCTGTTCCAGGATCAATTTATTCATGATGATTTGCCAAACAATACTGAATAGAAGCCTTTAGCCCCAGTGCTTATATTGCTATACGAATAGTTATCCTTAGAAATAAAAACTTGTTATTGAATTTTATTTCTTTAACGCAATTATAAGAACCTTTTCTTAAAAACTAGTATTATAATGAAATTTAATGCCGTTTTCTTGCATATATTATAGAAAGCACTTATCAGCCTTATTATTTTCCTTTTTAGTCCAGTTCCCAGGTATTCTCATTTTGCTGGTATATTCTGTAACATCAACAATCAACAATCATAAAAAGTCGTTTTAAGTATCCATACTTTTCTTTGAAGATAACTACCTTTTTGATTATAAAAGGAAACCAGAACTATTGAAAATATTCACAACACATATTTTGCTTCTCACTTATATCCTTTTTTTGTAAAATCGCCATAAAAGCCAATATATGTAACGACTACGGTTAATTTTCAAACTTTTGTGTAACCAAACTGACCCACATTTTAAAAAACCACATCAACATACAAAATATTATTTTTATTTGGAGTTTTTCGAATTTTCTTTCAAATCCGTAATCCAAGTGGCTATATACAGTCTGTTTGGTAAAAATGTATCGCTCAGAATTCCATAACGCGATAGAAAATTAACAAAATATTATTATTTCCTTTTTATTTACTTCATTTTCTTTTACACAATATATTTCATATTTGGTGAAGTTGCAGTTATTTTCTATTACAGCTATTCAGCTAGATTCTTTCAGGCTGTACCGATGATTTAAATTGTTGCAAAGTGAAAGCATTTTTCGGTTGCAGCCCACACATTTTCAATTGGATTAGCATCAGGTTTTTGGGAGAGTCATTCCATAACATTGATATCCTCTTGGTCTTTCGATACAAAGACGATTTCTGTGCTTTGGATCGTTGTAAATTTTAACAACCTGTTTTTGTAAATTTTCAGCATCATGCATTTAGATTTCCAGTAAAAGCAATAAATTTTCCAAATCCTTGCGGACAGAAGCATCCCCACACATGAACTTTTATTGGGTGTTTTACAGTACGTTTGATGTAATGCCGTCCTTTTCTTAACCGTACTCGTTTAGGTCCTTAATATGCCCAAAAGGATGATTCGTTAGTGAACACGACAAACTCCAAGTGGCTATATAAATCGTGTTAAGTGCAAACCCATGCAAAACTCCTAAACAAAACAAAATTTTTGATTTTCCGGCCGTAATCCAAGTGGCTATATTAATGGTGTTAAGTACAACCCGATGCAAAACTCCTAAACAAAACGCAAATTTCGATTTTCCGGCTTTTCTTTCGAGTTTTTCCGAATTTTTTTTTTCAAATTCGTAATCCAAGTGGCTATACAAATGCTATTAAGTATATTCCCATGAAAAACTCGTAAACAAAACACAAATTTTTATTTTTTCGATTTCCGGCATTTTCTTTGGGTTTTTCCGAATTATTTTTCCTAAACCACCCAGGTATTGAGACGAACCAAAAAAAGAATCATCCAAATCTGTCGAGGCGTTCTCGAGCTTTTGCGAGACTAACGCACGGAAATTCATTTTTATATATTAGAAGATTATTAATTACAAATACCTAAAACCGAAACTGCCGTAAGGAACCAATTTGGTGAGCAATGCAAGTTATTTTTAAGGGCCATATTTCATTCTAATGTTCTTCCTTGTAAGTTACCTATTTATATTAAGAACTAGCTGAGTAATCACCGGTTTCATTCGAGGTATCTTAGATATTGTATGGTAATATGTAGTTTGTAGTGGGGCAAAATAGTTACCAGTGCTAATAGATGACTTGTATGTAACTTGCTTAGACGGGCCTCGCTGATCTCATTTGCTTCCTTTCCTGCTGATCCGTTCAGATGAAGCACAACAACTGATAGTGCGTAATTTAATTTTATAATAATGCTATAAGATGGTTTCCGTTATTTCATTACCTCTAACACGGTACGAAACCGTAATGTAGATTGCGGTTTTATGCAATTTTCTTATCGTGTAAGATGTAAACTCTGTTTTAAGAGAGTTACCTGTACCTTTACATGTGATAAGCCCTTTCATGCCTAATCTTAAGTAAGAATACAATTAATAATAATCTATGCTAATAAATAAATAAATAAATAATAACTTCAGATAAAAACTGAGAGATTTTATACCAAGCATTCAGACGTAATTGAGCAATAAAGATCTGAAACAACCAAACTTTCGATATGTAGTCTAAAATCTTCCACGGAAAAACTTCTAAATGTACTCGTATGTGAAAACCGTATTGAAATCTATTCATCGTTTCCGAAATTTAGTGCAATTGCACAAAGATATTCAGTGAAAGCTGCACGTAAAAATCGTATATTATATTCTGAAATTAACTACCAATTCCCAACTACTATCCTTCAAAACTCGGTTTATTTCATTCTAAATCGTTTGCTGCCGTTGACTCTTTTGTCAATACATTGCAAAGCGTCTTCAACTCTAAAATTTTTCTGGAATGATTCTACGTGCATAGAGCTACGCATAGTCGTTAGTGACTCTTTTAGGTATTTAGTTGCCATATATGTATACGACGGTCTTTCAAGAAGTCCTTAGAAAATGCAAGAAATCGTAGTATCAAGAAAGGTTTGCTTTTAGTAAGCGTAATCATTTATATATCTTCATCACGTCATTTTATTTTCATCGTCGATTAAAGCTACAAACAAAACAAAAACTTCTCTTCCATTAGGACAATGCCCACACGCGCAATTTCGATGGCGAAATTTACGGAATTAAAGTTCGGATTACATCGAACGTATGCACCAGATTTGGCCCCGAGTGACTTTTTGAAAAAACAAAACTTAAAAAGTTCGAGAAACGCCGGGGAAAGTGTATCGATAAAGAGAGATTTGAAGTAGCCAAATTATTTATCTATATTTTTCAAGGAGATATTGTATTTATCTACATAAATTTATTTTACTTATTTAAAAAGTTTTTAATTGGATAAAATTATATTCAATCTGGTGAGGCTTTCAAATAATCTTTGTAGGGAATATATTTATTTCACTGTTTGTGGAGAATTACCAGTGTTGATCTGTTTTTAATTGACTGGGAACGACCTCGGGGATGCGATAACCACTTGACCACCAAAGGACAGCTTGATACACCATCTGTCTGTTCAGCAATAAGCGTAAGTGCGGGAAATTATTACTACACCACTGCAAAATATTTCGTTCATGCACTTTTTAATGAGTACTTGTAAAAAACAATATCTTTTCTGAGATAATGAGGAACAAGATATTATACTGTATTTTAAACTTATTATATACTTTGTAATGACTAAGAAAAAAATAGCAATGATTCATCATCTACCACATAATTCGTTAAAAACCAAAAATATATACGAACCTAAATAGTTTGCTCACATCACAAACAAAGCAAAATATAATAGTTGGCTTATATTGCAAATTGAATGGTTACCACTTTGAACCGTACCTTTATTTTTTAATACCGCTTCATTTTGATCTGGCATATTACGTACTAACTGTTGGCTCTATGAACTTCAAAACATTGAATATGAGAACACAATTTTTCATTTTCATGATAGGATATTGGCGCCACTTTTTTATACCTTTTTATATTTTTCCCCATAAGATGTAATTAATATTTGGAGCTGCGCCTGTTTCTGTTTATTGAGCAGTTTGGCAGGATGCGACGTCTTTCTGGAAAATATGTATATTCACTTTCAGGAGTTTCCAAGAAAGGAATCGAAGGTAAAAGTTCTTCCTGTAGTATATTTTGATACTTCGCAGCGTTAATAGTTTCGTCAACAAAGTGAAGATATCCATCTTTCCGTTACGACATACAAGAAAGAAAGATTGATTACATTTTACGGTAATTTCTTTTACCGTTGGTGCTTCACTTCTAAAGATCGGATATATGAAATGAAGACTTTCTCTTTTAATAATCATTACAAACACTATTCTAATATCTTCACTTGGAGTTTTGCCACAAGCTACTTTATTCAAATTAACTTTTGCTAAAATCTTCACTTTCTTATTTACTTTTCTTTAAATATAATAGTGCAAATAATGCATATTACATTGCATTTACTGCATCAATTTGGCAGTTGTTTGTGGAGAGGAATTTGTGGATCTGGTTGTTTAGTCCGTAGTGGTTTACAGACAGATTATTTGTAAATCAGTCTTGTTGAGGTTTTTGTTGAAATTCTAAAATCAAGGCTATTTCGTTTTTTTTTTTGTGAAATGCTGTAGAAGTAACGTCCCAGATTCGCTTGAGTCCACCTTTCTTGCCAATTACGTATGTACGATTTGCTCAAGGCAGGGATGTAATTGAGTCAAGTAGCATAGTCGGATGATTATTCTAATTCGAAAATTGCTTTTTTTGCGAGCTCGTCCGCCGCCTTGGTGCCGGGGATTCTTTTATGGGCTGGGACTCAAACCAATGTGATCGAAAAACCACGATATTTAAGATTGTGAGTTCGTGTCGAACGTGGTATATTAAGTCCACCATTTAGACCGATATCTATGCTGGTTATGTAGATATTGTAAACTTCACATTAATTAGTAACATATTGTAAAATTACTAAAAATAAAGGGTAGTTATAAGTAACAACAACAACAAAGTTATAAGTAACAACAACAACAAATATTGAGTCATTGAATTACCATCTTAAACAGTTAGGCATCGTGGATGATGATACCCATCGCATCTTCCTCGAAGTAGAAAAGACAGCAGAGCACTCTGCGAATGCCTAGCCCTTTGCACGTCATAGGCTGATACACTTCGGTGGCTCCATTGTAACCATTATTTCGAAGGCAGAGCCTCAGGACACGATAGCCTCCTACAAAGTTCTCAATCTAGATTTGGAGTAAAAATCAAGTGGAGTATACACAAAAGATATCTTTAGCTCGCGCTGCTTATGAGCGGATCATCTCATAATAAACAAACTGTTTACTTGGTTTTTGAGGTGACTGATTGTTTTTCAGCTGGGTAAACTACTCGTATATTGCTGCGTTTGTGTATTTGATTTTTAATATATTTTGTGGTAAATGATGAATTACGGTCATTTGTATATTAATCATTAAAAGGTTAATAAGCTTAAAACTGAGTATAATATTTAGTTCTTCATTATTCCAGAAAAAGCAGCATGTTTATTGTTTATAGTACTCAAAGGCGGATGGTCGAACTATTTTGTATTGAAGTTATAGAATGCACTTAAATATATCGTAAACAATTCAACCGAAATAGGCACGGGAATTACTAGGAGATGGGGGAGTTTCAGCTTGGAGAGTTCTTTTTGTCGCTAACGAGTGGAATCACATTACTAAAATGAGAAAAACATCTTCGTTATTACAATCTGTAATATTTTTAACGATATTTAAGGTAAAGATCTTGTTATAATAATTTTCTGTTTCATGTGCTCTCATTTTTTATAGCTAATTGAAGATTTTCATATAATGGAGCTACAAGACAAAACGTTACAATTAGCACTTATAACTTTTTTATACGTTATTGTGCATATTGTTCAATTAATAACTCGATATTTGTTCTGGAGCAAGATTTCTGAAAGCAAACTACAACAATTTGTAGACCTTTGCTCGCTGGCAAATATTTCTGTGTTTATACTACTACAGGGTTGTTACGGTTTTTATGTTCACGGCAGATCGCCACATGGATTCTCCGATGCAGAAATGTCTTCGATGGTCATACAACTACAAAGAGAGTCTCACAATATGACTGGTAAACGGGGATTGTTAGCAGGGACTGATCAGCAAGTATTTACGATTTTAGCTCCTTCTGATTTAAGGTAAAAAAATTACTTTCAAGTATCCACTAAGTTTTATTCTATAATGTTTATTTCACAGAGAATACTATAGTAAGCTCCTCTCACCTCTTATAAGAGTAGCTAACATATCGGAAATTCGCTTTGAAAAGGAGTTTTCTTACCATAAAAGTCATGACATAACATTGGAAAAGACCTCAGCATCATATAACAATGTAAATCAATTCTTTTGCGCCTTCATAGACCATGTAAGTGAGGCATTAATTGCTATAACGAATTTATGTTTAACTTATATTAGCTTAACAGGCAATTAAAGACCTTGACTACGTTATTAAAGACAGAAGTTTCATCGAAGGACTGCTAGACTGCGAATTTGATGGTTATTTAACAGAAAGTAAGAGAAAAGAAATTAATTACTTACAAGTGGTTGAATATTTCCATACAATAATCCAAGCCGAAAATATGGCTTATATATTATTACAAACATTTTAAAATCTTTACTCCATGATACGTAAGTCAGTAAACTTACTTACTTACTTTTCATCATCCAAAAATGATAGTTAATTTTGTATATTTATTTTTTCCATTAACTTAAAATCTGTAATAAAGTCTTTTAATTTTTTTTCATCAAAAGTAAAAGGTATCATCGTATTGCTGTATTTTAAGCACTTAGAGTTTTTAAATTATAAGTAGCTAAAAGGAGTAGAAATAGGAAGAAAGACTACAAGTATAAATCAGTCAGTAAAAAAGCCTAAGGCTATGCGATTGCACTAATTTCAAACGTAATTGCTTTTAGTATAATTTGTAATATTTGTTTTTATTCTTCCAAAATACGTATTTGCTTTTATGTGTTCATTACAGATAAGGGAACTTTCTACATAGATAGCCAATACTCATTTGAAGAAGTTCTACTATACGGCAATGAAAAGCAAATCTTTTTATTCGAACTATTTTTGCTGCTAAGTGTTTTCATTTTAACTGAATCGGTTTTCCTGGCCGTTGCTACTACAACAGTAGTTCTGATTGTACGATGAAATGCCTTTCAGTATTAATATTAAATTACTAAAATTATTACTTTTTTACAGGTAATTAAAATCATGTTTTCTCACGCAACAAAAACTAATCTTGCTAACAAGACATTGATTGACAAGCGGTTTTTAATTTAATATGACTAAAAGTTTTACTGAAACTTTAACAAAAATGGTGTAATTTAGCACCTTTTTCTTTTATTTTAGTTCTTCCCTAATATCGAATTAAATTGTTTAAAATCAACATTTTCTTCGTTATGCAGACCTAATGTTGGACAACTGGAATAATAAGGACCTAATCAAGGCTTGCTCCAAAGTTAGTTGATAATGTAGCGCAGAAAAGATCGCAAGCATAAATACCTTTAATTGTTCATGTGTCGGCATCGCTTCCAATTTTAATCTTTTGCCTATGTTCTTCCCTACAGTGTATATTAATTGTGTATGTGTAGACTGGGTGCTCCATTTTAAGTGTGCACCTTCCTAATCCTCTAATAAATCCGTAAAAAAAAAATAAATAGTTTTATCAAAGTTGTTTAGTTTTATGGAGCGGGATGAAGATTATTTTGGTTATAATTTAATTTTCGTAAAGTCTTAATGCCCTTAAAGAAAACTAAACACGTTTCTCCAGATATTGTTTTCAAAAAAGTTCCACATTTTTATTGAAAACTTTTCAAAACACCCAATAATATGGTATGTAAGTTATTTTATTCACAAATTTTCCTTTAAATTTACATTCTTTAAAACTTAAGTAAAGCAATCACTACGCTCTGAAACTCCTTCGACCGGTACCCTCACCTTGCCGTGGTGGAGAAGGTTGCGTGCGTCGATGATTGACTGAGCTATGTCGATGGCAGAAGGGTGCTGCCGGCAGAGTCTCTTATGTTGGGCAGGTCAGTCTTGAGGCGTCAAACGGGGAAGGGTTACCACAAGCATCCATGGAAGGCACGCCAGTGGTATTAACGTCTGCACGAGGTAACCAGCCTGTTGCTGGGAATCCTCCCGCTGTACAAGCGGCCGGGGCTAGGAAAGATCCAAATGCAAAACTTTTCTTCAGGGAATACAAGGGCTTATCAAACATACTTTATAGTCGACAAATCTTTTTTATATTATATGTTTTATGTCTACGTCCTAAAGAAATACGATCATAAACAATAGTTTAAGCGTTTTAATATAATATGGATAGGAGGGACGAAATTTTCATTTAATTTTCAAATTTTAGGAGGGGGTAATAGAAGGTATTATTAACTGCAAAAAAATCGTGTTGTCTTGAAAAATAATTTTTGTTCCTAACACCTCTACTAACTCCTCTCCCAAATTGGTTGCCCATCTGCCAGTTTCCATACAAAACTGCATCTCCCTATACAACCAGAATATCAGAAGCGCTCTCAAAACCGGCATGTTTTCTTGAACTAGCAGTCATTCCCCTACATCGTTGCGCTCTCTGAAACTAACTTAACACCTAGGATTAACAACAACTAATTAATTACGTCCGACTTCAGTGTATTTTGTGCTGAAGGATGCTCAACTAATTCCGGTCCTTCTGGTCGCGGCATTCTTATTGCAGTTCACAACCGTTTTGGTTCTACCCTGATAAATTTCTCAACGAATGGGTCTGTGTTAACATCTCCTCCAACCGCCGTTCTCTTTTCATTCTTTGCTGCTACATTCGCCAGTCTAGCCTCTTAAAGCCTACAAACACGTAACTGAAGCAATAGATACCTTGTCCGCCCTTACTCTTCCCCTCTTCCCTATTATAGTTGTGGACGATTTTAACCTTTCTCGTCTTCTCTAGTCCCTCCCTGATGATGATGATTCCTCTTATTTCCCCACTAATGTGCCATCTATCACTGAATCATTAATTATTGACCATCTTTCTGAATCAGACTTATGCCAAATCAGTGGCGTGTAAAACGATGTTGATTTTGTTGTCTTTTCCAATCCACTTGACTCGGTCGTTACCGAAAGCCTCCACCTTCTTTCCGGTCTTAATTCGCACCACCCTCCACTCTTCTTTTATTTTCTCCATGAATCGTCAACCCATCTCACTTTCATTATAACTTCCGCAAAGCTGATTTTATGAAATTTTACCTCCTCCTCAATCATTCAAACTTCCCCACATCTTTATGAAACTCCCAATTATCAATAAATAACTTCGTTCTCTACGCAATGAAAGGAACAAATTATGGTATTTTTTTTTTTTCTACCAAGGTCGAATGAGAACCACTCTTCTTTTGACGCCATCTCTTCCCATTTTTTCCGAACGGTGCAAATCCCTCTGCAATGACTACCTATCCTCCATGTATTCCAAACTTATTTCATAGTCTTTTTTTTTTTTTTTTTTTTTTTTATGGAAGCGGGGAAATGCTCTTACGCACGATGTGCCGGACTCCCCAGCAAAAGCTGGGCCTACCGGCCTAAAACCCCGCTCCCTTCCCCCAGGAACTCCACCCCGGAACCGTCTGTGAAACATTACTTCGGGGTGGAGTCCTATATACCCCCCACAAACAGGGCCCCCTACCTCAACAGGCGCTCCCTGCTCGCGTCCTGCTCCTTCTGGCGAAGGATCCCCTTCACGAAAAGGGCGATTCTTCGCCAGAAGTCCCTCCCCTACAGCATAACCCCGACTACGTTATCAGGGGTTATGCTGCCAGTCACTCCTTCCACACCGTCTCGCTCCGCCCTCCAGCGAGCACATTCAAAGAATGTGTGGAGTCTAAGCAGTTCTACAAGTTCATTAATGTAAAACGGAAATCCAACGGTTACTCCTCCATCTTTAAGCTCGGCAATTCATCCTTAATTAACCCTTCTAAAATTGCCAAAATGTTTGCTGAATTTTTCAGTCAATCCTTGGACGACCTCCATTCCACCCCTAATTCTAATTATTTGTCCTACATGCCAAATTGTGCGCAAACCTCACCTCACTTCAAATGTCTCTTCCAACTCTCTCTTTTTTAGGGGATTTTTCCCAATCGTTGAAAATATTCTTACATCACTCCTATTCACAAGAAAGGTTGTAAAAGCGATATTTAAAATTACCGTCCTATTGCCAAATTATCTTGCATACCGAAAATCTTCGAAAACCTTTAATGATTCCATGTCGTTCCACTGCAAATCCATTTTATCCCGTATTCAGCACGGATTCTTCAAAAGCAAATGTACCATTACCAAATTATTAACCTTTGGGTCACGCACCCTTCTTGATAGGGAAAACGGTGCAGAGATTAACCTTATAGCCGCCGACTTTAGCAAAACGCTTCAATAAAATCACAAAATTATCATTATAAACTATCTATCACTCTGAAATTCTAATTTATGCCGACGATATGAAAATCTTCAAACAAGTTCCCAATGCATCTGACTTGTCACTTTTCAACGCGACGTAACTTTTATACCTGGTGCACAAAAAACTTTCTTGACCTAAATATTTCTAAATTCTCAACAATTACCTTTTTTCAATAGCACATCTCCTCATCTACCAGATAATATGTCCTCTCTAGCGAACCCATTCCTTCTATCACTTCCCTTCGCGATCTTGGTGTCATATGCGATAGTGAGCTTAACTTCCATTCCCACATTGATCATTCAATTATCAAGGGCAATTCTGCTCTGGGCTTCATTACTTCATTAAACGTTGTTTATTTGGTAGCTTTGAAAAAAAACTGATTTGTTTTGCGAATGTCGTTACATTTTCTGTCTTCTTTATCCTATCAGAAAAATTGCAGTTGATCCAATTATTCAATTAATTGGTTATTGCACTCATTTTATTAACCGTTTCCATTTTAAAATATGTGGTATTAAACCACACTTGGAATCCTAAGCTTATTTTCCGAAGAAAGCCACCAACATTTTAAGACAAGCTTATGTCTTGCTGTGCGAGAATAAAATGAGCACAACATTAATATTGATATGGAACAACAATTACTTCCATTTGAATTTGGTAAAAAAAAATTAATGGCTTAAGTCAAGAACCCGGAAAGTTCCCCGATTTCTACAAAAATTTGTACAAACATTCTTTTCGACTTAAAATGAACGACTATTTTTTGTCGGACGCATCTACTTTCGAAGATAAACGATTTTAAAATTTTATAATTTCGTTATTTCATACAATTCTTTTTTTTTTTTTTTTTGCGAGGTTCTATTAATTTTCATCCGGATTCTACGCAATTCACACTTTTTAACAGTTTAAATAGCCCAAATATGTGGAAAAAAGCAAAAAATTATGATTAATTCTGATGTTTACTTACCCTTTTGTTCCAGATGACGATTTGCTGACAATTTGACGACACTTTACATGTCAAGTTTCCCCTCTAATCTTTTCAGCATCATTCAAAAATTATGAACATGCAATTGCATATTGTATAAAGAACAAATGTTGGCATAGTCTGTTCATTTTAAGTCGAAAAGAATGTTTGTACAAATTTTTGTAGAAATTGGTGAGTTTCCGGATTCTTGATTCGTTCCAAAAATTCTATATGGCATCACTAAATTTGTTGTGAACAGCTGATTTGAGCTGACAATTTCACATTGCGGTACACCTGTGCAGTGAGAACATTTGCTTTTAAAACGCAAATAAATATTGTGAAATTTTCGTTGTGTATTTAACATGTCTCTAACCGGTATTAGCCGTGTTTTACAGCAGCAACTACGACGATCACAAAGCGTACCAGCGGCTCTGTACCACAAGAATGTAAGAAATTATTCCTAGCATTGATATTGCGTAGAATATTTGGAAAAATTTATATAAATCCGGGCGAATTATGACGCATAAACTAGGATAGAAAATGAATTGTTTTTCTAACTTTAGGTGGTTGAGCACTACGAAAACCCCAGGAACGTGGGCTCGCTTGATAAAAAGGATCGGAATGTTGGAACCGGCCTAGTCGGTGCTCCTGCTTGTGGTGATGTAATGAAGCTGCAAATTAAAGTTGATGACGACGGGAAAATTATTGATGCGAAATTTAAAACATTCGGGTGCGGCTCAGCCATTGCATCCAGCTCCCTTGCAACAGAATGGGTCAAGGGGAAAACTCTCGATGAAGCTGGAAAATTAAGAAACACCGACATCGCCAAGGAGTTGAAGCTGCCCCCAGTTAAGCTGCATTGCTCCATGTTGGCGGAGGATGCAATAAAAGCGGCCCTGGCAGATTATAAAATCAAGCAGGCGAACACTGAGAAGGCTAATTAACTCCACCTACATCTTGACCCTTTTGTAGAAATGGAACGAAGAATATTTTGAAAATGTCTACATGTTTTGAATTTGCTAGTTTTAGATAGATATACTTTTACTCTTAATGTTCAATGTATATTTTCTAGTAATTGCGGTCGCGTTAAAGCAGTCAATAAGCATTTCTGCCCAAGAAATAAAGTGCTTACTAGAAGCGTCGGTCTTTTACTCGCCCATGCGCCGAAATATTGAATATGAATAAGTTTAATGAAAAGATTCCAACCCCTTTAAAATATATTCGGCACCTAGCAAGAAATCATAAAAGATATAATATGTATATGGGATCTTTGCCAATATCCACTCTTCAAAAAACCAAGAGTCTGGTTGCCATCGTTTGCATTTGAAGATTTCCGTAAAACACTCCCTAGGTAAGCAGTAATTTTTGAATCTATTCACCATATGGTAATATCTATATTAAATTTGAAAAACAAAATCTAATAAAAATGTTTTGTGCGTAGAAGAGCGTTCTTACATTGCATCTTATAAATTCCAATGAGATAGTTAATAAAAACGATCCTATAAGCTATTTATAATTGCATAAATATTTAAATTTCAGATTTCTTTTTAGTTTATTTCTTCTGAAAAAAAATTCATAACTTAATTCCCAGTTCCCAAAATTATCTGTGATTTTTTTATTTATTAAATACTTGAGGCTGTTCGCGAAGTATCGTCTTTAGGTTGATTTTTAAAATAATTTCGCATTGAAATCTCTTGTAATTTACCTCGTCTTTAATCTCAATACACATTCACATGTAGTTGATTCAGAGAACTGAGCAACTTAAGTGCGATTCAATAAAAACTTTAACTTACAAGGAATTTGATAAAAATCTTTCATAGAATCGATTAGTATGGGTTGTATGTTAATTTGTTATTGTTTTAATTTAGTCTATTATTTAAGTAAACTTATTGTCATTGCATCATGTGCAAACTCATGAGGTTCAATCGCAGTCATTCGCCAATCGTCTTTGATTACACGATCAACAATGTTCCAGTTACCGAAGTATCCATTTTTTCCGATTTGGGAGTCCTGTACAGCAATGACGGTTCGTTCAATTCTCACATTGGGCTCATCGTCTCTAAGGCCAGGAGGAATCTCGGCTTCGTGATGAGACACAGCAAGCACTTTCGATCACCAGCTACAATCAAAAGTTTGTTTGTGAGTTTGATCAGACCGTCTCTCCTATCGTACGTATCTCCTATCTGGTCTCCTTATAGTGATGAAAATATCAAAGCAATCGAATCGGTTCAATACAAATTTCTGAGATTTTTTATGTTCAAAAGTAACTGCCCTATGTCGCTGTTAGATCACGATTATACTGTTGCATTACAATTGTCTTAGCTGGATACTCTGGAGAAACGTCGCTCGATTTTGGACATGCTGTTCTTATATTCTATTATCAACGGACATACTTTATGTATTGAACTTTTTCATTTATTTCCACTTCATGTTCCAAATAGGGTCACTCGTAGGCCTCCAGTTTTTGAAATCAGACATTTTAAAAGAGATATTACATTTTATAATACCGTTCCTAGAATTGCAAGAAATGCTAATCGAATGTTAGAATCACGTAATGATCTAGTCAATATCTCGTTATCTCAATTTAAAAACTTAATTGTAAACCGTCTGTGATATTCGCTTTGAGCGCAATGATAATGTATTTTATAATTTCTTGTCTCAAACTTTATGCATAAATTTATTTCTGAGTATTTTTGGTAGTTATTAGGAGATTCACTTATTATTTTTATGTTTGTATAGTCTTCATTGACACTTTATTGATTTTTGTAGAAATATTAATTGGTCATTGTATGTAAGGCCGACTTATCTTTGTAAAAAGGGTGCATACCCGTGAATTGATTGAATAAATAAATAAATTATCTTGTATTAAGCGATTAATAAATAAAAAGTCGTTTTTCTTAATGAAATCAATATATTACACTGTTGAATGACTTACTAAACCATGTTGACAAATTTTACAGAATAGAGTTTTCAGAGGCGGAAAATCGATCAACAGTTATCAAAATCATTCATCGCATTAAGGACTTTAAAAAAATATCTTACAATCATATTGGAAATTTACTATATATATTATTATTAATGTTCTATAGGTGGAAACATTCTTAGTACTTCTTGTGACACTAATTTTGTAGATATTAGTTTTTGAAATTCCGATTCTTAGCATACGAATCGTACTCCACCCTGAAACGCATGTTTTATTATATAATAATGATAGTTTATCCTTAGATTTTTTTCTTTAAACAATATAGTACGTGCCATTAGTTTTTCGTAAAATATATTTAAAAACTAGCGGGTTTTAGTTGCTCTTAGCTGAGCTAAGCCGAAGAAATCGTTAGCATTTAAATTTTATTTAAATTCGAAAATAGATTCAGAAAGTCCAAGATAGTAATTTTCATGGTTATTGAAATTTAAAATTTTTTGCCACCATTTTAAAAGCCCGCGGATAAAAAGAAACCTATATGTTAAGTTGGAATATGTAATACTTCCAATCAAAAAATGAGAATTACCCCACCAAGCGTTTAGAAGTGATTGAGTAACATACTATCTTTAGATTTTCTGTACGAGTATACAGATTTCCAAGATAATTACAAGAAATTATTTTTTTTATTTGGAAACAGACGATATATAAATTGTGCGGATTTCTTCCGCCCTTATCTTACCTAACGATCCGTAAAATGCACTTTGTGTTTTCCGGCCTTTTATCTTTTCAATTTGTTCTCATGTCCGGTGTTCCACAGAAGGGTATTTTCAGTCCTCTCTTATTCCTTTTATTTATTAACGACTTGATAATAAAAATAACTTTTATACGTTTACGATCTGGAGTGATCAATAGTTATATCCTTCAACTCCAATTGATTGACTTGGAAGACTGATGTGCTGTAAATTATTTGTTACTGAATGTTGATAAATATGAAAGTTACATCGGTTCAGTGCTACTGTAAGAAACTTCCCAGTTAAAAGATCCTGGGAATTATCGTCGACAGTAAACTTAGCACATGGAAGCAATTTCCAAGAAGTTTTATAGACTGGTCAGATTTATTTTGCGTACGTACCTCTGCATTTTTTTATAGTACATTAGTCCTAGAACTATTCAAGTTCATAGGATTCTGGATAACTACGCCCCTGCCTGATCGGAGTTGAAAGAGTGGAATGTGTGAAGACGAAATCCCTCAAAAGCCTTTTTTATAGCTTCAGCAGGCCCTACGTTCCTTACCGTACCAAATTATTAATCCTTAATCTATCCCCACTAGCTGATAGAAGGCTTTATTTTCATGAATGCATTCGTTATCGCATATATAACGGGATCCTGGATACATCTTTAGTACTTTTAATTTACGTCTACCTTCGCTCTGCAATAGAAATAACGACATATTCAGACCAACCAAAGATTTCAACTAAATTTATTTTAAATCTTCCATGCATTTTTCCATTATATAAATCAAATTGACCCCCTGAACTGCACTTTTAGTAGTTCGAAGAGAAATGCTTTTGAATAATTTAACTTAGAGTTCTATATGCTATGCTATATCTCTATAAATAGAAAATTCACTTGCTACTTATGGACATAAATGAAACAACGTTAACTTGGTGTTGATTATATATTTCACGAATGTAACAGAAATCACACTTGCGTAAAGTCCTCGTATGAAAATAAAATTAGGCAGATTTCATGTATGGATGGTTTGAAAAATCAGAAAAAGTTTCTAATGGCTGACCAAAAACTCCTGATCTTGCAAAGTGGAGTGTGCCTCCTTAATGTACCCATAAATATTCTTCCTCGTGTCGACCACTACGTCCGTTACCATATTGGTGAAGAATGCCGAGTATCTTGGCGATTCTGCATACCTCTCGTAGTGGTCAAGTGAGTCTTGCAACTTTAAAGTGAGATCGTAGTTTTTCCGTACGACTTCTAGTATTTGCTCCTCAGTTGGTGTAGACAAGCCCTGCTCAGCCAGCCACTCTTTGATTTTGTTTTGGAAATGTTTGATTATCGCTAGAATATTCACCAATGAACTCATTAACTTCAGTACATCCTCCTTGTACTCACAATCTGGCATTGCAGTGTAGCGAAGAACTGAAGGGAAATTTAGTTAGAAAAAAAAAAAAAAAACATTAACACATTCAACCCGGTGTCCTTTACCATACTCTATATGATGAGCACGTAGGTAAAGTATATACTTATTCTTCTAGGTAAGTATGAAACGCCGGCGGTCCAAGTCGCAAAATAAAAGAAAGTTCATGGATAACTATTAATCTACGCCGGGTTGGACGTGCTAAAAACAGCATTAGGCAAAGAAGCGACTTTGAAGTTCAGAACCGTTTCCAGGAAAATTCCAGTAACCTACTTCGAAGTAAAGGTAACTAAATTACGACTAAAATTTATTAAAATAAGAAAACTAATTTCTTATTTGTGGATCGAGTAAATATAGCAAATTTATATTTCAATGTTACCTTAAATCGAAATATAAAAAATATTGTCAAAATCAAAACAGAATTTTAAATATTGTTTTATGAGATGATTGCTTAAAAAGAAAGAATGAGATACATAAATTAAAACAAAACATTATTATGGTAATTTGAACAAAGCAAAAAACAAGAAGCATTCTAGATTGAAAACCTAAAAACCCCAACTTCAAATGAGAGTTAAAGAAGAGAGAAATTAATAGAAAGGACTATTTGCCTTAAAGGGAATTTCCCAATGCTGTAGTCAGAGGAGATCATAACATCTGATTCCTGATTTTTACTAGAATAAGAGCGAGCATATTATACCTACATCATATAAAATCAATTAACAATAAAACCATAAAATGTCTTCATAATTTAGTTTTTAATATTTTCCCTGCCTAAATTTTCAAAAAAGCTTTCTTTGCGAGATCTATACATGTAAAAATGAGTTTAACGAAAAAGAAAATTTTCAAATCGCATTTTTTGCATATTAAATTATATATTAATTACATTTTAAAAGCACTTTGACACAAGCCCCATACACGAATTCGCAGAATTGGCTACAATATAAATTTTTTAGTGAAAAAAATGATTATTGAACAAAAAAAGTGATTTTTTGAAAAATTTGAAAATTCTATTTACCTGAGCCGCAAACCCAATTTTAAACGCAATGACCTGATTCACGTTGCCCCTTTTTTCGTATCAGAATTAAACGTAAAAAAATAAAACCGGCAAAACATACAATTTTTTCACTCGCAGAATGCAGAATATACAAAAGGTTTAAAATCGTTCTACTTTATCATATACTTACATTGAGTTGAAAGTAATCCAAAATTTGCTTCTTAACATACAGAATGTTTTTAAATTTTATCCTGATATAACACATAGCAAAAGAACAAGTTTTCCATATAAATGTGTGCGTGAATAAAGCTCTGACGAAAAAATTAATGGAAAGTAGACCTTAACAAAGAAGGGATGCTCGAGATATAAAGCCATCAAAATATGTACGAATTTTCACTAAATGAAATATTTGTCAAAAGCTTCTCTTTGACTTATTTTTACTTTCCCTACTCTATTGGTACCTTTTCCATTCATACAAGTAACTGAAATATCCTAACCAAGGTTGTTAGCTCTTACATCTGAAAATGATTTATTTGTGTTTCCACCCTATTATATAATTTAAATGTTGTGTATCGATTAAAGAATTAAAACTTTTGGAGCAAGGAAATATTCATAAAAATAATGAATATTTCGAAGAAACGGCACAGAACCTCAAGCCAACTTCTTTTTCTTTAAATTCCTAATTCCTACCCATTGCGTGAAGTTCGCTAAACACCTTCTCTTCCCGATTTAACTCGTAGTAAAGTTCGTCATAACTATTCGTTGTAGCCAGGAAAGTATCTCCGTACGTAATGAAGAGGTTAAATATATTGACAACCTGAAAATGGCAGTTTAAATATTTGCATTAATTGATAAATATCTTCTCATACTTGCAATGATAAATAGAAAATATTGCACTTTTTGACCAAATTCTGCTCCTGCGTCACCAAAAACCTTAAGAGACTTATAAGTGCTGCCCATAGCTCCTTCCATGGATAATTTAGACGAACTCTACACCTTTTTTGATAGCATAAAATCCTATGGACAATACCGATGCATAGGAGGTATAGCTCCATAGGGAACTTCTTCATTAAATGTGAAACTACAAATTCAACCAGCAGATCCAGGAGAGTCGCTGCCAGAGGCTGTGATTTCCCGATTCTATCAACGCTCAATTTTCTGTGCCGCATTTGGGCCCTGTGCAGCAACACTTTAAACGTTAAGTTATTGTCGTGCATCATCGAATTAGCATACTGATCTTCCGATATGCAAGTCAGAATAAGAAAACAAAGCTTCAGGTTGGCCGCACTAGACTCATTCTTGTTATCTTGCATCACAATTGAACTGTAGAATAAATAATGAATAAATATTAGTAAAACAATTGTTAGCTTATGTAACTATTAGTGAGGATTTGTTAAGCCACTGGCAACACAAAAACCTTTGTAAAAAGAAGCCAAGATACTGTAAATGTCTGACCAGTAAAGGTAATAGAGTAAACAGAGAACATTTTTTTAACAAAATGTATAAACAATGAAAAGACTGATTCACACTTGGCTAAGCTCAAAAGTTAATGACTATTACTCTAGGCATATAATGGAGATAAAAAACTGCCATTTAAAAACGTTTAATTCATCGAACTGGTTTTATACTGTATTCAAATTGTCAACTGGCTTAAGAAAAATCGATTCATATTTGAATTAGCTAAGAAAGTTTTATTTACAACCTCAACTCTAAAATAGATTATTTATTCTATAATAATACAACTTCATTCCTCTAACCAATATTCCATTCCTAAAATTACAACGAGAAAAAATTTCCCTTTCGAAAAAGCAACAAAGTAACTACTGCTTACCATTCCAATAAAAACAAAGAGATAAGAATAGTCATCACTAAAATCTCACCTACAGCACTTATAGTGTAAAGTATGTGAGCAGTTTTTAAGATATATTTTGAATGGCGAAAGATATCCTCGAGATAGGCGATCATTGATAACACACACATAGGAAAATATTGATGCCTTTGCTAACATTTTTTTCATTCCCAGTAGGAAGAGCGGACTTCTACGACTTAAGTGGTGCCAGGGTTTTGTTATTTCTTACTGGAACCCCAAATCATGTAGTTTTTAACATTGTATGTCCGTCAAAAAAACGTTTGTTCCGTTTTTCCGTAGAAGCACCAAAAAAGCGCTTCTGTTGTGTTTAAGGAGAAGCATTTAATAAGCAAGCTCTTAAAGCTCGCTAATTACCACTCATTTTGAAAGTAGCATAAATCAATCGAAAGTATATTCATTACGTTATAGCGGAGAATCGCATTCCATTTCTGAGTGACTTAACCAATTTCAAGTTAACCGGCTCATATTAAGTTGTTTTCAATCTGTTTCAATTTGTCTGCATTTTTTAATGAAAATACAATATTAATATTTGCTTTGACCGTATATATTTTTTAATGTTTCTCTTGATTTACTTTGTTTCGCAATTTCTTCCTTTTGTTGCTACAATAGTTTCTTTATTTCATTAATTGAAGTTCTTCTAAAAAAATAGTTTAAAATTTAGAACTTGCATCTAAAATGTCGTTTTCTTTTTTTTACATTTTCAAAATGTACAAAAAAGTTGAAGAGTATTTACCTGGAGTTATAAATCTATTTGCAATTAAGATTCACTTTTAATAAAATAGACTATATACTTAATATAGTTATCCTCACTTACTGAAAGCCAAAACGCGCATCAAACAAAAGTTTAAATCGTAAAAACCTAATGGTACACCACAGGATAATTCATGAACAATTTTCTTCTTTCGTGCCAAAGGTGTAAGTTTGAAGTGCTTTAGTGAAAACAGTATAAGGGAGAAGTTCTCTAACAACGTTTCTTCAGAAAGTGCATCTAATTTTTGCTACTGAGTTGTGAATTTTAGCCGCTATGGGATTATTGTGTCTGTCTCCTTTTATTATTTTCTTGCACATAACTTCCTTATTACTATATACTTCGCAAGTCAAAGTAAAAAAAAAACTTAAATTGTGAAGCGTTTTATTGTAGTATACATATTCCTTGTTCTGCAATGCTTGGAACAATATACCAAATATGTCAATTATACAAAACTTGACAGAAATTCGACCTTTAAACATATAATAAAAAAATGGATTATACGCCGTTGATAGTAAAACATCTCATGAATACAAACTAAGCTTGTCACTACATAGAAAGTAAGGAGAAAATTATTTAATGAAAATTAATATATATAATGTTCTTATCTCTCCATATTAAAGTTTTTAAGGACTCTTCTGTCTCAGACAAAAGTAGATTTGCGCATGATAGTCGTGGACTACTTGGTAATCAAAAGACTTTACATACGTTTTAAAAGTATCTTCTAATCACTGAAATCATGTCTTCTGTTCGATGAAAAACACTGCCCAGAGCGCTACAGGACGTACTGAAAGCATTCGATGAAAATTTGACAACCTAGTGCGCCTGGTGGTGCCCTGGGTTGTTAGATCGGTCAATTCACTTTTCTTCTTTTTCTTTGCCCCTTTTGAAGCATTTTATGATATATGCCCTGTGACATCTCAGGTTTTCTTAAACGACTTTCTCATCGAACATACCTATAGAAATGGACTACTCTATTTTCCATCTCTAATTGTGCACCTTTTGGCAGATATCACCTGAGTTTAGATATAGACAGCATAGCTCTGTCTATTTTTTGCTCATTAGGCAAGATAGATTCCAAAGGGATCAAATTTAAAAATTGTATTTGTTTTTATATGCCTTCTGCACAATTAAATAAAATTCGCCTAAACGTAGCATCAAATTATAAATAATTTTTAGCTGCTTTAATCAATTGAGTCACCCGTGACCATTTGCCACCGATGCTCTTCGAACAATTTTTTCCGATGGGAGGTGCTATCTATCGACCGATAGATATATAATAATATTAATTAGATTTTTAAAGATATTTGAGCAGTCTAAAGAAAATTAAAAAATCTTACCAGTACTGAAAAACCGCTACCAACAGATTCGTCGGGTATTGCGTTATGTCGATTATAGGTGCCGCTGAGAGATCAGGAACTGGTTGGTTTGCATTTAGCGTGTTACTCGGAGAGGGAGGTGCACTTGTTTCTGCTTGAGTATGAGCCAGTGTTGTAATAAAATTCCTGTTTAGATGGACTGCTTCGTATAGAGCCAACAAAAGGGCGTTGTTTGCTTTTATCTGCTGAATCCGCTCACAGCCTTCATCCGAAATGAACATGTTACCAACGATATTAGATAAAGAAGAGAACCACGACGATGTCTGAACATTCGATAGGTTCTGCATGTATTGCCTACAGAAATCTAATAGTAAAGATGAAATCATCTGTCCGTACCTAAAATGTTCCCAGCCATCAAGTGATTGATTTAAGTGAAATTTTGAAAAACCCTCACCCGTTAAGAGCCAACTCGTCAGCCAAAATGGAAAGCTGCACTATGTAGGGGTTGGTGTCTTCATGCTTTCTATAGTTCACTAACATAGTTAGTAGTATAACTATGTCGTGTCCATGTTGACCACGGAGTGTGGAGTCGCTCAGCAACCGAACGAAAGCGTCAAAAAGACTGTGTATCATGAGATATTCCACCAGCACGTTCTGGCTGACATTGTCTGTTCCAGTGACAATGATTAACAGAAGTTTAAGACACATGAAGCGAGCATTCTCAGGAACTTCGCCTACGGTAATTTTGGTAAAAGAGTACTACTTTAATAAAGCACATCCGAACTTAGTAAGATGTTGTTGCACTGCGTCAACAAGAGCTTCATCTTGTCGTCCATCTGCTCAAACTCGAATGTTGTCCTTATGACATCGAAGCTAGGCTCAGAAGCAGATTTCCTGAATATTGAGTGAAAAAGGGCACACAGTGTTTGAAGGCTATTGACTAATCTCTTAGGGTGCGCTAGAAAAAAAAATGAATACTTGCGATATTTCAATTTTAAACGATACCGACCCTTACATGAATCAAGCATTTCAATACATCGCTCAAAAATCAGGTTCATATTTCCTTTGGCCACAAGCAGTTGCTCCGGTGTAAGTCTCACGAATTCATTTTCCAAGCACTCAACATTTGGCTGAAGTAGGAAAAATTCATTCCAAAACTCTGGATTTTGGTTAGTCGGATCTTCGCCGTGCAGGAACAGTTCGTAAATGTAAACGACTTTCTCTTTGGGACGCTTAGACGATCCCGACCCACTTCTCTTACGGGAAGTCATCTTACCTGCCTGCGCTTTCAATAGTTAGTTACTCTCTTTACAAAGTAATTTCAGAAATAAATTAGATCCGCCACAAAAGGCACAATTTTATAATTTGAGCTGTCAAAGCCATGTATAAGAACAAATGTTACTTTTTGACATTAATTTGACATAAAACCCATCACAACTACCAACCAAATATCGCCGGGTTTAGAAATGAGAAAATAAGAAGAAGAAAACTAGGACTGTCAGTTGTGTTTGGGATTTGGCGCCAATTTAATTTATATAAAGTTAGTAAAAAGTGTTTAAAAGTAATAATTTGGAACATGTTCGGAATAGGAGAAATAGTCCGATTCGAATAAAATTTTGCAATTTTGTTTGGTCGGAAGGATATACAAAAAATGTTTTGTCGGTCGAGAATAGCTTCCGATATATTCAGCTTTCAATTTTAACATTTTAACATTTCGTTACAATTAAAAGTTAAATGTCTGCACTGTAATTCTTTGTCCCCTTCATAATTCTACTAATAATCGGCACATTTACCAAGCGCGCGCGTTCCTCTAACGCCCATTCAGCAACGTCTCACTACTTTTTGCACGGCCAAGTCCTTTTTTCATTAGAAAAATCGTTTCGCGTGGAGAAAAGTACGTATTTGTTTCCGTGTGCTAATTTTTAAAAATAACGTAGCAGCAGCAGCAGGTAAGAAGATTTTTATTTACATTTAATTGTTATTTTAAGGTTGTTCCGCTATCAAAATTGTTACTGTGTTGTGAAAAATGTACCTACATAGTCGTGCCATAAATTCTGTCACAACTTTAAAGAAACATAAAATCTAAACAATAAAAGATAATATGTTTATTCCAACGAAATTTATTTTAATAAGATATTGTTAATTAATTAATAAAAGCTTTACTCGAAATGACCTCCTTTAGCTTTTATACAAGCTTTTAAACGTTGTGGCCACTGGTCTATAGCGGCACGCACGGTATTCAACGACATTTCATTTGCTGCTTTCACCAACGATTTTTTCAGACTGTCCAAATTGCGGTGGGGAGTTCTACAGGCCTTGTTCTCTAACTCTGTCCATAATGCATAATCCAGCGGATTTAAATCTGGGCTCCCGGATGGCCAATCTTCTTGTGCAATATAATCAGGAATGTTGTTGCGAAGCCACTCCTGCGTGCTTTTTGCTTTGTGAGCAGGAGCAGAGTCTTGCTGGAAGACCCAATGTTGTCCACCGAAGAGAGTTTGCGATAAAGGTTTCACAACACTTTCCAGCACGTTGGTTTGATAAACCGCCGCACCGGTTTTGACACCTTTTTCGCAAAAATGGAGTGTTGTGACACCTTGCCAAAGCAAGAGACTCTTGCATCTTTCCAATCTTATTTCCTTTAACCGTGGAGTCAACATGTGGGCTGTTGTCCGACGATAAGCCTTCATATGAAGATCATCTCGAATGAGTCTACTCATCGATCTTGTGGAGATTTCCAACTCCCTCGACAAAATTTTTTGTTTGCGCAGTGGATTTCTACGGATGCGCTCTCGGACAGTTTTGATGGCACTGACTGTTCTAACGGTACGTGGACGACCGGTCCTTGCTCTATCATCTCTATCATCTATGCCTAAGGTTTCATTAAATCGTTCTATGACACGATAAATGAATCTTTTTGTTATTTTTAGCGGTTTCAACAAATTCAAAATTTCAGAAGCATTTTTTCCACACTTATGCAGTGCTATTACAGCGATACGATTTTCTTTTACTCCCCACTCCATGATTACGAGTCAAAGGCTGTCACCAAACTGATCGGAATATTACGCCGTACAGTTCATTTGTTACAAAGTGCAACATAACGGTACAATTCCAGGCTAATTTCTGAGAAAGCGAGCATTAGAAATTGTGTGACAGAATTTATGGCAAGACTAGGTATAGTGGAGTGCGCGTTATTGAAAGCCATCGATTTGACTTTGATTTCCACTTGTAATTTTGACGGTGTCAAAATTGAAAGTAAAATAATCCGGAAACTGTAACCGACCGACAAATATTCGTTCAGATCTTTACGTTTTAGACCAAAGAAGGCTACTACAATTTGCATTTGTGCCAGTCTTCCTGAAGAGATTAACTCGATCAATTATAAATAAATTAATATAGTAATTAAATTGAATTAATTATTTATATTATAATAATTACTAATCTTATTTTAAGTACTAAAACATAAATTTCATTGCTTATGTAATTTATTTCAAAATATCGACAAATTCTTCATATTTTAGTTTAATTCTCCTTCAAATTCCGCTAGCCATTTAATAAAATAACTGGCAACACCACTGCAGACCGTTTTCTGTATGCAGCCAATGGAACCGAAATACCAACATACGGACAGCGATTGGTACAACTCAACCTTGGTTTGAGAAGAAATTTCAACTGGCCTTTTATGGACGCTCATGTAACCGAGCCCATAATCGGTTTAGATTTTCTGGTGCACTTTAACCCAAAGATCATGAATTACTAGATGGGACACTCTCTATACAAGCTTAAAGCTCTAACCCATATGCAACTTCTAAAACTGCCTGGGGTAAATTTTTCCATTAGAGAAAGTAGCAAAGAACTACTGCTTCCTATGCCTTATCTAAATTCCAATAAAAATGAAAGAGATAAGAATAAGCAGCCAAAAATTCTCATCTACAGCACTAACAGTGTAGGCAATAAAATGCAGCGTTTTTTTACCATGCATTTTTAAGGGCGGGCCAATCTGTCGGGCTCGCTGTGTGCCTCTGCATGCATGGTGTTAGTGTCGTCCCCAGGCAATGTTCCAGCATAGGGAAATCCTGAATTGAGAATGGGGAACAGGCAGGTAGCACACTCAGAGCATATATACGGATGTGGGCTGCTTACATTTTTTCACTGTGCGTTTTTAAAGGCGAGCCAAACGTATTCGACCGTGTGCGCTGCTTTGGGTGGTGAAACGTGATTTTAATTTTCGTTCCTCCTCCCCCTAAATTTTTGTCTTTCTCTCACGCGTGAGCCTTTTATTACTATCCACTTTTAGCAAAATCTGCACGGTCGGTGGATTAAGGGGACCAAGGTCGAAAAAAGGTAAGGGACTACGCCACGAGTGTCCCATCTAGTAATTCATGATCTTTGGGACAGACAGCCAACAAAGTCATCCTCTAACTAATACCTTGATAAATGGACACAATCGAATGAAGATGATCTTCATGATCATAATGAATTAAAATCCGAGAGATTTCGGCGGATTCAGGTACGGAATCCTAAACATTCGAGAATAGTATTTTTATGTATGTAATGTCTCATTTATGGCGATAGCAAGCCGAATTATAGAGATACAGGATATAAATAATTATATACGTACATAGAAGAAAATATAGTAAATGTGAGTTTTTATTTAACGCAGTCAAGTAAAAAATAATTCAGCTTATTTTAATTGGCTGTAAATGTTCAAGGTGATTTATTTTGGCCACTGCTAGGCAAATAAAACTTCTATTTTAGTAGAAATCGGCTGCGATTGCAGCATTAATAAAATGTGAGCACAATTTTATTCGTTTGAATTACACAAATCAATTGACATTTTTTATTTATAATAATTGGATAAAGTTTCATTGCAATCTTACTGGAGCACCTCCGGAACACTCACCATCCTGCTTCTTTTCGTATACTAACAAAAACAAATGTTAAAAAGTTTATATGGTTTTGAAGAATTCATTAAATTTACCTGCTGAGGGATGCTCGCAATTGTACTTATCCAAAACACATTTATTACCAAAAGATATGTCAGTACCCTTACCACTCTGTGGTTTCGCGCATATCGGAGTATAATTGAAGGAACATTCTTTTCCACATGGTGTTACAGATCCCTTCGCTGGGGAACCCAATACAATTGCGCACAGTAGCAAAACTAAATTAAAAAAATATGTAAGAATTGAAAAAGAAAAAGACTTGATAAATAATCGCTCAAAAACAAATTATATTAACGCACAAAAACCTTCCGGCGGCACCGAAAGCAATCTGTAATCTTTGATGAATTAAATTTGATTGTAAATGAAATGCGGAGGCTATCATGCCAACCAGCTAACCAGATGAAATGCTGATCTTCAAACTCGTATAGGCAAAGTTTGATCAAAATCGATTAAATAGCTGTCGTGATAACAAAATTTGTTATATCCCATATAAATATATATTCTCTAATCGAACCCGGCGTTTATCAGTGTAGTTACCTATCATTATTTAATTAATATTACCCGCGGCTTCTCCTGCACCTAATTTCATTCAACAGAAATATAACCAAAAATATATTTTTCAATACAAACTTTTTCACCCGCTAGCAATCTCTTGTATCTGTTTCACTTTTCATTATTTGCATTGGATTGTATTTATGCTAAGCTTGAAGTAATTCCGACTACAAAAATATTTGAATTCGTGTCGTAATTCCAGTGCAGTAATTTTTCGGTTCTTTTTCTTCTTCACATTATGTGAAATCCGTATTCGTCCTTTTTAAAAGTAAAATCAAAGATCAATTAATAAGAAGGGTCACTCGTAGCATTTTTCCTTAAAGACATGTATAATAAATAGAAGGATAAAAATTTGAAACTTTTTAGAGAGTTCCATTGTTGAAACAATCCAGATTTTCCTGACTTCATATTAAAAAGCAAACGGAAGGAGGACGAGGGGGGCGACCTCAATCGTTTGGGAGTTACAGGGTGATTCGTGATTCGCACAACTTTTCATGGTGTGGACATCTCTATTTTATTGTTATCTTTTGATCACTCACCGCAGCGACATTCAACTAACGCCAAAAATCTACTATACCAATGTCTTCAAATGTCAACAATGTTGATCTACTAACACACATTGCTAGTACACTCACTTCCGCAAGTGTAAGAAATGTTTCTGATTTTCCTAAAATTCAGCTGTTCCTTACATTTTCTCCAAAATTCATGTTATTATTATACCTATTTATAATTTTTATCAAATTTCCCATACTAACTTTCCAACAAGGTACAAGGTGTCTAATCGTAAAACGAACAAAATTTCTCTAAAAATTATCGGAAATGTTTGTTTAGTATACATAAATAATTACTTTTAATTATTGCTGTAAAAAAGTCATAAAAGGGTTAATGGAATATATTTTATTGCCGTAATTAGCTTGGCTTAGCCGCCAACCATTCTTGGGATAATGCCGACGCTTTGCTACTAATACCTGATGGAAATTTTGCTATAAAAGAGAGTCAGTCATAAAGAATATTGCCCTGAAGTATTTTTTGAGGAATATGCCGATATAATTTACATTTATGGTGTAGTAGTTGGATACGAAAGAGAGGCTGTCCGGAAATACCAAAGGAAATTCCCAAATCGATGGGTACCCCAAAAAAGAGTATTTTCACAGGCTTTCAGAGGTTAAAAGAAATTGGAAGTGTAACTTCCAATTGGATGGATCCGGATCAGGAAAATCGCAAGATTTTTTCGACGACAACAGCAAATATCATCAGCATAATCAGCATCGTCAGACAAACCCCTGAAATGAGCACAAGACAATTCACAAGATGATTCGGAGTGCCTTCATACATAGTTTGGAAGTTTCTTCATCGAGAAAGGTTGCATCCATATCATCATATGCCAATACAAGGTCTCCTCGAAGGAGATTCCGAGAGAAGATTGGAGTTTTGAACTTGACTTCTGGAAATCAACATAGAGAACACGACAATTCTAGACCGAATTTTGTGAACGGATGAATCATAGTTCACTAAAGATGGTATCACAAACTTCTACTACCTTCATACCTTAGGGTACTAACCCATAGAGGACAAGGGTAACATTATTTCAGCATAAATTCAGTGTCAATGTTTGGGCTGGTATCATCTGCAATCATTTAAGAGGATTATACATTTTGGCGCAAGTGCTTAATCAAATTTTTGGGAATACACTGCTAGAGCTACTTAAAGACATCTCTCTAGATAATATGAGGTCAATGTTTTACAAACACTATGGAGCACCAGCGCATATTGGTAACATTATGAAGGTAAAATTAAGTGAATAATTTTTTAAACGCTGGATTCAACGAAGTGGATCGATTCCTTGGCCTGCTAGGTCTCCAGGCCTTATTCCATTGGATTTTTTCTGATGTGAAACGATGAAGGATGAATTTTACTCAAGTCCTGTTAACACGAGAAAGGAATTAATTAGCCGAATTGGGAATGCAGCAACGAAAATATAGGAAAGGCTGGCTACAATACACTGAGCAAATTAGAGAATTTAAAAAAAAGTTTTGCAAACTGTACCGAGTGAAATATCAAATGAAAGGGCTTGTTGTGAGAGTCTCAAATATATTTTCTTAGTTTAAAAGTTATTTAATAAAATATATGAAAATTGACTATTCCACAGAAAGGAATTTAAAGAAGTTGCATTAATTAAATGGAAGTGTAGATTAACTTTTCGTAGAATACGCCTGTCTGAGACTATTATATCGGTAGACTTAAATAAATAAATAATTCGTAAATATAAAAGTTTGCGTATAATCTTCTAAAGCAGAACTTGGATGGAAAGCTCTAAAACTGCTTTTTTCCAATAACATGTTCATACTAAAAATATACGGGGAGTAAGCTGCTTATTATACGATTCTCGTGCCCGCTAAATAAAATGTCGTAATATGAAAACATGAAGAAAGGAGAAATATGTATAAATATTGTATAAATTAATTTATATCAAAAATTTACATTTATAAGTTGTGTACGAATACAGATTTAGCATATGTAAGGAAGTTCTTTGACACCTACTTCACCTAGATTGTATTTTCGACATTATTTGAAATTGTTTGCTCAATTTTTTAACATATTGTGCAACAGAAGAAATGTAAACATAGGTAGATTAATTAGCAAAGATTTCGAGAAAAAACTTTATTGGCTATTATAATAAAAATACTCAATTTATTCTATTTACATGGTTTACTGAAGAATACTTTTACTGTTTAGAGATAAACGCAGTTAAAATTTGCGAATACGTGAAATTTTGTTTACACTTTCAAGACCTTCAATCCACTCATTTTATATGGAATCAATTTAATATTTGTAGTACAATAATAGAGGATTGTATATCTATGTAAATATAAAATTGTTTTATACATATATTTTTCGATTTTATCAATAATTAGTTAATGTACTTTTTCGACAAAATAATAACACCATAAAACAAAAATTGCAATTGATAAAAAAGTTAACCCAAGAGGTTATTACCGGACGACCCGAGAAGAGCAGAGCGCATTATGAAGCCTGGCGACATTCACTTTTTAATATTGCTAATTTAAATCAAGTCACTCTGGTAAGAGGCACTACTAACACTTTCCTTGGTCGACTTAAGCGCACTGGATAGTTTAAACTGATTCAGTGCACGTCCTACGCCGGTTTTTATACATTCCCGGGGGCACAAACAATCTGAGATCATTTTGTGTGTTTTTTCTCGCAGCAATGGGCACTTTTAAAATGAATTTATTCATCTTTAGAGTGTTTTTTTTATAATAAGCTTAGCACTTTTTGTCAAAGCTACTCACACCGATCGGCTGGGCCTATAAAACCACCGCCAGAACTGTAAAAGAGCATACAGCATTGGTGTACCTATACCTGTCGTGGACTCTATTCCAATTCTCTATTAGGTCGATCAAGAAACCTTTAGGATCATCTACGCATGGGATAACATTGTGTTAAGCTAACTAGGCGCGCTATTGAATTATGGCAGTTGTTTTTGCCATGAACCACGAGCTTCGACAAAAAGAGGCAATATGATCATCTGTACTCTCGGTAACTCGATGATATTCAGCTCTGTAATCGTTTGGGCCACATAATGATTTCCTAGCAACTTTGATGTATTCATTTGACCTTTGCTGCATCATTGCGGTCACTTGATTAGTCTTCAACATTTTTCATCTCATTCTGGTGGCGTTCAGGCGTAATTATTTTAATTTTTATGAATTTGCAAAATTCACTCTTTCCATGAAGTTTTCCACTTCCGTAGAACTGCGACCGTTTTTAAAATCATTTACTTATCTTTAACAGAGTATGAAGATGAAAACTGAATTATAATTAAGTATATTTAAAAAAGTCATTAACTACTGTTGCTTGGTAACTTCCTCCCTTGCACGCAGTAGCAAATTTAATTGCGTTAGAAATATTGCTACTGATTTGCAGCAGTTTAGCTCTATGAAATTGAAATCGCATTATTACTAAACGTTTAGCGCAAATGGTGTTAAATTTCATTGTAATTGTAATAGTGCAAGTCGAAATACACTGACCATTACTTAATATATTTATGCATGTTTAGGAAAAAAAATACCGAATGTATGATAATATACATACATTATAGTACATAAGTAACATTTATTAATTGATAACTTTTATTAAAATTTTTGTTAGTCTTCATAAGGACAAGCTTTTCGCAAGTGAGATTGCGAAAGATTTTGTAGCCGCGAAGTATTTACTATGCCAATATTTCCAAAAAAGTTGATAAATAATTAGATAGCGTTGAAGAATTACTAAGCTATTAGCTGTATCCGTCAAATATGTAAGTTTCGAGAATATTTAAATTGACTTTAAAATGATATTAAAAAGATATTTAAAAATAGGTTTACGATCGTAATATTAGGTCTATCGGAAAGTTCTGTCCGTTTTTGAAGAGGAAGAAAATGATACAATTTTTAACATATTTAACTAGATTTATTGTACGATATAATTTCCATCGTTCCTTATGACTTCTTCCCAGCAGGATGGCAATTTATAAAACCTATTTTTGAAGAAAATCTTTGAATGCGAAAAACTACAGCAGCACTACTGTAAACGTAAACGTTTTCTTCATTTTTTAATTTTTTTCACATCAAATAATTTTGTAAAGAAAGGAATAGGTAAAAGTCTGATGGTTAAGGTCTGGGGGTATGGTCGATGCGAAAGAATTTCCCATCCTAGCTCTAAGATTTTCTGGCGAGTCGCCAAAGCAGCATGTGGTCTAGCATTATCGTGATGCAGTATGATTTCCTTCATATTGAATATTGTCAAACTTTTTTCTTGGAGTACTTTGTTAACTCGTCCACTTGTTGGCTGTATTTCTCCAAATTTAGCTTTTTTGAGTTCCAAAAGCTCGTAATGGATTGGACCTTGCATGTCCCACCATATATACAGTATTCTCTTTTTAAGGCTCAAGCTCGGTGTAGAGGTGAAGAAGGCATGTTTTCCGTGTTCACGCTATTTTCCTTACGATGTTTTCATATGTAATCCATTTTTCATCATTTGATCTATCATGGTCTTAAAAATATCGTCATCAACCACAAATCTCGTGCGTGGCTTATCACTAAGGCCGAAATCACTTGCTTTAAATTTTTCGAACCATCTCCTACACGTTCTGTCCGAAACAGCATCTTCACCAAAAACTTTTAACAAGTTTCGACACGCTGACAATTACATGAGATATCCTTGTTGTAGTTAATTTCGAAGGGCACATAATAAACGCAATTATAAAGATGTACAGCCACATATAACTCAAACAAACATATCCAAATATATTCAAACTTGAAATGAAATTATCGGACAGAACTTTCCGGTAGACCTAATATTTTCAAATATTAAAATATATTAACTAATAGTGAGTTATTCGGTTTGCACTACCACTATAATGCCAATGGAATTTGACTCCATTACCACTAAACGTTTAGTAGTAATATGATTTCAATTTCATTACCATTAAGTGGTAGTGTAATTTTGTTTCGATTAGCATTGAGTAGATCAATGGTAATGTAAACCATATTGCATTAACTTTTTAATGCACTACTCCTAAATCTGATTATATACAATGCCTTTTGATATCTTTAGGATGTCAGCTATCTCCTGCAGTTTCAGTTTTTTTTTTATTATTTCTTTTGTAGTCACTTCTTTTGGACGTCCCAAGCTCTAAGCATCATCGGTATCCGTACAACCACGTTTAAACTCAGCAAACCGCCAACAAATGGTTGTTTTCACCGAAGTAAATTCCCTGTAATATTTTTCAAAGCATTGATGAGCTTGAACGGTATTTTTCTTATAAGAAATCAGTGTTTAATAAAACATGATATTTGGTTTTTAATATTGTTTTGAAAATCAAAAGTAAAACTTCAATATCTCAATAACTAATGATCGAAATGAAATGATATTTTGACTATTTGTAGGGTCCAGGCAGTGGGTCACTTTTTTCCAATGATCTACACTTGATTTGGAAGAGTGTTGGGAAGATGTAAAAGGATTAGTATATATTATAACTAATGTATATTCATTATTTTGATCGGTTTAGTTCAACAATGATATATGGTATATGCGGATATAAAAATATTTTTAAAAATAAAACTATTTTGGGCCACTGTGTTCTGGTGGTCGGATACAGTGAATCGGCAGGTTCACAGTGAATCATTAATAATAAAACTCAAATAATAATTCACTTTTTGATTTTTTATCGGTTTTTATTTATTAATTTAACCAAAGAATAAATGATTCATTAAACATAATGACTCTTAAAATTAATAATCTGGTAACTTTAACTCAATTGGCTACTTCAGTCTCAAGACTCTCTCTCAAACAATTTTACTCCTTTTGCTTTTCAATAATTAAATAATCATCTGTTAAGTAACAAAAAAAAAGCGACTTCTCAATCCGAAAAATTAAAAATTAAATAAGGAAAAACTTTAACATAAACCAAGTACCTAACACTTATTTAGTACTCTGCAAAAACTTAGCAGCATAAGTCCTTTATCTTTTTTTGTCCTTTTGGTCTCCTTTTTGGTATCCAAGCATTAACCAAATACCTAACCACTAACCATTAACCCAATAATAAAAAGAAATAATTACAACAAAAATAATAATAATAATAAAAAGAACCATTATTCAGCGAATATTTCGCAACGATCAATCTATAGCAAAAGATAAAAATGATTGCTGTCTGGATTTGCTTCCAGTAACATTGGGTTTTCTTAATATCAATTTGATGTCATGTTCTTTAACATATGATACATCTGGCTCGTTTGGCATGTGAAATTTATTTTTAGATTTCTGACGTAGAAAACTAATGTAGTATTATAATTTATTGTTACGACTTTCTAACACTTTACCAACGTAGTATATTTCTGTTTTTTTTTTGTAGTAAACTCAACCAGAACATATTCACCTTCCTGTGGTATATGAGATAATGGCCTTTTCACAGGATCATTTTCAATTTCTTCATCAGGCCATTCATTATCCTCATCGGACTTTTGATACTGAATTTCAACAGGCTCTTCATTTTCCTCTTCAGAATCACTTTGAAGATCTGTTATTTACTAATTACTACTACTACTTATTACTATTTACTATACGCCAAGGAATCGTTTTGCATTTCACATGTTTAACATATTTTACTTTTATCGGTAAAGATGAAATACTTTTAATTTGTAACATATATAGTTATTTAGTGTCGTCGGAAAGATTGATTAAATAGTTGATTCAAAGAATCTTTTATAATATAAAATTTTATAATATTATGAATGTAAACTTATTCGTGGATCTCCGTAAACATAAGAAAAATGTCTATGCCAATAAAAACCTAAAACTTTTAAAAATATCTAAATATATCTTATCACCACCGCCCTTCCTTTATCCAACCTTCTCATAAAATTAGAGGTGTTCCCCAAGAAAGGAAATAAGAGAAATTTCAATTCCTACTAAACAGAAGCAAAGCTACGTTGAAAAATATATTCTAGTAAAGTTCAGCCTTAACCCATCATTATATCGTAGTGAAGTGGCATAACACACATACCCAGTACTAGCAGTATAAAAAGAACAAACTTTAGAGTTACTGGCCGACTGCTGGCAAATTGTTGAAACCTAGACTATTTTGTCTGATAGCCGTGAAACAAATTGATGCCACGCGATGCATAAACGCTAGACAGCTGATATATTGTTTGTGATTCTAGTTAGAACTTAAACTTTTCCTTTAGCATTCGCCATCCATCCATAAACCGATATCGCCAAAAAAATTCCCCCTATATTGTGGAGGTCCTGAAATTGGATAATTTTCTGCACAGCAAAAAAAAAGTAAAAGTTCCAGCTTAGACACGAACTGCCAAGTCCGATAAGTTGAAAAACGGCGAAAAAATAATGTCTGTGAACATAAAGACATAGAGACAGACAGACTGAAACCTCGTAGTTGGGTGCGGAAATCTAAAAACGACCATTTCAATCTAAAACAAAAAGCAAGATTCATTTTGCGAATTTTTCTTTATTTAAACTTTATAGACAAGACCCTTAAAATAATAATATACTTTGATACAACAAAGAAGTTACTTACTTAACTTAAGAGTAAAATATTTAAATAAAACTATTAGAAATTGTTCGCAAAAGCAACTTAAAAGATGGAAATGCAAGGATAAAATTATATTGGAGTGGGGAATACATTTAAAACATTCGCTAAAACTATGTACACTTGACTTACTTACTTGGTCCGTCCATAAAAGTTCTTAGCTTAATATTCTTCATTAACAAGCAAGGGTTGAAAGTCAGCTGCAGTACTCGAAAAGGCACGGAAATTGCTAATTTTAGCATTTATCAGAATTACACATATACATACAGCGAATACCATAATGTTCGACGAGAGCAATTACTTTTAAAGGTTCCAACAACTCAGAAGTGGTCCACCTTAACGGATACAGTGTGGGCGGCTGCGTTGCTAGGCAAATCGATATTGTCCCACTTTGTCTGCAAGTTCTTTTCACTGTCCGTAGCCTTTAGGGCGAGTCCCAATGATGCAGTTCGTCCGGCACAGTGGGGTATGTTGAGCGTGACGGGAACAAGGAACTCAAGACCTTGTGGACCACACATGACTAAAGGAGACAGCATGGTTTCACCTGAGAAGCAAAATTTTATATCAGATAAGAACAATACGTGTCTTAAATAAAATGGTGAGCTGAATAAAATATTGGAAAACACTACTCGTGCAGAACATTTTCTAGCAGTCAATAGTGAAAACTTTGGTGTAGTGCTTTAGAGGCAGGCTGTAAAGCATACTTTCGATATACTTTGAGTCGAGGCGTTTAACTCTTCAAATACTAATAGATTAAAACGTGCAATCTTCAACCTTATACTATTAGAAGTCAACTTGTATACAAACAGCAGAGAACGGCAGGTCACTTTATACAGTCCAGGAGACAGGAAAGCAGCCCGAGGATGAGCAAGAGGTGGTCCTGCGGTTTTCGCGAATATCAGCAGCGATCCTTTACCTTCGTTAATTCTTCGTAAAAGTAACTCTCTTCTTTAATAATAATTGATAAGGCACTCTTTATTATAGGTGCGACTTATATTAGCCCCTTAGTTAGAACCTAGACTTATATTAGCCCCTGAATTAGAACCTATTAAGGAAAGCCTCACGGACGATCTCGATCGTATATTTTATATATTTAAAAATACGCATATAACATTAGGAAAAGATTTCAATTGTAGAATTGGAGAGGAAAATAGTTTTGATGATGATGCTATCCTCTCAAACACCTCACTGAATCAAACAAGATTATCCTGGCATTCAGTGGTAAATAAAGGGGAAAATATCTTACAGGATTTATGGAAGATCTGGATTTCTTTGCCCTGAAAGGCAGGACGTTAAGTGACACGCCAGCAGGCCCCACATATGAGAAGCCTGGCTTGTTCAACAATAGATCTTGTTTAGGGTAGGTTCGACTCTCTTCCGTATATTCAGGATTTGAAGGTGTTATCAACCCTAACTGTTTCGGAACATCTACCTATTGCTCTGACACTGAATATATAGTAGTGCAAAGATCCTCCAAACTACAGCCGGTTATAACGAGGAAGCAAAATATATCCAAAGCTTGCACAGAGGAAATGCTGTGGTCAAATAAAGTTAATGAAGTGCCCATCTCAGTTGATGAACTAGATAGTCATTAGTAAAACAATTCAGGAAGTAGCATTGAAGGCAGACCTGATTAAGAAAGGCAGAAATAATCTGCTGAATAAACCGCGGATGACGGAGGAATGCTTCTTTTGGAAAAAACTTTTATCGAAAAGTCTAAAAATATGTAGAGAAAATAATTGCGTAAATCCATACCTAGCCAGTTGCCTATCTTTAAAAAAAAGAGAGTATAGAAAAATTATTAAGAATAGTATAAGGAAATCCAAAGATAAAATAGTCCAATCAATAGTAAATGCAAGTTCCAGCGGATCCAAGCCGTCGATCAGTTTAGATGAAATTTACTTAACTCTGAATAATAGTAAAAATAATAAAGCGCCTGGAGAAAATCAAATTTCTTGAAGAATTTCCGATCTAACTGGGTACTATATTTATGTGCCTTTTTCAATAAAATTATGGATATAGAGAAAATCCCATTTACGTGGTCTGCTATAATTTTAAGAATGCTTTATAAGTATAAAGAAGAGAGATCAAACCCAGCTAATTACAGGCCTATAGCTTTAATTGCATTGTTAAAATCTTCTCGCAAAAAATTAACACGTTCAATCCGGCACACTTTTTCAAAGTCTTTATGATCGGCGTGCACGAGACGATAACTTTTTTATTCTTCTGGCGGTGCTTGTTTACGTTATTATATATGAATATGTGAACCACCATTCCGAGATTAAATTATTTTGCTCACAGAAATTCACCAAATGCTTATTAACATGTTCAACCCGGCGTGGACCATCGGTGCCGAGCAAGTTGTGCTTTTATCTAGCGGCATGAACCATCGGTGGTCCACTCCAAGTTTCTTCCATCTGGCGGCGTTGACCATCGGTGGTTCATGCCGGTTCACGATTGCAAATAAATTCCTTGGCAGTGCAAAAAAAAAAAAAACTCCTAGTTTTTCTATAATGAAGATGGAGGAGCTGGAGAAAATACAATTGCAATACTTTAAACCGCTATTTAATCTACCCCAATGTACTCCTGATTATGTGATTTCGTGCACTATATTTGACGCAATCTTAAATTGGATCTGTAAAGGTTTGAAAATGGAGTCTGATAAATTGCCTATAATGTCGCTCACACTCAGCCTGTCGGTTATTTATGCTTATCAACATTTTTAACGTTCGTTTACGTTACAGAACAAGTAATATATAATTTCAATAAGATTTTTTCTGTAGATTACTTATCTGGAAACTGATATGTTGAAGAAATTATTTAAATTAAATTGGAAAAAAATGGTTAAATGAAATACTAATGCAGGATTGAGACATCCATAAAATATAAACTGATTTGAAATTTAAGCGAGTGCCTTTGAGCATTGGCACAGTTATAATAGAATAACAATTTTGTATGAAACCTAATTCCTATCTTGTATTTGGTAGTTACATAAATTTTTATTTGATATTAATCGTAATAATTTTAAACGAATTAAGTTATAGTGTTTATCGAATAAGATTAAGATTATTAAGTCCTATTTAAAAACGGTTATATGTATTGCCCTTTTTTCACCACCTTGCCCGCGCCTAATTAAGCGCTGTTCCAAGATCGATTGAATATTAATGATTAACACTCGTTAGAATCATTACAGGTTAAATTCCGTCAAATACTTTTTTAGTAAGTTCCTATACCATAAAGCGCAGCTACTGTCTAAATTTCATACTTTTAGCTGATCTACTTCTCCGTTACTACTGAACAGATTTTGTTCTCATTTTCACGATTAGATTGGATGATTCACGAGGAAAGTTTAGATGTGTAATTGATGAGTGTTATGAATGTAAAATAACATCCTATGACAATGAATGTTCGTGAGAATTATCATACTTAAGTCAAATAACAGGTAAACCGGACAACGCTGGGAACACGCAATCTAACACATACATCATACATATTATTGAGAATATCCATAAGTTCACATTGCAAATAAAAACAATTCAATTTATAAATGAAAACTGTGTATATTGTACATTACTTCTTATTGTCACGATACGTGTAATTCGGTTCATACAAACATTGCTTACATATGTATGTTGTTATTAACTATCGAATGAAACAACTTTTATTATGTACCACTACACATTTTGGGGTTATAATTCGCCCACATCCGGGCGAACGGCTTGACTACCGACAACCTAACAGACTTGTAAAATAATCAATTACTTCCGTAATGATTACTCCTACCATTATAAGTAATGAACGATAATTTTACCATTACCATTACTGCAATAGTAATTGCAATGACAATAGTAATTCTGGTTCAATTACTTCATTGTAATTAATTATTAGTAGGCTTTCATTACCACTACACAATGCAATTGAAATTGTAATTACGCATTGATATTCAAGTTTCCATTACTTTTGTCTCCATTGTAGTAAAGGTAATGGTAAGTGAAAAAATGTCAATTTGGTAATGATAATTTTAATGAACCTGACAATTATACCTAATCGCTAATTAACAGAAATAGTTGCAATGGTTTTATTCCATTGAGAAGCCAGACAACCAAGAAATTAGTGAAAATAGTTATTTACTAATCTGTACTAACATTATAAAGCGGAATGATATTGTAAGTGGAAAAAATTTTTTATTTTGTATAATTACTTTCGCTTCGCTAATCTTTGGAACACACATAAGTATTCTGAATTTGAACGATTTATTTCAAATTCTCAAGAAATTTAGGTTACAATACGTTTAAAATCAATAAGAAACACATAAAGACTATCTATCTATGCAAATCATAGTGCAATTTAGCAAGATAAAATCTAAAAATCTCCTTTTTTATACATTAAATGGTGAAATGACCCTGTTGTGAAAATATAGTTTAACCAAATTAAAAATCAAAAATTGCTAATATTAATGAAATCGACTTAAATTGAAGCTAATTTCGAAATGTTAAACATACATATATAGACGTCTTATTGGACTTTGAGGATTCTGGGCTATTATATTACCTTAATAAGTAGTAATAAGCCCATTATTTTAACTTATTTATATAAAAAATGTTATAGTGATCCTATAAGATTCCTTTTTTTCTTTTTGAGTTACGGAACCCTAAAAACAATACATTATGTGACTAACTGCGATAGGTGTAAATGTTGTATGAATAAATATCTTGGCAATTTGATGCGCTATTCCAAAAATTTCAGTCCCTACTCTAGATGACTGTTAATAAATTTATTTAGTGCTAAAATTAATAATTCATTTATAATATTTTTAGTTTGACCTTACCAGATAAATATTAGGTAATTATATTTAATTTTGGGATAAATCAAATAATTAGAATACTTAGCCAGTGAGAGTAAGTTAAAATTATTCTTACATACTAATTAAAGCCTGTATTAAAGTTGATCATCTACACAATTCCTGATTAAGGCATTTTCAGACCATGAACATTCATCACGAACTATTAATTCCACGTTAGACCTATCGTGCAGAGCAGTAGTACAAATTCAACATAGTTTTAAGAATTTTTGTTTTTCTAAACTTGTAATTTATTTTAATGTGCCACATTGTGACCAAATAGGAACGGCATAAAGCCATAAGGCGTTGAAAAATTATTTTATAAATTATGAGTTTATTTTAAAGATTTAATATAGATCTCTTATTTATAAATGGATACATTTTTTTATTAACATTGCATTATGTGTCACATTATATATACGCCTGTTAAATGTAAATGATACCATTTAACATGATTAAACCATTCAATTTTTTGCCCACTTAATTTAGGCAGGTTATCGTTCATTTCGTTTGTACGTAAAAAGCATGGTTTTACTCGGATTGAACAACAGATGACAGTGTTGTCTGCAAAAATTAGCGATGAACAACTGTCGATTTGCGGAAAGGTGTGTAGATGTTACAGAAAATTATACCAAAAACCGAACCTTGGAGAAATGTCGCAGTATTTAGTTCACAAGGAAGACATAAGTTCAAGCAGTACTTTGAAGGGTCGTTCAAATAAACATCAAGGAGGACTAGATCGGTAGATGTAAAACTTTGGCAAGTAGGGAATGATGTGTTTTATGTTCTAATCTAAGAACTGACTGTTAATTTGGTAACACATTATGATCTTCAATAGAATCCATTATTTTCATTTTTCCTTTCTTTTTAATTATGGAGCACGTCGAATACCACATAATAGCTTTATAGTTTCTATTAATCGGATATTTACGGCATACATTTTATACCCTGCCTTGTGGATAGTCAATGGCTTCTTAAGATTGTCGAAGGTGAAAGGAAATCAATCACATAGCATAATTTATTAGATGTAGATGCGATAACCTCTAAACACACTTAATAACATTAATTTTTAAGATTATAAAATTGGGAATTTTTGCAATAGGGATCAAATAAGTTGTCCCAAAAGTTGAATTTAAAAGTACCCAAAATGCATGCAAAAATTCCAACATAGCACTAAATAATAAAAAAATTATTCTGAGGTGAGCCAAGGATCATTGTGGGCAGGATATCCCATAGGTCATGTTATACGAGAAGCATTCACATACACGCACACGCACAACAAAAAGCCAAAAAAGTTTTGTGTAAAGAAAACTGGTGAAAGCCCAAGAAATTAATTTAAAAAAAGTATAAAAAGGCAACAAACCGTTTTCCATGTCCAGGGGAGGTCCTCCAACAGTTTCACTTATGCGAGGGTCGCTTACGGTGAAGTAAATCTCCTGCTTGACCCCGGGTGATATGGCTCCCGGCGGTATTTGTAATGAAACGTTCCAAAGATTATCGCAGAGAGTACCGCCGGTTTCATCAAAAATTCCTTTTGTTGTGGAAGGCTCTCTTGGTGCAGTAGGAAAGTGTGGGCTAGAAACAATTGCGCCAGCGCCTGCCACAGGTAAAGACACGTCGCTTGCATAGGGGGTGCTGGTAGCATTTGGTGGCCCCACTGGCAAGCTTGCTTGCGAGGTGTAGTGCGTTTCTATCGAAGTTCGACTTGAGTTAATCGGGGCTGGGACTACAACAGGAGCAGTACGTTTGATCACATTCGAAATGTGATATGGTGTCCGTACTGGACGAGGACTCAAAGGCGTTTCAGAATCAGCACTTAACGCTTCCTCTGACTCTGCAAGGGTTGCAGCGATCACAGTATTTTCTATAACGGTTTCATCAGATCTTTGAAGATCGGAATATTTTGAATTAGAGAGGGTTTCTTCGTTCGAAGTCTCTGATCTTTCTTCTTTTTTTTCGTCAGTCTCATTTTCTTTGAACGAAAGAGCTCCTTCCTCTCTAGACTCGAAAATAGGTTCGTGCTTAATGATGTCCTTCTTAGATACATAAACAGGCTCTGCCATCGATTCCATTGTGTCTCGCCGTGTTTGGTAAATCTGCTCTCGCAGTTGTAATCTTGTGTTGAGTCCACTTTCTTTAACTTCCCGCCGAGATTGGTAGCTTAAATCTCTATCAGATTTATCATCTCGTTCCTCTGTAGATTGACTACTACTCTGGGGACTAAATTCACGTTCAATCTCTCGCTTTCCTTGAGCTATTCGCTCTTGCATTTCCCTTCTAGACTGGTAAAGGTGACTTCTGTGCATTTCTTTGCGTGATTGATAGATTGGCTCTTCGGAATAGTCGTGATGAATCCTACGCCTTACCATGACTGCGGAACCTGGTGGTCGTCTCTGTTCAATTAGATACGATCCGTGACGGGTTTGGTAAACATCATCTGGATGGTACCCAGGAGACTGCATATACATTAGGCGATTCGAATTGGTTCGATCAGCCATACTATGTCTCCGGATTACTCTTCGTCCGCCAGATTTGCTTTCAGCCTGACGTCTCTCAAGATCTATTAAGGCTCGATTGGCGTATAAATCCTCAAACATGTGGGGACGCTGATTGTCTCGTTTACAACTACCATAAATATCTTCAACTTCTAAATTTTGGTAGGTATTATTCAAGTCCTGGGGGAAAAATTGTTCATGTCGCATTTGCAATCGCTGCATAGGTATATGTATCGGTTGCGACAAATACTCTTCAGGGTGGTAGTGTACTCGGGCAGTGCTTCGTTCGGACATTGAATGCTGTCGTCTTAGACATGGTTTTATCTTTCGTTCAGGCTCCACCATACTATTCATTCTCCTCAACGGTTTTGTTGATTTCATAAAAGCATTCTTCAGCGCAGTTAAAGGTGATTTTAAAACTGATTTTTTTTTTGCTTTTGGGGGTGGTATAGGTGGAGGTGGAGCTTCACTGAGAGCATAAAAATGACGATAATTTTGCTCGTTTACTCCATTTACATAGTTCATGGACTGATGCTGCGCAGACTGATAATAGCATCGCTCATATGGCTCCATATCGCTACATTTTAGAGATGAGGGGGATCAAGATAAAAATATTCTTTGTTTTCTTGTGTTTTGAAAAAAAGGGAGAAAGAAAGAAGAAAAGATGTAGCAACACAGACTCATGCACTAACTATCTGTGTTGTTGCTGTTGCAGTTAAAAAAAATAATATCTTTGTTGGATTCACTTTTGGGTCAATGAATAGAGGAAGAACTCACTCACGCACACACTCGCACTTTGCCTGCCACCAAAACATGTATTCAGAATCTAGAAATAAAAGGGGTTAATGATAAAAAGTTAAAGTTTCTAAATCATTATTAAGTTACAGGAAGCCTTATTCCACTGAACTAAAACTGATTTGTGCTAAAAAAGTTGCATTTATAGTCACATTTATACAAAGCCGTATTTAATATTTGAATATACTATCGGACAAATCTATAATATATTTTGAGACTCTAAATTGAGTATAGTATTTTTGCTAGCATCTAAACTATTTACTTATACCTGTATGTCCTAAAGTTTTTATAATGAGAAGTAATTACATGTCAGCATTTAAGCTATTGAAAATTGTGAAATATGAAGACATGTTAGGAATTAAAGTTAAAACAGGTATTTTATACTATTACTTAGAAAGATAAAATAAATGGGAAGAAATTTTCCACATTTTCCTGTAGATAAATGAGCATTTATGCTTTAACATGTTGCTTAAGCCTATTTGTTCTTCGAAATGTTGGCTTCGTCTTATCTTTAAGCGTTCATTTACTATCCCTTCACTAACAATAACGAGTCTGATTTGCGTTCACAATTTCGGGCTCATAAATATCTGCGTGTTTTAGTTAAGTTCTACATTTTAAGATTTGTTAGTCTTTTCACGTTCTTTCAAAATTATTTAATTACAAAAATGAAAACAAATGCAGGCAAAATTTGAGCTGACTAATTATCAAAATAATTAGACATTATACAACAATAATTTAAAAATGTTTCAGCTAAAAATGAGTACAACAACTTTTTATTCATTATTCCGCCTTATATAATTCAGAACAAATAAAACCATCAAAAAGTTGTTAGTCGACATAAAATTGAGAAGACAAAAGCAAAATTTGAGTGCTGGGCGCATGTTAAGTTAGTGCAAGGGCCTGCGCATAAAAGAACCTTCGAGAAAGTTATAGAACGTCCTCGAGGTTACGTCTGCCTTTTAGGGATTAAATGATACATGCAGTTACCTTTGAGGAATTCACTAAAAGATTTTTATATTTTGTTCTTATTCTATAAGTCGACATTTATATAAATGTCATTTTGATAAAAATGGATTCTGCTCACCTCATATTATGATGGTGCCCAGCTGTTCCTATTTGTGGTTTGCGATATAATTCGAACGCTGAACCGCGCTGCTCTCGACTTCCAGCCAAATCGAGACCATGGCGTTCAGATGCATGATGCGGTAGATTCCCTGCACAGAGATATACGTAAAATATCAGATAGAAATTGTTAAAAATATCAATTTACCAATAGGTGGTGGAGGCCCACGATGAACATATTGCCCGGCATATGGATGATTTCCTCCATTATAACCATTTTGTGGAGGGTACGGTGGTTGTTGTCCAGGATTGAAATGCGGGTACCCATGTGTTGGGGGTTGCAAACCACTTGAATTAGCATTATGTAGTGATCCTGGAGTTATTTGTGAGTGGTGGTAGTGTGACGGGGTTGGAGGATAGAAAAATCCGTTCGGCGATCTAGGCGACGATGATTCCTGATAATGTTTAAATAGTATATATTTAGCCTGATTCTAAAATAGCAATAATTTTTCTATTACAGCATTTTCCCAATTTATTTGCCCTTGCATTGGTGGGCGGTAATTTTTGGGTTTCGGCGGCGGAACTGGCTTAAACTGTGTCCCACCATTACTACTGCTCACAGTCCCATTCGATCCTGGCGTTGATGTTAAATGAGGACTTTTCGATACTTTATTATAATCAGCTTGCGATGCGGAGTTATTCCGGCTAAATGGGTTAGATGAGGAGAAAAATCAAACCAAATAACAAAAATAACAAAAATTAAGAGTTCATTAAAGTCCGAAAGAAAAGCAAAAAAAAAAAAAAATCAGACAAGGGTGTCATAATGTGTTAAGGTTTGGAAAATTGGTTTTAGATAGTAACTAGGCTCAGGGAGGTATTTGCTAACGTAAAGGTTTTGTTGAGAAAGGTATTTCAATTGATTTTGCAGCTGAAGGCGCTGCCTGCGTAAGAATCATGTAAAATGGCGAATGAAAACAAATTTGTAAAATCTAAGAACGTCCACCTACCTGTATTTACCATAATCTGTTTTTGTTTCTACAATTTGTTTTCTGGGGCTATTTTCTAGACCCAAGTTTGAGGAACGCTGTGGAATATTTAGTCCAGAATTTGGTAAACCGCGTGAATCTGTTGAATAAAAAACATATATATTTTATTCTAAAAAAATATAATACACACGGTCTTACCAACATTCCTCGAGGAATTAACTTCATGGCATGGTAGTCTTCCTGGACTATTCTGCCTATTTAAATCATTTGCTCCAATAAATCCTCGGGAGTGATGATCATGCATGCCCCGAAAATCTGCGGCATTAGGAACAACTGTTGGAGGTGGTGGACGTCCACTAAAAGAAAAAAAGAAACGGAAATCACCTTACCGCCAAGTTCTTGACTCTTCTACAGAAAAATCACAAAACATACTTTGCCGTTGGTACTGACTTTAGATCATCGGGTGCATTGGGTCCTAGACGGATATTCTGAACAGAAAGCTGTGTTGTGTTGTATGAATCATAGCTAGACACACTGTCGTACGATCCATTTTGTGCGCCTGGTCGCGGATCAGATTTAGATGGGCTACTGACAACGGTGGATCGTTGTCGATCTAAGGAGTTTTGTATTCTTTCTATCGAGTCGGTGGTATTTCGGGTTACGTATTCATCTTGATCCTCTTCTATTGCTTGCTTTCCTCCAAATAGCCGCTCCTGGGCGGACCGGCCTATTGTTCCTCCAGAGCCGCTGTTTCTCACCGCATTACCAACCCCAGTTGTAGGAATAGGATGTCCGCCTGGAGGCTTGGATCCCCTGTCTAGGCGCGGCGGAAGGTCCGGGGCATGCATTCCATATATTGATTGGGGGCGGACAGTGCTGTTGTCCGTGGTATTTGTCTGTGACTGCGTTCCGGGAGGGTAGCTAAATTTATTGTCCATCATGGATCGGCGGTTATGGGCCGCTATATTCGAGTGCTCATAAGGGTGCTGTCGATAAATGTTCAGAGGTTATTTAAGACTTCTTTGTTATTAATATTTGCAGTAAGCACTACCATAAAAGGGGATTTTAGCAAAGCTATTAATGAATCTTAAATTTATTACTGGAACTGGATTAACTGCTATTGTCTAAATGTTTGTATTATTAAAAATGTTTTTCCTCTTACCGTGTAAGGAGGTGGTAGTCCTTCACCAATCTCCCTATCCCTATCCAAGTTATCCTGGTTAGTTGCAATCGATGGATCAGAGCTCGACTTAACCAATTGTGGCAAATTTCCAAGGGATAATGATGCTGATGGCCCAGGGCTTAGCTCCAAATCTGATTCAGGACTTGATGCATACGACAAGCGGGACGTTGTCATGGGGAAAAGGAAATCATCGGAAAGAGATTCAACTGGCTATGTTTGGGAAATTATTCAGGCAATAGGAGAGGACATCCGATTTTTATTAAACAAAGAATATATATCGAATTTCGTGGCATATATAGTTTCGTTTAAAACAGAAAAACCAAAGAGGAGTTCGTTTACGTTACACATTTTTTTCAGTTATGGAGCGCAAGCAAGATAATGATCATGATGTAATATAAAAGAAAAAAAAACACATAAAACACAAGTTAGAAAAGTTACAATGTTTTGCTTTATATATATTTTTATTTTTTTTAGTTTGTAATTTCAAACTCATTTCTTTGTAAAGTGTTAGATGAAAAGCGTTTACATGCAGCTACACACGTTACCAATTTTCTTGTTAGGGAAAGTAGGCACCTAAAAAAATTCGCATTCGGGTATTTTCAAGTACGCCTTTTTGATATCTGAAGTCAAAATTCTAAATTTGAATGTCGAGTTTAGACATAAAGTTCAGATTTTCATGTACAAAGCAACAATTTGTCATTGAAAAAATTTGGAAAATATGTTGTAACAAATATTGCGTCTTATGTCTTCATGTTGGCTTTTCGCAGATTTAAAACTCATGTTTAAATGAAACAAAAATCTTTTTTTTTCATAAAACTAAACAAGTTGAATGTTAACCGATTTAACAATCAGTTCTCGAGAACTTTAATAGTAATTTAGGGGTAAAGAATAATTTAGACTTCCTTTGATGAGTGCAAAAATGCGTACAGTATTTTTAGCAGATGAAAAAACGTGAAGTTATTGAATTAAGAATTCCACTTAAAATAATTATTTTCTTTCGTTCCCTACTAGAACGTAATACAAATATTAATTAAGGTTATTCCAAATCCGAACTCCAATATATGATATTGGCCAAATTGGGATGAAATTGAATGTTTTGTACTATTAAAGCGAAACTGTATCACTACCTTTCTCATAGTGTGATAGAATCCATATCTTTGGAAGGTGTTCTATTGTTTGGGAAACAGATCACAGATATAACGCAAAAATGAAAAATCAAAGCTGGTTTTTGTCAAAAATAAGCGAAAAATTTCATTGAAACACAATTTTATAGATTACTTTCAATTCGAGAAACACATATTGTTATGTTGCCATCAATAACACTTTACAAAAATCCTTAAAAATATAAATACATTTTTCAAACACAATCCTTAAGCAGTAAAAAAATAATAATATTCGAGCATGCAACAAAACAGGAGTACATATAACAAAGAAAGTGTTATGTTAATTGATGTTCATATGCAGAGTTTTGAGTATCAAATGATTTTATGCATTTACGTTAGTAATTAGGTTTCGATATGCAGGGATAGGTTTGTAGTCAGTGCCTTCAGAAGCGCTGTCAATAGCAAGGCCACTTGCACCATTATTGCTATCAGATCTGTTACTTATTTTTTGTCTTGAATGTTCATCGGTGATCATTTCACTGGTATGAACTTTTTTTGGTGCAACAAAGTCATTAGCCAATTCCTCACGAGAGGTTACATTATCTTCGGGACTTTGAAGGTTTAAATTCGAATCAAAAACTGTGGGTACTGCTAGGATCTCGTTGTAATAATAAGGAGTCGACAGTTTCTCAGCATTGTTTTTTATTAAATTCGAATTACCTGATGAGGTCAATGGTGTGTAAAGGTTCGATATCGAGGAAGCTTTGGTTTTTGCAAATGTTTGGAATATATTTGGTTGGGAGCTCCCAAAAAATTGGATATCAGGCGACAAAATCATTCCCACGTTAGGGATACCTAAACCGTCGGGCATTAAAGTCGATGCCTTCGTTATAGGCACGGTTTGATAAGACTGTGGCAGAATTGGAGACTGCAGTGGGGGTGGTGGCGGCGTAGGTGGTGTTATTGAACGTGCTAGTGATAATGCAATATTACGCAATGGATAACGTGGCAAGGAATGCGAGTATGTGGGTCGACAGCATGGAAGATTGCAGGGAGGTTTAATGTAGGGCGGAAAGATCATTTCAGAAGAAGGAAGGTCAGGAAGCTACAAAGTATTTCTATGGTTATTTTACCATCACCGAAATTATTTTAATGCTACAATGCAAAATAGAACAGTGATAATACAAGAGCATTACAATAAGGTCAATGTCATACAAGTTATAAATTACTCGTGCACCCATGTTGTCTATTAGGGCCAATATTTTAGCTCCAAGTCTAACACATACTCTCCAAATTTCCTACTCTTTTTAAATTAAAAAAAAAAACTACTCATAGTAACATTTTAGGTATAAAATTACCTACAAAAAAGGTCCATAGTACTTAATTCGTAAATTCAGCAGTTTCAAGTATGTATGTTCGTTTGAATATCACTACAAACATTTATATATTGAGCATGTTTAGAAATTAATTCAAAAGCTATAATTAATTTGGCTACCAAAGTATCTTATTTCATAAGCTTTCATGAAAATTAACATTTAAGGATTTTACTGAGCTTTGATTTCGATTTAATTTTAGAAAATCTACCACGGGTACAATATGAAACCGAAAATTTTCACACGAAAGAATATGCAATGCATTTGAGTGTAAACTACTACTTCGAATTGTCTCTAAAATGAATGTATTTTTGGGTTCGCTAAAAAACGCATAAAACGAATGTGTTGGACATATCCTCACTTGAAAAAACCATAAAACTGCCGTCAATTGGATTGAGAACTAAAAGGTCAAAAAATCAGCTTTCTTCTAAAATCGGTTGATCGTACGGCAAATATACGTATACTACCAAATTTGAAGATCCGAAAATTGGAAAGCCCTTGTCTGACATTGCTCTAATGTAATATTCCACGTCGCACCACTTTATCGATCGTTCACCAAACTTACATACGAGGTCTGTTCAAAAAGTATCGCGAATTTTGAATTTCCACGGGCTACGTATATTCGATATTCGATTTTTTTGTGGCGTTATGTTGGTACTCATATCCTTCACTTATGCTGACAAGCTCGGCTATTTTGAATATCCAGTTAGTTTTTGACAGCTATTTTACTTGGACGTGTTTTGGCTCGTCTTCGTTTTTTGCCTATTCCAAAAAATGGATCAAAGAACATAACGTCACAAAAAAATCGAAAATCGAATATACGTAGCCCGTGGAAATTCAAAATTCGCGATACTTTTTGAACAGACCTCGTATATCTTAACATTACTACACCAACGAATTAAAAGTGACCAAGTGCGCCAAAATTTCGAATGCATTTACGTTCGCATTGCAAAGTGCGTTTAATCCTTGCACCATAGGCATTTCCAATTAAAGAACGAAAATAGACTTACCTTAGATTCAGACATCCAAACTGCGCCACTCTGTTGTAAATCAATTGCTTCCCTCAACTTTCTATACCACGAATCAGTCTCGTTCAAGATAATTGTCGTGCTGAAAATATGGGACCAAACCCTTTCTAATTTTTGACACTGTTCAAGCAGCTTTTTGGAGCTCTTATGAGCAGATTTCGGAATACCATGCCGCAGTTGTTTAATAACATGTTTCGAATCCGTTTTGAGAAATATGACAATTGGATAAAATTGAGCGTAATTGAGTCTATCGACAGCATTTGGTGTTATATCTAAAAGAGCATGTTTGCCTCGATCCATAATATCTCGAATATTAGAGAGTCGAACTATTTTGCATTTCGAATTAGATTTGTCGTCATCTTGAAGCGGTGCTGTAAACTTATCTGGGAAGTCTTTGGTTAATTTTTCACGGACAATATCCGATATAGGGCCGAAAAGAACGACTGGACGGACAAATCCTGGATGGCGAAGAACAACCCTTTCGTACGCGGGAAATTTTGAAATTGAGTCCGAAAAAACTACATCGTCCCAATTTTCTCTAGATAAGCTTTTTGAGCGGCGATGTGTCGACCTATAATTATTCGTAGATTATTAATAGCTTATTAAGTTATTACTTCTGTACAATTTTACCGTCTTCTTCTAAAGAAGTTGCCCCGGGATTCTGAAGTATTCATCTCCTTTTTAGTTGCATTAAATTGCGCTGTTGCCAATTCTTCTGCCCTGGATTTATTCGGTATCACACCTCGCTGCATTTCTTGATGGCCTCTTCCAATTTTCAATACCTGCCAGGATCCGACGACGCCATTGTGCAGTGTATCAATGACCCTGAAAACATCTCCAGCCTTAAAAGCCATTTCTCCCTTAGAGGGATTTTCGCAATGAAAATGCGTTTTGATATGAAATGAATCTCCTCGCTGGCTCGCGACTACTTTCTCATACTCTTCCTTACAATGTTGAACGATGAGGTCGATTCGGTCTTGTAAACTGAGGAGGAATAGCACAGCTTCTTCTCTTGTTACTCCATGCATGTCCATGTCGTTAACTTTTAAAATTTTGTCGCCAGGCGTTAACCCCTGCAGAGACGCGGGACTACCGGGTTGAACAGCAGTCACAAATATTCCAGCTTCATTACCCCCTGTTAAACGGATTCCGACACTACCCTCCTTTTGAAATGAGATAAATCGGGGTTCTGCCGATTGCCTTGATCTCTGAAGTGGATCCTCTTCATAAAGTTGCCTTCTTGAATTATAAAAGTCTTCTCCGCGTGGCGGGGGTGGCCTTGGAGGTTCGTCTGACCTTCTTGGGGTCGTATTTGGTGGAGTACTAGGTCGATCGAGTTGCGAAAGCGACACATCCATCAGCGGACCCCTCGACCTTCCACGGGGCGTTAAATTGCATTTTTCGTCCCCTAACATTGGTACATTCCCACCCCTGGTTGGAGGCTGAACGTATAAATTCTGTGACGAGTAGTTAGTCCCTCCAAGGTATGGGTCGTCCAAATTGTTGCTGCATCCCGACACCTGCTGAGTGTGTGAATAGAGATTCGATTGCACTCCAGAGTTATTCAAGTTGTTGGTGTTATTCGCTGACTGATTGTTAGTGATGTCCCGAAGAACGACCAAATTCAAGCGCTCTTTGCACCCGTCAATAATTTTCTTTGCCTCCTTTATACTCATCGCATCATTGCAATTCGTATTATGTATTCTTGTTATTACATCGCCCTCCTGGAGCGAATATCCGTTAGCAGTGAGTTGATCTCGCGCCTTTGATGAGATTTCCTAACGATGAATAAAGAGGAAGGTGAGTTTAAAATTTTTCAAACTTACTAAATAACTTTAATAATGGGCATTCAATAAATAAAAATTTCATCTCTTAAAAGACTATTGGCGCACGCGTCTGTAATTTTAACAAATTTCTACAGTTCTAAATCAATAAGATTTCAAATTTCAATTAGTAATTATAAATAGAAAAAACTTTTTGAATATGTTGTAATGCTGAATCTTATTATCTTATCTTTGGCATAAATCTGAAGAGGTATTAAAAAAAATATATAATTAATTTAAGAAAGAAATTGAGTGCCAGTCAATTTTACAGGTTTGGTAGGACTAGTGTTAATGAACCTGCAATGTAATGCCTTTCCTGTAACGTTCATATTTTAAGGTAGTAACACACACAATGTTTTACTTTCTCTTTTTACTATAAATATCATATATCCCAAACTATATAAAAAAAAAGTTCAATTTTGATCGGAAAATAGTTGATTTACATAATAAACAATATTTTCGCAATTCAATTTGATTCATTTATGTTTATTTGCTACTAGCTGAGTTATCTGTTTTCACCCGGTGTGTTGTAAATACATCTTAATAAAATTTCTTTTGAATGATAAACTTATTTTGCTGTTACTAAAACGAAATGCAACAGATTTTATTAAATTTAAATTAGTGCAAATGAATTCAGGTTAATATAAGGAAATCCACAAAGGCTTTAACGAATGTAAAATATTCCTGATAAATGTGGGATAATGCATCACCTTTCCATTCTTTAATATTAGTATATTAAGTAATTTTTTTTTATACAATTAATTTTCAAATTACTTTATAATTTTCGTGCACCGGCCGCAAGTGAACCATTATTTTTGATAAAGTATTTGAAAATCAAATATGATTACTGTGGATCATCCTTAAAACATATGCTATCGCAGACTTTTCTGTATACTTTTTTTGCTATTGTCCTTATATTAAATATCAATGTTTTTATTTTACACTAAAGATTTCCTATAGAAAATATCTCAATGATAGTAAAAACCGCATCAATATCCACCAAGTAGTTTGAAAGTACTAAGCGAACACACGAACAGACGTGTATAAACGACTTTGTTTTAAAATATGAATTGGATCTCTAACATAATAAAAACTTCGTCAGAAACGCAGCTTTCCATTAAAAAAAATATATGATTTGACTGATTTTATCTCGAATAATTTCCTTACTATAAGGACTTTGAAATTCCCTGAAATAAATTATTTCACAGAATGTCTTAATAGTAATCATTGATCGTAGAACTACAATTGTAAGAAATATTTCGTTTTTACTATTGCAAAACCTAGAATTAGTCCTTCCTGCTAAATAAATTAATTAAATTAAGGAATTCTTCTTAGAAAAAGGTTTCTAACTTGCAAAATGCATTGTTACATTTTCTTGAAGTATGAACATAAAACAGTATTCTTGGAATTTATTAAAAAAAAAAAACTGTAAAATATCTGCATGTTAAGTTATAACTGGAAACGTTGAAATGACATAATAAAAAAGGACTTTTGTCACTTTAAAAGACAACCGCTCATAAAATTTCTCTAAAATTTACTATTGAAATACCCGCATACGGACTCCCCTTTTTCAACCCATTGACTGGACTTTAACACGTTGACGCTCATGATTTTAATTCAACTATAAGCTATATAAGCTAAACAGACGTCTATATACATCATTTACGTCAACGTGTTAAGTGTGTGCTTTACTATGAGTATTTGAAAAAATTTGGCACCAAATTCTCTGCAAAAGAGAACAAATATAAGTTAATTATTATTTGGGGTTTGTTGGTTGTTTAACAACATGAAAATGTAAGCGAAAAGTGTAATGTGTCATAATGGATTTGGATGCGAGTAAAAGGTTCTACGGTTCCTTAATATTACAACAGAAAAATATTTTTTAATATATGTAAAAACCCATGAATTACCTTAATAAATAAACGGCAGCCTAAAACTATGCCAAAATCCTCCTTTTTACTAGCTTTTGTTAGGACCACTTTGATTGGCTGTGGCGGAGTTGACGCTGGGACCTGTTGTGCAGGAGGTCCTACACCAGTAACTGGGTTAGAAGCAGGCCCTCCACCAGCTAGTCCTACGGAGCTCATGCTGTGGGAGTGTTGGTGGGATGGTGCGACATTTTGGCTTGAAACGCGTCTTTTGACAACCAGTGTTACTGTGTTTCCACTGTCTCGTAGCACCTGAACTGCAGTTGCATACTCCACATTTTCAAGACTCACTCCGTTCACCGATATTATTCGATCATTAACTCTGAAAAAGATTTATTCTTTTAATACTTTCTTGAAGTAAAATGTCAAGTTTCGGATTTGTAGATAAAAATAAAATTTTTTTTTATAATTTTTTAAAGAAAGTTGCGATAAGATTTTTGAAGTGCCAAGATCTAAATTCGCGTTCTTATAAAGAAAATAAATTATGAAACTATAATAAAATATAATAGTATAATATAACCAAAATGTTGTATGTTTTAATTCTATGTTATTTAGTTGTGTTTGCCAATATGTGTAAAAAGTTCTATAGAGATAAGTTGTATTCAATATTCCTAGATTAGGACTCAGACTTTCATTTAAGCCACGCTACAAACTTTTATGATGAATTTTTATTTTTTACTGATTTTTCAAAAATGCCCAAAATACAGTTTTCTGTATCTTTTACTTCCATTTTTCTCGAAAACATGAAGTGATGAGAGTATTTTCATTTGCGAATTTGTAATCTACAGAAAAAAGCCTATAGAAATGATTTAATTCTTTGGAGACAAAACGAAAAATTAAATTTGTTAACTAGTGAAATTCTTAACATTAACGTGAGGTCAGAAACAAATGATTTTTCGGCCAAGAATCCGGAAACCTCCCCGATTTCTACAACAATTTGTACAAACATTGTTTGCGACTTAAAATGAACTACTATTTGTTGTCTACTTTCGAAGATACACTTTAAAACTTTATAATTTCGTTATTTCATACAATTCTTTTTTTTTTTTTGCGAGTTTCTATTAATTTTCATCCAGATTTTTGACTTAACCACCAATTTTCACAATACACTACTCACTACTCAGGTGATCATTGAACTGCAATTGCATGTTCATAATTTCTAAACGGTGCTGAAAAGATTGGAGGGGAAACTTGATATGTAAAGTGTCATCAAGTTGTCAGCAATTCGTAATCTGGAGGAAGATGGTAAGTAAACATCAGAATTAATCATAATTTTTTACTTTTTTCCAGATATTTGGGATATTCGGAGTTTTTAAAGTGTTAAAAAGTGTGAATTGTGTAGTGAATTGTGAAAATTGGGGGCTTAAGTCAAAATCCGGATGAAAATTAATAAAAACTCGCGAATAAAAATTGTATGAAAAAACGAAATGTTAAAATTGATGATGAAGAATGATCTCTCTAGCAAAACTTGCAACGACCGAGAGTTTCGCATTAGGTACAGCGGTAAGTTAAAATTGCATTGCATTTCAGCTGCACTTGCACTGTTTCAGAAAATAGCAATCCCACTGCAATTGAACCCGCGTTTGAGATGCGGTCGCCAAAGAATCAATGCGGTAAGGCATCGATGGAAGAATCCCACATATATATAATAAAGACTTTTACAGGAAATTTACAACCAAAGTCCTAGGTCTGATATATCTCTATAAATCAATCTTTTTATATAAAAATATATTAAAAAATAACTAAGAAGATCGATTGATGATGGTTGTACAACACGCAATTACAAGTAAACGCTGCAAAGATTGTAAAATAATAAATCTATATTTGCCCCATAAATATCTTCAAAATCATTACAAAAAATAATTATTTTTCTTCATCGAAAATTGAAAAAAACAAAAAGAACAACAAAATTCCAAATCTCAAAACAATTTTGATAGAGCAAAGCTTTCTAGAAAATTCGTTGATGTGCGCATAAAAATAAAGATGATGTTATTACATTTTGTTTTCGTCTTTATGAATTAGAAATTATTTGCATTGTCTTCATTGCAATAGTAATTGCGCCATCTCTTACAGATTCCTTAAAATTAATACTCACTCCTAATAGTTATGACTAGATAAATATATTTCAAAATATTGACCTATGAAAGCACTGATATATCTTTTATAAAAATTTTTGACCGAAAAGTTACTGTAGGGCTATTTATTATTACATTTTGAAACGTGTTTATGTGCATCCGCCGCGGGGTCATGACAACCTTATGTTAATTGCCAATTTGTCAAAGAAAATATCGTCTACCTAATCATTTTGTCACGCATTTAAATATTAAGTTATTATGTTATTAATTCATCAACCCTATTCCAATATTATTTTACATAAAATTATTTTGAATCGTGGAAACGCAACCAAATTGCCGTATCGAATTTACAACATTTCACTTTCAAATTTTTATGTGAAATATGGAAATCCGTTACGTATAATATTTAATTTTAATGAAAATCTTTTCAATTCAAAATCGAAATATTATATAAATATAATAAAAATAATAAAAAAATAACATAAAAGGAAACACACAAAAAAACTCCTTAGTGCGACCGAGTGCGCGAAAATTGAAAGCAGGGTGTGATATTTGTGCATAAAGACTTACTGCAGTCGATCTTCGGCTGGTCCACCTTTGAGTACATCGCTGACCGCAATCGAGGGGTCTCCATTGGCAAAGTGAGGATTATCCCTTCCTCCGGAAACAGCAATCCCAAAACCATAGCCAGGCACCCTGGTAACTGAAACGGTGTGGTATTCCCATGATGTTCTATCGCCCTGAAATCGAAAACAACTTTTATGAAAATAAAATTCGCATAGTACAGCAAACACATTTTAGAAGGAAGACGTTGTCGGCAACGACGAGTACTTGCAAAAAAAGATACATATAATTATGCAAACGGGGTGCTTTTAAGAAGGGTTTGAATAGGCGGTCCATGTGTGGTATTTTAAGGGAGAGGAGGAATAGTGTCGGCTTACCCGGAGATTATTTAAGCGGAAATTTTGAAACTTCATAGCTTAGCCAGGAACAGAGCGTGCAATTACAAAAACGAAACAACAACGGGTGCACATCTTCAAGATTTGCACTAAGCACAGCACCGTAATCAACGAAAATTACGAACCACAGAGAATAATAATTCGATTTGATAACATCGCTCAGTTGCCTAATGACCAGCGACAATGTGCCGGACACTGGCTAGTGTGTCTTCACGGCTTTCTTCGGAGCGCGTATTGAAGCAACGCTTTGAGATAAAATCGTCTTCCAGACGTTGTTGAAGCCCTCTCAACTTCTGTTTTATTCTTTTTAGTCTTTTAATCTTTTAGCACGAGGGTAAGTCTAATGCAAATCTATTTAAAGCACCCGATGGCAGCTAAGACGAATCCTCCACGACTGAGAGCAGACCGAAAGACCAAAAGAGGCTCATCAGCCGAGACTCGTTTTATGACTAAAAGAGGATGAGAACGAAACTTCTAGGCAGCTCCAGAGCCAGTCTGCAGTTACTTCCCGAACAAAAAGTCCCTGATCTTGAGAATGGGGCACCACTCTGGAATTGCATCCCATTCAGCTGCACGTACTGAACTTCGGTTGCAGAATTTTACGTTCTTCAATTAATGGCTTGGACTGGGAGCATGAAGAAACTATCGATAATAATATCCCTAGCTAATTTAACTAAAGGCACCCATTCCCGCGGGATGCATGAATAGTATGGAGGTTATATGAATAATGCCGACAGCCTATTTTGTGATGTTGCCTGTTTTTCATACAAAAGTATGCCGGGGCAGCCATTGCATATCCCACATCATCCAGGTTTCCAAGAGTGAAAAAGTTCGTCTACAATCAGGGAGGGAAATAGTGCTTAGAGAAGACAGCCAGGTGGAGGATATTAAACGAGAAAATGAACGAACTTGAATTTCCTGGCGATTAAATAGCGTGGGTAGTTAATTTCCATGTTTAACGTTACAGTAAATGTGACCAACATTTATAGGCAAATTAATTAAATTTTGAAATATGGGGAAGATGGGTGCACCGAAATTCTCTAGTAATATTCAAATTTGTTAACACCTTCGGTCTTTAACTAACCAAGCATTCAGTTGATTTCATATTTACGAACATTATATAAAAATCCCGTATTCGATGCACCCTCCACTGTTTGCTTAAGCACAAAAAACCAAATACATATAGTCTTTGATAGCCTTCAAGCCCTCAACGGCAAGAGGTTATTTGCCCTCTTCTTTGGCTTGGGAATTTTTAATGCGACTTTAATAATCCTCTTTATTCAGATTTTGTTTGTATAGTATTCCTGGTAACCCAATGAGGACGGTGCTGTTTTTCTTTCGTTTGTAGAAGTCAACAAGGAACTCTCCCTCATATCATGTGGCACACATAAATGCCCTCTTTAGTTAATTGAATACGAAAGCTGATGAGAGTAATTCATCATTCCCTACCGCCTTAACCAAGATTTTTGCAGCAAATAGGAGATTCTTTGAACTAAACTTATTATTATTATTATTATTATTATTACTATTATTATTATTATTTTTAAGGAAATGTTTAAATTTTGTATTAAACTGAATATGCCTACATCGAAGAAAATTTATGATTTCGAATTCCTCTCCGTTTTTTGTTTTGCAGTTAATTTTGGGGCAGACTAATTTTTTCACATCTTTCAAACCAACACCACTAGAAAAATAAATTTTAGAGTGATTGTTCTTCATCGAAAAGGAAATAGAATGTATACTTCGTACCTAGAAATAGCCCTAGTTTTAGCATATTCACCATTTACTGCAAAGAGGATTATTTCTTCTGCATTAACTCATGTAAGAATTATTTCCAGTAGTGATAATCCCCAATTTTGCGTAAACAAATATTTTAAAAGTGTAATTTTACAGATTTTACGACATAATACATGAATTAAGCATTAATACTGATTATGTCGAGCTCATTTCTGTTCTAAACTCGGTTGAATTTAGACAAATATGTGGAGATGTATTCTATTCCATGCGGTTTAAATACAGTACAGGGTGGATCATTTATAATTTGGAATTTGAACTACTGATTATTTTAAGTGTAGCAACTCATATGTCCTTTGTATTATGACAGAAAGTTAATTTTGTATTTTCGAAATATTAACGAAATGGGTCGATATGCGCTAGAACAATGGTGGCAAATACTAAAAATTCACTTGCAAAATGGTGAATCTTTTACCGAAACTGTAAGAAAATTACGTTCAAAATTCGGTGGAAAAAAAGCGTCTTCCACGCAATATGTGGATTAATTTGTGAAACGTATGCGTAAAACTGGATCTTTATGGATAAAACAACACATTCTCGTACTCCTATAATGCGTACAACCGAAAATGTTGCTTCTGTTACTCAGAGTGCACAACAACCAAGCACGTCAACTCGCCAACATTTTTAGGAATTGAACATTTCACGCACTTTGCTGCGAATTTTGTATAAAGACCTCGGAATACCGTCGTACAAAGTTCAATTGGTACAGGAGCTGAAGCCACATGACCATCCGTAACGTTTTCGGTTCGTTAATTGAATTCTGGAACGCTTAGAAGACCATTTTTACCGAAAAATCATCTACAAGTATTCTGACGAAGTTCATTTTCACCTCGGTGGTTAGTAAAATTGTCGTATCCAATGTATAAAAAATTCGGGTGGTATGGTCTTTGAATCGGCAGTATAACTGGCCATTTTTCTTTGAAAATGTGAACGGAAGATGCGTTTCAGTGAAGGGTGAGCACTACCGCCGTCTTACGCAAGTTATATAAAAATCGGTCTTTTACGAGGGATGGTTGAAAATCGCATTTTAGTCGTTTTGGTTATGTGCATTGGCCACCGCGCACCTGCGTTTTGACTCCATTGGACTATTATATGTGGAGACACGTTATAAATATGTGTTAGAAAATTTTCGAAATTTCCCATTTTTTAAAATGTGATAATTTTCAAGGTAGCAGGAGACATTTAATTTTATTTATTTATTCATATCTGCCAGAAATGAGAATTATCAGCCTCTTGTGGTGGAAATTAATTTTAAGCAGTTAGTGATTAACTCGACCAAAGCTTCTCGCATCGTGCATTTATTTGGAAATACCACTTTCTTTCTGATTCAGTGATGAAAAACTAGCAAAGTACTAGCAAAGCGTTCCGTCGCATGAGACTAAAAATGAATGCAAATTTTTATCTGCCCATTACCTACCAGTCATTTCCAAATGCATTTACCTGCAAAGGGTTAATTTACCTTGGCTGGAATCAGTCGACGTTTTACAAAATTTCCTTAGTCATTTTTTTTATCATCCATTGAAAAAAGATTTTCATAACAATAAATACATAATTTCAAATTTAACCCTTTGCACTCGATTTATTTACTCAATTTATTTTCAAAGGTGTTGGATGTCAACTTGTATTTATTTTTAGCTAAATGAATTAAAGTAATTTACAGAGGTAAAATTCAACGTATATTTATTTCATTTATTACTATTATAAAATGTTTTAATTTTTGTAATATTTTACAGTGTGACACTTTTTAAAACAATTTCCAACGTGTAGAAAAGGATGTCTTTCGCATGTTTCGCAAAAATAAACATTTATCTTCCTTTCTTTCGTTTGAAAACAGAAGATCTCGAATACCGCATTGTTTTTTAGTGTCTACAGACTGATATGCGAGTTTTAGAAAAAATTAGTATAGTCACCTCCAATGTGCATAATGAAAGAAGTCAACTATTTCAACTGTTTAAAATTGTAAATTTTAATGCAAATATTTACAAAGAGTTCCATGTGGAGATATCTTTTTATTGATTAATTTTTGTTAAGTTAAGGGTAGAAAAAAAAAATTTAAAAAACATTAAGTAAACCTGTATTTGCTGTATTTTTTATAAAATACAATATGAAATTTCTGGTCTTCCAGTGGTATCTAATAAGTTATTGTTGTGCAAGGCGCAATCTACATCTGCGCAATTGGCTTTTGTAGTTTACGTTAATTCATACAACGAATGTTCTTCGAGCTACACATGTGGAAAAATCAGGGTATTTTAAAGTAGAGTTCGTCATATTATGATGACAAGCTGAGACTAACGAGCTGGACGGTAGAATTAAAAAGTTATACGAGTAAACTGATTGTATAATATAATAATTATATGGGTACTTTAAAACGTTTTAGAGCATACTGATGTGCGAATTATTAGAATATAATTATTATGCTGTAAAAAACATTACAAAGACGTACCTTCATAACTTGGTGTCTTCTAAAGACTCGAACAAAGTGTTACGGCATTGAAACTCCAACGCATATTGCATCCGCTTTAAAAAAAAAATGCCAGGGTGGAGAAGAGAATATTACTTTGCAATCGATCATTTTTAGAGTACACCATCGACTGGTGAGTATTCAGCTTGCTGAAAATAAAATAGGCGCTTCGCGGCTAAAGTGACCCACGTGCCTGGTTGAACTGCTGTTTGGTTTTTGCTGAGTATTTCATTTATTGGCAATGAACGGACAAATCTGTCGTTCCATATTCGGTGCAACCGTATCAGACCACATATTACTTGATTTACAAACCGTATCAAATTTCAAAACAGTCATCTGCCTCTGTGCGACTTTGGCTCAGTAAAACGCCTCCAGCATCGTGATAATATGTATAATGTGTATGCATCGACCTTACAACGATTTAAAATCAATAAGAATTGGCATTAAGAAGTAAAAATGAAGGAGTATCGTGAAAATACATGAAGAAATTCTATCCGATACGCAACTACAAGACTATACACTGCCCACTTCAGGGTGAGCTTATACGAGTATTCAACTCTTGCAACAACCACAGTGATCATGCGCACTTATCTTGACTATCAATTTAATTAAATAAGATGAAATGCAGAAGAGCAAATCTATTTGGTCTTTCGAAAATGAATATTCTTTATTCATTTTTTTCGCTTCATATTCTATACGAAAAAATAACGAAATAATTTAACAAAAAGTACTCAAACTTAAACAATGAATAATATTATTATATAGGCAACATGCAATAAGTTAAGCGCGTTTCCTCATTGGAGTCCACCTAGAAGTTGGAATATTTGACTGCTTTCTTGGGATCAATATTCTTGATCTCTATAAAAAAAAAACTAAAATATATGAAAAATAGTTTTTTTTTTTAATTTCGCATCAAAAAAATGGCCTTAGAGAGAGAAAACAAAAAGGATAAGGAACAAGGGGGAAGCGGTAATTTTGATTGTGGATCGGAGTTGGTAAACAACTTTCCTAATCTAATCAAGGAAGCAGATTTATTATTTTCATGTAATATTCTCGTAATGGGTTTGTAGTTAGCGCGGCGACTGTCTTGATGAAAAATTCGAAACAATCTTATGTTTTGGGTTGGTCTGGGTTACAAAGTTATTGCCATTTTTAAGCGCACTTATTTCAAATCTAATACAAATGGGGGAACCATCTAAATGGAAGATGTTTGAAAATGAAAGGTTTATGCATGCGTACGCTACATTTCTAAAACAAAACCTTCGTGAAATTCAATCATTTGCGTGTTATGACAAAAATATGCCATTTTTAAATAGGCTCCCATTTTTAGCTTCATCTCTTTTTTAGCGGAACTTTCTGTAATTTAATAATTGCTTGTTTAAAAAAAAGGTTTAGACAAAAATAATACTGCTTTGGAACTTTTTTAGAAAATATCCCAACCATTTATGTGATTGGATAAACTATTATGAAATATTTAAGCATAATTAAGATTCAAGTGTGCAAAAGAGAAGCCGCGCACGCTAATTTTTTCTCCCGTTCCCAGATAACTATCATTTACCATACATTGTTTCTTACTTCCTCTTACTACTACTTCTTAGCCAAGTGATCCTAAAAGATAATACAGTAGAACGCCGATTATCCGAACGCCGATTAACCGAATCGCCAATTATCCGAATCGGTCCTAAGCGTAATATAAAAAATGAAAACCAAGTACTATAAGTAAGTAATGTAATTTTTGTTTTGTTGGAACTCGCTGGAGTCCAGATATATTTCAACTGTTATGGTTGAAAGCTAGAGCAAGACACTACATGTTTATTCTATGTGTGACATTTCGTTTTTCTTTATTACCAGTCTATGTCCGATTATCCGAATCGACCCCGGTCCCAATTAATTCGGATAATCGGCGTTCTACTGTATATGAAAATTCAAAAAAAATACTAGAAAATTACAGCTTTTTTGAATACAAGTCTATGAGATAATCATAATTGGATGAAATTTCTATTCGGATGGTATTTTTGAACCAAAACGAGCGTTCATCATTTAAGTGATAAAAAGTCTTTATGTAAATAATTTAGTAAGTTTTTATTTTGTACATCATTATTTTACCACGTTCAACCCTGCATTGCTTTCATCTGACTATTTGAACTTCTGGTGGTCCACAATTAGTTTTCTCCGTCTGGCAGCGTGGACCATCGGAGGTTGACATATGATAACGTAAAGAAGCAGCGAAACAAACAGACACCGCCAGAAGAATAAACAACTTATCATATCGTTTTCGCCCATCTTATAGACGTCGATAAAGTGCGCCGTATTAAACATATAAAAATAAGCGAAAAAGGATTAGCGAAAAATTAATATTGGACCGTTTCCTAGGGAGAAGATCTACCTCGATTGTTGGGAAAATTTAAAGATTTTTTAATGATATCCTAAGTCTAAGAGGACCTTAATATATAAATCACGTACCACTATGTTCGTCCAGGCTAATCTCCGAAAACGCCCAACAATGCAATTTTATGAATGGGTATGATTGATTCCAGCTTGAAAGATAAGGTACTTTTAGACCCGATAGGGGGCGCTGTTGTTGAGATCTATGTATATTTTTTTTTTAAGGAAAATTTTTTGAATATTTTTTCCAGATTCCTCAGCCAAACCGAAGTACACAACGCGGAAATTCATTTCTATCTTTGCTAGTAGCGTATTTCTACTTTTCTTCATGAATTTAATGAAAATAACGTGAAATATATCGACAAAATACAGTATCTGATCTTTAATTATAAACACTCATAATTGCGGAATTTCCTAATATGTCCACTTTTTTATTACAAAACAATTTTTATGACCCTATTTTTTAGAAATTTGCAATCTCGGGGTGGTTTCTAAGCATTTGAATGACTTAAGAAATTAAGTCGCTACTAAATTAGCCGGTACTAATTAAAAATACTTTATTCAATCCGTTCTCTACTCAATTCGATTTGAGCAAGAGTGAAGGTATTAAGTATTCTTTAGAAATGTTTTGGATTAAAATTGTAAGTATAGGTAGCACATATTTTTAAAATAAAAATAATTAAAAATAAATTTAATATTGTTGTCTCTTTTCATTTAGGTTTTTTAAATAAGCTGAGGGCGCTTTTTTTATAATTGGACGTAAAAAAGATATAGTAGAAACAAAAAGGAGTGTTATTGTGGCTTTATTAAAAACCAAACAGTTTATCTATAGGGAAAATGCAACAAAAAAAAATGCATTTGCAGCAACCGTACATAGAGAAGCAACAAAATAGTGACTCTCCTAGAAGGAGTCGCCGTCATAACTGTCATTGAATTCTAAAAACCACGGCAAAGAAATAGGAAAATCCATAATATTGTCCTACAACATCGTAGAGCACCAGTTAAAATATTAGTAGACCACCTTAAAGACGAAAGAATCAACATAGAAACGAGAAAACATTTCAACGACGATTATACGAGCTAAATTTATAATGTAGGAATCTACGATAAAAATTTCCAAATTTAAAATGGCTGATCCAATATGGCGACCGAAATTCCTCAATTTCAAGCAATTTTATTGAAAATATATATATAGTCTTTTGAGCTATACAAATCAAATTTACCAAAATTCATGACAGCGGACCCAAACTAGCTACCGAAAATGTCAAATTTAAGGACTTGCCCTAAAAATCAACACTGGAGGGTTTTGGAGATGCTGATTTCAAATTTACCATCAAAATTGCGGATTTTGATCCATATTAGTATAGCGACCAACATTTCTTAATTTTAAGCAATTTTCATGAAAATTAATATCTAGGAGTCTTTTAGGATATAGAATTCAATTAGACCAAAATTCAAAATGACAGTCTTAAAAAAAAAGTTAAACTTCAAGGAATTGTCATGAAATTCAATAGTTACTAAGGGGTTTTGGGCAGATGCTGCTTTCGATTCTGCTAAAATTTCTAAATTCAAAACGGCACATCTAATATGACAACGAAATGTCTTCAAATTATGGAATTTGAACAACAAATAATATCAAGACTATTTCAAGACGACGGAATTCAAATCTAGTTACAATTTATAGTACGAAAAATTTTAAATTTCAAGAAATCCAGAACCACAATTGCAAGAGTTTTCTATTTTCGCATCTACAAAAATTACTTAATACTACCTAGACCGCAATACTGAAGTTTCCACGCACCGTGCTAAATCAGCTAGTATTATTATATAAATTATTTCTATTAAAACACGTTTATCGTCGGACACAGCGCAATGAAAAAAATATATATACATATATGTACGTATGATTAAATTTATAAAGAAAAACTAAATAAACAAACTCAAATGCGCAGCTTTGGTAAACACGATTTTGTTTTTTCTAGCTAACTACTGTGTTTCTCCAGTTATGCCTTTCAGTATTTTTCCTCCTTTCTTTAGTAGAGCGCCTGTTTTTTATATTGCGGTATAATTTTTTGTGTAGTATACAACAAAGTGATGTATGGACGAGTAGTATTTAATAATAGTTTCTAAACTTCGTAGCGCTTTGATGTGGAGCCACCTTGCACGTATTGTGTAAGCTGACCCATCTACGAACTTAGCCTAGGTTTTTCCCTAAACTAATTTTCTGTCGTTTCTTAAAATGATACAAATTTCACTATAAATATGCATATATAGTAGACATACAACATAATGAATAAATTTTCGCAACAAAACTCCGCAAATTTCAAAAATTTAATATAGGAAGAAATCCCCCTAAAAATTGTTGTAGCCATTTTTGCACGATAAAGACTCTTTGTAAATTTTGTTTGAAACCGGACATTCGTAAAATTCCAATCTGCTTACGTGTTACTGACTAATGATCGAGTCATTTTCCACTTTTAACACATAGCACAGAGGAAGTCTTAAGTTCATATCTCCGCTTCCCAAAGCAGAAAAACTGACTCGATTTCAAAACGTTTGTAAGAAAAAAATGAGCACTGTGGAAACAACCTTCCAAGTTTTTGGGTTCAGAGCCGATTAGCGCAGGTAACAGAAGTATTATTGCATTTTATTACATCGGCATCGGTAGTAGTTGCTTAGTGACGTTTTTTAATTAAACTAAAGCGATTTTGAAAGAATCCAACTGGACAGCTTATTTCAATGCAAATGAAGCATAATGGAGCTGCATGTCTCATACGGAAAATATGCAAATACAAAAGCGAAAAGGCGACGCGCAAAAACGCCGCCCAAACAGGTTCCAACGAGTATTTATGACTGCGCTTCCAATTTTTTTTTATATTTATTTACATCTGCAGGTATCCAATTAAATGGAATAGAAACTTCTCCCGCAGTAGGTTAAAAAACGAATTTTCAGTTTATGCTGTAATATTTTATTACCACAAGTTTTCATACCCCGAAAAAGCCGATGGAATGAAAAAGAAAAGCCCGAGTAGTAAGCAAGAAGAAGTAATCATGAGAGCATCAAAATTGCTTTTAGCTTATTAAGCAATTTAAATGAATACAAAAATGCTGTTTTATTAATAAAAAGCTGCTTATGTTGGGAGCTTTACAATCAGTTAAAATAGTTTTTCTTTTAGAAAATGCAAATTAATTCGCTCGAACAGTGAAATTAGAAGCAAACAAAAGCTGTTCGAAGAAAAATCAGAAAGACTAGACTAAAAGGCAGGTGTCCCAAATTCATTAGATGAAATCTGTGACAAAAGATTCAAATGAATATCGCATGGGACGCGAAACTCTGCGAACGTTTCACTCCAAACTAACGTGCACTTGTACTATTCGGATCACAGACAAGAAAATAGAAATAGCTAAAAGTGTTAAAAAGCGTGATTCCAATTTGCCTTTTATGTTAAGTGCATTTCAAAGAAATTAAAATTTCCAACGAGTCGTCTTTAACGGAAAAAAACTGAAGAAGAAAAGTATGGCGACCTAAATGGGCGAGAAATAAATATTTTATAATACATTATTTATTTGTTTTACTTTATGGGGTTTCATTTATCCACATTGAAGAAAACTTCAACTAAAAATTAAGAAAGTTAGTGAAATTTGAAACTCAAATTTGCCTATATTTTGGAACACATCATTTATTTTATGTAACAAATAAAATAACAGTGCCTTTCAGCGCCGTGGGGGTCACCGGTGTCCTCAGTGAATTAAATGCGTCACGAATAATTACAAAAATTAACTGTTCTGTTGTAAATAATATTTCATCAAAATATGCAACACATACTGAGAAATTCATTTTGGCCAGACGGGAAAGCCATGTAAAATTAGGCGTGGCATTCAACATGTTAAAATATAACATACACTACGCGTCAAAATGATAGCACAACTGCGAATTTCGCTGTTTTATCTAAGCGGATGATCCGAACAAATTGCTGTTATTATAAACAAGAATTAGCGTATGAAATAAAATGCATACGTAGTTAACTAAAAATATTATAAAACAGATGTTTTATTCTATACTTCTAAAAAATTATCGCGTCAAAAGGAGTTTCCTGCTTTGAAGGTATTTAGCTTTTTGAGCCCATTGAGCATTTCTTTCCTTAGTCCTTTTCTTTTTCCTGCTTCCTGTAATTTTCAAATAATTTATTATGGCTTTCTTGCTTATTTTTAGTAATTCTATAATTTTAGCAATGATAGACCCTTAAATATTTATAGTATAGGAAAACTAGAGGCACTGGCTTACATTTTTGTATATTAGGTAAATTTTGTAATACGAGCATAAATAAGATAGAACTTTGTGGTCATTTTTTAGAGTTATGGAATATGTAGTGCGGAACGGTGTAATGGGCCAGAACGGGAAAGAGCTGTTATCGATGCCGAGAGAGACAGTTCAAACAAATTGTATTTCGGAGTGCAATTAATGATCATGCATTACTTTGAGTGTAGTTCGTTTATGTTGCTCAGCGCAATTTGTAGGTTAAAACGTATATAGGGAAATTTTCCTAATAGTCAAAATTGTAGGTATTGAATCATGTTATTTTTAACTTTTATCACAATGATGGTTATACAGTAATACAAAAAGTATATAAGGCTCAGAATATGAAAACGAAATAAATATCGTGTTTTTACTATAAAGGATTATATATCCAGTTAAATTAGTGCTCTTGTGTCAAGTGTGAAAAATAACCGCATATGTCGTATGTTGGTTTTTACAGTGGTGATGAAAAGTCATTATTAATTTGCACATTTTGTACGAAAAAATTTAACTATTTTATCTTCAATAGATACACCCCATTCTGCTCCATCATGCGAGTCCCAAAATGGATAGTCGTCTTTCGATACATTTTTTACTATATGTTTTATTACCTTTGTATTTTGTTTTATTATTTTCGTTGTACTTTGTTGCTATTATAATGTTCCAAAGTTTCTAAATAAAAGGAAATTGAATAATTTTTGTAGATAGTTATTCCTTGTTACTAAATAAGATGCTAGCCCATTCCGATCCACCTTATTTCACACCCTAATTTTATTTTAATAGTAGCAATTTGTTCAGATGATCTCTTTTGAGAAAACAATTCATGAATGTGCAATTCATTTTGATGCGAAGAGTGGCTAAGCAAAAGTAGATAAACAGATAGATAGCAATTTCTAAATGAAATTTTTGTACATTTGTCTGTCGAGTGAGACAATTAATAGGAAAGTTACTTACTCAAACAAATGTACAAAAGATGAGTGAGTCATATGCTTTCGGCGCGCAAAATTTCGATAGCGATTTCAACGTTGTTCAGCCATTACCAGCGTGCGCAGTATTTGTGTCTTTCTTGTTTCAAAACGATTAATAGTAACAACTGGTCGAACATCGTAAGAGAAATTCCTCAATTGGCTCAGGGAGAATGGAAGTGAGGCGAATTTGAAAGCACTTTTTGTGTGTATGCCATAGCTTTTAGCATCCAATAAAATGGCCATTAGAAAGAAACTTCTGGTCGGATTGAGCCGAATGGACATATTTGGAGTATTTTACTAGAAATATCTCATTCCATTGATCATAGAACGGGAGTGAAACATATGTTTTTATGACGCAAATTTTCTTTTGCTTTTCGTGTTTAACAGACCGTGAGCAAGTCTACAAGCCAATTTCGATCGATTGGTTTTGCTCGTGATGTTCACAAAAATTGTTGTCCTTAAGAATGAAATTTAAATAGAACCGAATATGGATTTTCAAATAGATAGATCGATAGTTCTTACACTTTTTGAAAATATATAATTAATTATAATTAATTAGTACCACTACTTTTCTCTATCAATTACTTAAAACATGAACGTAAAGACGCACGATAAGATTTTCCAAACGTACCTGTGTCATATTTTAGTATTAGAGGCTTAAATATATGTAGGTGTAAGTAGAAAATCAAGAGAACTACACAGTAATATAATATATAGAAATATTTCTAAATTACTTTGTTTTACTATTAATATTCTGCTCAGACATTTTGGAATTTTTTGGGATTGTTATATTAATTTATTTAATATTTGCATAACATTAAAATGCTTGTTACCTGGAGACCACAATTAAAGCTGTCTATGAAGAAGAGTACTGGGAAATTAATCAAAGTAACCCAAAAATGCACAATTCACAGGATTCTAACTCGTTTACTAAATATTTCGGTCGTTCCTTAAAGGACGCCAATCACGTGCACTACTTTTAAACGTTTCAGCAATTCCTTATGTTTATGTTCTAAGATTAAAGTTCAAAAATCCACAAATTCAAGCATTGCTTTTATTTTTTTACGTTTGACTGCTAACAAGCATGATAACAATACTTTTAATCTTTCAAATTTGCTTGAAGACTTTGCAAGAATTAAGATTATAAATAAAAATCATGTTTTTCAAAATTTTGAAATTGAATTTAAAGGTATTCTCTATAGGAGTACTTTTTAACGGAGTAGATTCAATTAATTCCTTCTTTTATGTTATCAATTGTAATTTAATTTTCCAAATTCTTGATTACAAGTTTTCCAAATTCTTGATTACAAGTTTCTTAATTACATCTGAAGTAAGACCCAATATTATTGCTTTTGTATATATTATATTATTAATATTTATTACCAAAATAGAGAAAAACGAAAAAGATAAGAGATTTTGCTGGAAAAGGCCAAGGAAATGAAAATTTATTAAGCAATATTAATAAAACACATGTATTATTATATTTTTACCCTCATTCTTAATATTTATGTATATTGGAGAGCAGAAAGGTGTCGCCCAGAGCATAGGTATTACTAAAACCGACACTGATTGAAGTTTAGCTAATTGCAGACAAGGCAGTAGACACCGAAATATCACCATAAGGTTACCTTGCTTTACTGTTTTTAACGATAAACTAAAAGCACTAAAAGCACGTACCTATACTATTGTTCTAAATAGTCATCTTTGATTGTTCACTACTTTTGATTCAATAGATATCTATAAATAAGTGTATCAAGTTACAGAATATTTATTACATATGAAAAGTTTATATTGATCAAACTAATACAATATTACAAATATAAATTTGTACATAATAACCTCAAACAAATTCTATTGCGTTTATTCTTGAACAATATATGCTTATGATAATAAGCAAATGAATATTTGGCAAAGTAAAATGAGTGCAATCCACATAATCATCGACTATCTAGGACACTCATAGTTTCTGATTGCATAGAATTGCCCTTACTTACTATTTATTTTTTAAATATGAGACTGATTTCGCAAGCAACTGTAAAGCCTAAACCATCATACCTCTAACATCGCATCGTTAAAAACCTGTTTTCGTTGCCGATAGTGAAGAAAAATGTTTCTCTACACGCTTAAGAAGAAAAAAAAAAACAATGAAAGGAACGCTGCTGAAGACAATCTGCTTAGGTGCAGCCCTGCTTACTCGAAGGAGAAGAATGCATGTATGTGCAACCACTGCACTAGGTAGGCAACCAGGTACAGACAAAAGATTAAATTTGCAAATTTAACACTGAATCTAACTATTGGTTTTAGCAATAAATAGCTACCACACGGTGGGGCTGTTTTATACTAAGTTGAGTAAAAGTAAACATAAATGTGTGCATCAACGTACGCATGTTTTGCGTTCAATTGCAATCAGTAAAGCCTGGAATTTCACTTTCCTCGCCAGGGGTAGAGGGGCAGCGTAAGTAATTAGCAAAAATCTTGGCAAACTAGTTCCGTAAGATCGCACATAGCTTAACTGCGACCAATTATCGTTAAGCTTATAAATACCTGAGTGTCACTTCGAAAATGGTTATTAGGCATCTGGATCAAGTTCGATGGTGATCCTATCATATCCATATTTTTGGTTCGGGGAAGATCCTTCAAAATCGATGAATGAAACTTTTTCTGATCGATCGATGGGTGGATGCTATCGCATGTCGAGTGTATCACAAACAATTTCTAACACAACTAAAACAAATTGAAGACACAACACAATAATTCTAATGTAGCCAAGAACTCGATGCACTGAAAAATCTGAATGCATTGGTCGGCATCCTCCCGGAGCCAAGATCCACCTCAAAGGAATATGGCAGGTAGCGCAACAGGTTGCTTCAACAGGTAATACTAACAGCGGCGGGTGTGAGCGATAAACTACGGCACAGATATAAAATACACGAACTTTGGGCGAACGTACGAACGTAGATATATTATATTTTCGTGTTCAGCGGTCCGCCATGTCACTGAACCGAGCAGACAACGCGCGGTTGAAATTTCAACAAATTAAAACTGATCAGCCTTGAGCGTGTATGTAGCAATCATAATGGCACGGACCTCTGGTAGGCGCTTTCAGGTAAGGTAGTACAAGAGGTGTAAAAAAAAGCAAACGAATATAGAACCGGCCTTATTCCATGCAAGGGCTGCAATGTCTACTTTCAACGGCTCCTCCGAACACTCTTACTTATCACTCAAATCACATTAACTATTCAATTTTAGAAACATTTTCGGAAATTAAAAGGCAAAACTATGGTACCCAGGTGAGGTGATATTTTGCTCACTCAACTGAGAGAAGAGTACAATTCGAATGAAACGACGACAACGTGTAATCTGAAAATCCACCGAGATCTAACGAACCCTGAAATGACGCCAGCCTCACGTGAAATTCCGACTGGTGCTGACCATTTCTTAGCTATAAGCAACCTATTGCTGTTGAAAGAAAAAGACGTAAAGCCAAGAAAAAGTGCAACGTCTTGCTAGTAGTAGTAGCGCCAAAGATCATCAAGTACAAGATCAAATATCATCAAATGAAAGATGTGACACTCGTATTTCCTTATCTTTTTTCAACCTTGGTAATGCGTGATTTTGATGTACATTATTCTCTACGCTATAAATGGTGTCACAACGTGTATTTAGTTTATCTTTAGTCTCAGACCAGACCAACTTGAGATGGGGAACCTGTAGCAAGAAATACCAATTATTATTCGAATTCTCTTAACTTCTTTTACTTTCCGCTTTTAAAGCCCGAGCATTTCTCAGTGCAAGAATGTTAGTGTTAACCTACCTTACGCCAAAGATCATCAAGTACAAGATGTGACACTCTCTATACAAGCCCAAAGCATACAGTGTAGACAATAATGTGCAGCATTTTTAAAGGCGGAACAAAGTTTCTGTTTCGGTGTGTGCCTCTTCATGCATGATGTTAGTGGCGTCCCTGCACAATGCGCAGGTATAGGAAAATCGAGAATGGCGAAGAGGTAGGCAGAATACACAGAGTACATCTACGGATGAGGGCTGTTTACATTTTTTCACTATGCATTTTTAAAGGCGCCACAAAGTATTCGAGCGTCTGTACTGCTCTGGGTGAAACGTGGTTTTAATTTTCGTTTCGCCTCTCCCTAAATTTTTGTCTTTCTCTCACATGGGAGCTCTTTATAACTATCTTTTAACTAACTAACTTTTAGCAAAATCCGCAAGGCTAGTGGACTAACGGGATCAAGTTCTAAAAAAGATAAGGGAATACGTCACGAGTGCCATATCTTATATTTCATGATCTTTACTAACGCTGGCTCATAGCTTGAGATATCGGTAGAGTATTAACACGTTAGGCGTAGACCACCGGTGGTTAACGGGCATTGCTTTTATCTGGCGGTTTGCTTCGTCTGGGGCGTCGACCACCGGTGTTTCACATATATATGATAACGTACACAAGCATCGCCAGAAGAATAAACAACTTATCATCTCGCGCACGCCGATCATGGAGACTTCGAAAAAGTGCGCCGGGTTGAAGCCAAAGATCATGAAATACTAGATGTGACACTCTATACAAGCCCAAAGCTCTAACCCATATGCAAGTTCTAAAACTGCCTGGGGAAAATTTTCCCATTAGAGAAAGCAGCAAAGAACTAATGCTTCCTATGCCTTATCTAAATGCCAATAAGAACGAAAGGGATAAGAATAGACAGCTAAAAATTCTTATCTACAGCACTTACAGTGTAGGCAATAAAATGCAGCGTTTTTTTATCACGCATTTTTAAAGGCGGGCCAAACAGTCGGGCACGCTGTGTGCCTTTGCATGCATAGTATTAGTGCCGTCCCCAGGCAATGTTCCAGCATAGGGAAATCCTGAATTGAGAATGGGGAACAAGCAGGTAGCACACTCAGAGCATGTATACGGATGCGGGCTGCTTACATTTTTTCACTGTGCATTTTTAAAGGTAGGCCAAAGTATTCGAACGTGTGCGCTGCTCTGCGTAATGAAACGTAGTTTGAATTTTCGATCCACCTCCCTCTAAATTTTTGTCTTTCTCTCACGCGTGAGCCCTTTATTACTATCCACTTTTAACAAAATCTGCAAAGCCGGTGGGCTCAAGGTCGAAAAAAGATAAGGGAATATGTCACGAGTGTCCCATCTAGTGTTTCATGATCTTTGGGGTTGAACGTATAAGAATCACTTCATCGTAAGTGCATTTTTATAAGCGATTTTAAATCATTCAAGTTTTAATGAGAATCAACTAAATATTAATTGAACAATCCTTTCTGTAATTTACAGCAACAATATCTTTAAGAAGAAAGTCAATCAAGATGAAAGCTATGAGCACTAATGGTGAAGTACATGTACAGATTCGACATATAGCTTGGATGAATGAAATCTCCGCATTATGTTAATATAAAGAGTATATTTTTCGAAAAATGTGGAGTTAAGGTCGCTTCAACAATTTTGAGGAAATTTTACTCGCTATAACTTTGCGGAAATGGGGAAATGATTAAAATTTTAATTTTTATTGGTTTTTTCCTAAAAGTTTAGATTTTTAAAAATGTTATTTAAAAATTCGAATCAATCTGTATTTTATAGTTTTGATACTTTAAATGCGTTTATTTCAACACATTTTTTTTATGATTAAAGAAAAACTACTGTATTGATATTTTTACATAATATTCTGCACATTAGTGATTTTCGGCCCTAGAAAAATTACATGCTATTTTTACATTCTTATATCGATTAAAAAGTCAAATGGGTTTTTTTATTTTGATTTATCATATATTATCATAAAAACTAGCAAAAGTGAAAATTAAAGGGCACTCCGTTATTGTTCTTCTTCATACATTCTAAAAAAACAATAATTTTTGAAGAAAATCCGAAAGAGCTCTTGTTGCAACTCCCGTTATAAATATAAATAAAAGACACCACTCAATGGAGTAAGTGGAAAAACATACACTTTCACCTTTTTGGAGGTGGGTCCAAAAATTTATTTGTTCAAAAATATTATCTATCAATCTATGTAGATTCAACTTTTTTAAATGAGAAAATGGTAAGGTTGGAACATACAAACGGGCAGACAGATGAACAGGCCGAAACCATAAGGGTCTCTATTTAATTACGAAACCTTAAAATCCTTTCATTCTGTCGCTCACAATTTTCTCGTGAATAAATTTTCTAAAAAATATCGTTGATAAGCCATCCTTCAATGCAAGGTAGTAGTTCATTCAATTTATAATAAAAAGTACCATCTTATGTCGTACGATATTATAACGAATTAAATAAAAAAATACAAGAATAATTCAATTTCCTTTTATTTATAATAGGCAGTATGAAACATTATAGTAGCAACAAAGTATAAAAAAAGTAAGCATATACAGTAAAAGTATGGAAAGAAATCTATCCATTTCCCACATGATGGAGCAGAACGGAGTTGATGTACTCAAATGCATTAGTACTAATTTAATTGGGAATATAACAAGGCGAATCTTTTTCATTTTCATCTTCTGAACATCATATTTTTTTACTTATTTTCGTAAAAGATAAATATTTTTTATTTATATAAATCAACATAAAATCATGATCAAAAAAGGGATAGAGGACCTATTTGGCTCCAACATATACAAATATCAAATGTGAATTTTTATCAGTAATTCTATCAAAATATACCATAAAAATTGTAAAAGATAAATTTATTTATTTATTAATTGCTTAATACAAGCTACTAAATGTTAGAATAAATTAAAAATTAAAAATAATAACAGATTAAAAATGAGAAAGGAAGGTAATTCAGGAGGGACTGTTAAGGTCATTCCTGAGAGATGATTTAGTCAGGTGGAAGTCAAAAGAAGGGTGCGAGATGGCTTTCCGAATCATTCGGATCAGAAAGTCCATAGTAAATGACGAATGTACTAAATACGTTCATGGTAAAAATTAAAAATATATTAACATGTCTTTCCTTGATTTAACATCTATACTTTTTACTACTAAATTTCTACAAAAACTTTACACAAAAAATTGCGTAACCGTTAACTGAACGTCGAAATGCAATTTGTTTGACCTCTGCTTTTTCTGGCTCTCTCTAGCCCGTTTCGCCCGCCTTCTCTTACATATTTTGCTCTCAACAATTTTTTTTGTAAAGTTGTCGCCTTTCCCGGTTGCATTTTTAATTAAATTATTGGTAAAAACGTATTATACAAAAAATATATAACAAACAATATAACGAATAACCATTAATGAATTCTCAACGAAGAAATACGAGTATGGAAACGAAAAATACAGTCTATTTGGTAAGAACCTATCGCTCAGAATTCAATAATGTGATAAAAAATTAACAAAATATTATTTTTTCCTTATTATTTACTTTCTTTTCTTTTACGCAATACATTTAATATTTGGTGAAGTCAGCGTTATTTTCTATTATAGCTATACATCTATTGTTCATATTTTCAACTAATTTTTCAGCACACTCTAGTGGTAGATCCTTCCAGGCTTTCTTTACCGATGATTTAAGTTGTTGCAAAGTGAAACAATTTTTCCCGCTGCAGTTTTGCCTTCATAAGGACCCACACATTTTCAATTGGATTAGCACCAGGACTTTGTGATTGATTTGGTTTGATTGTAGTACTGCGATGTTTGGTGGAATTTTCCCTTATTCTTTGGCGTATGATACAGAAAGACACGTTGATACCTCCTTTCCGCTAATTTGCTTCTAGCTCGCCTCAGCGTCATTTTTGGATCCTTTTCAAAAAGCTTCAAAATAGCGATGTCTTCTTTTTTGTATGTTTTTCTTGTTTTACCCCTTCCTGGAAAGTTTTCGACGTTTTTCTCCTAAGAAAACTTTTTACACCACTTCTTTACAAAAGACGTATACTTTTTAATATATCTCGCTGCCTGGACATAAGTCCATCGAGGTCCTTTCGGCTGAAGGCAGAGAAACACAACTTCAATAAGGCATTCATGTTGAAAATCGATCTTAACAGTAGAAAGTTCAACGCAATATTGAGACTTTAAGCATGACCCGCATATATATAGGTAATACTCATCCTTTCCACTTCAAATATTTCTGTCTCTTTTTCTTTATTTCTGAGGAATCGTCGATACGCTCTTCCAAACAGACTATAGTTTGAGTCGGGTCAAATATAAGAGAAGTTAATTTTATTTTTCGCTGTTTGAAGTTTTCTTCTGAAGAACATCCCCTCTCCCAATTTTCAAATATATTAAGATTTTGACTCAATGATTGTATACGCAAAATGAATATGAAATAAATTATCGTCTTTTGTAATATTCAATGTCATATTCTCAATCAACTAAAATTGTTCATAAACCCTAATCAGACGAAAGAAAGTTTCAAAACAAAATTCTCATAAAATCAGCACACCTGCTGGACTCCAATATGAAATACGGAGGCCAGCAACAACAACCGCAGCTGTCCTGCGCCGTATTCTAAACTCTGATGCATAACTCTCCAGACGCGCAAACTCAGTGTTAATCGTGAAAACGACGACGGTCAACTACACTGGAATAAGATCTCCAGGTGCGTCTCCTTATTTCAAATTGATTTTTCTCCACTATCGCTCAACGGCGGCGGGGCATCACCTGAACATGAACGGAAGAGGAGAGGCCGCAAGGGCTCCACACCTTAGCGCAAATGACTAATTTACTTAATGGGTCCGAACAATGACCAATAAAGTGCGAATAAAAATTCACATAAGATAAATGTTTTGCTACCCACCCTTCGCCTCCTCCGCTGGGAATGTGCTTGTTTTACGAAAGTTGTATGGGCCTCACCGTTCCTTATGGCTTGATGGTCGCGGATTGTTGTTGCGGTGCTCGGGCGCCGATATTTCTTATGCAGATCACCACCGTGACATTGCTTCAGCCAGTAGATTTGGTTTGCATTATCAATTCCCTGCGGAATGGTATCGCGTTTGTAGGCGTAATTTTTGCTGAGATATTCCCCGGCAATATGTGTTTTGGGCGTTTGATACTTTAGGCGACGATCTAGTCTGCTGTTGTAAAAATCACATTCGTGACCCGCGGGATCGCTGTAATGAATAGCGCCTCCATTCAAATACGGCAACGCATTGCGTCCCGCAAGCAACAGCTCGTCGTGGTGGATGGCGCAGTTTCTAACCATCGTGTTCATATAGGGGTTTCGGATTGGACGAGATGAGCTGCGACGAGAACTGTGGGTATTCGAAGGCGTCTTGGATTTGACTTTAAAGCTCTTTTTTCGGGAAGATGAACATTTGATCTTCATAGTAAATGAGTTCACAATAATAATATCACCCTAACAGTATGCAAAATTATTAAGCACTTGCATTTTTTGTAAAAAAACAAAAGCACGCCATGAAGTCTATAGCACAACACACTTCCGCACTATTTTCTCTTAACGGACACATCATTGACAAATCAGTTTCGAAAGGGCTTGTGGCTTTTCGATTTTTCCACGCATAGAATTCTAAATTGTATAACTAGAGTCTTTTAAAATCAATAAAACACCAACATAATCCAATTACAACAAAAATTTCTAAATTGAACAAGACTGTTGAAACTCAAAGGTATCACAAATTCCCTTTTGTACTGAGGAATTTCAAAGAATTTACAAGTACAGCACTAAAGAATACTTCAATATTTAAAAAGAAATATATACAAATTGACCACGCCGCCAATCCGCACAGACACCCTCTTTTGCGGACGACGTTGAAATTTTAGAACAGTTTTGGTTTCCGCACCCGACTATGGTAGCTTTGTTGAACGAACTAAGGTACAACTAACGCAGACAATTCTTTTCGCTGGAAAATAGCTTTATCACGAGTAAATTCAAATTTTGTGGTTGCGATAAAATGTATAGATTCACTGCGACGACATGCACAAGCTTTTAGGCTATTCTCACATTGAAATTACTGACGTACATAGAACATACAAATGTTGATGCAAGACGAGAACTCCGATAAGTGCCAATTGATATACTAAATTCTACATACAGAGGAATGAGGTGGTAACTTTTTGTTTTCTTTGCACGATAAGCATTGCTCTAGCATTAAAACTCCTTAAGCTTTCACGGCCTCCCCTGTTATCTAACGACTTTTGGGATTATAAGGTAAAACTACCTTATTCTCATCAAGTTTCTTTTGATTACTAACTTGGGTCTTATTCTTATTCTTTTGTTATTTTAGATTAGACTCTTGCCTTAGATTTGTACTGTCCCTAATCTACCATGCGGTACCGTTCTTAAGCTTGATTGGCAAAAGGGAAAGGGAATTAAATTATTCCTTTTCCTACTTATATTCAACTAATTTTTTGATAAACAGCTATAAACCTGAACCAAAGATAACATAACGAAATGTCACTTTAGCCGTAGTATGTAAGTGCCATAAGTATTACTGAAAACATAAAGAGATAAAATAGTTTTATTTGATAGAATGGAAGTTGAAAACGTGTGTAAGTACTGAATACTGTCCGAATAAAAGTCTTCGTCTTATTATGACAGTTCGTGACAACACAAGGAGGTAAGCTCTGTTCGAATCTATGTCTATGGCTTTGAGTTTAGCTACTTAATATTAGTACAATTACAATTACTTAGCTAAATAAATGGAGTCAAGGTTTGCTTTAATTTTGTGAGACGGAATTAGAAAATGCTGTAAAAGTTTTCCTTGAGAACTGTCGAATTGTGCAACTAGTTTAACTACTTCGAATCAAATGTCAAATGAAAAGCCAAGCAAACAAATTCGAATATGTCTGTTCGTTGACTGATCTAGCTCGATCTAATTCGTATTTGTTTTAACCCTTTGACACATGGTGGGACGTAAAACGTCCCACCTTACTCAAACTCGTTTTTTTCATTTAAAAATGAAATTTTTTCGATAAAAGTTGATACTCTAGGGTTTTTGAGGTCGCTGAACACGAATATGAAGTCAAATTTCCAAAATAAAAAATGGCGGATGCAATATGGCGGATCAAAAGTGAGACTTTTTTCGAAATTATTTTATTTTCATCACTTTATGGCAAAAAGTCATATAAGGGGTTTTTTTGAATCGCTGAATACAAATCTGACATCATATTTTCAAAATTCAAAATGGCAAAAAAAACAGTTTTTTTTATTTTAATCCGCCATATTGGATCCGCCATCTTGAATTTTGAAAATCTAATGTCAAATTCGTGATTTGCGAGTCAAAAAACCCTTATATACCAAGTTTCATAGAAAACAGTTCATTTTTTTGGATTTTGGTCCGCCATCTTGGCCGCCATTTTGAATTTTGAAAATCTCATTTCAGATTCGTATTCAGCGACCAAAAAAACCGTCATATACGAATTTTAGTGCAAAATGATACATTACAGAAATGTATGGGTCAAAGGGTTAATTGTTCTGCTAGTTCAGCTTTTTTACTAACGTCATAAACTGTCATATCTCGCTAGAATGCGAACATTTAGCTGGTATCGTAAAAAACGACAACCTCACTTTATCATCAGAAAAGAATTAATTTTTTAATGCCTGAAAACCAATTCAAAATCAGTTCTAAATCAATTCTATTCTATTTGGACTTAGTGACGGACGTTTTTGACTGCGTAAGCGTTTTAGTGATCAATCAATCAACTAACATTGATTTATAAAAATGAGAGGAGTATGGAATTATTTTTAGTTTTCACATTGTACATAACCCGGATGATTTTTGTTGATATTTTGTTTTTCGTAAGCGAGTAGGAGATACCCCAAGATGCCTTTAGTATGCTTGTAAGAGGTCGGTTTAAAAAGTATCTCGAATTTTGAATTTCCGTGGGCTACGTATATTCGATTTTCGATTTTTTTGCTTGGACGTGTTTTGGGGATCGTCTTTGATTTTTCCTATTCTAAAGAATATGTATCAAATTTTGTCTGAAAAACAAAATTAAGTACATGGACGCATTTCGAATGTTGACTGTGGCATATGGTGAAGCCGAATGAATATACGTAGCCCGCGGAAATTCAAAATTCGCGATACTTTTTGAACAGACCTCGCATGTAGTAGAACTTTTCTCGGTAATTTCTTACTCTTACTACTTACAAAAATACGATATGTGCCCTTATTACCTCGAAGTAAGTACCCAAATGCATATTTGGGTAGAACATAAGACATAATTTAATTATATTGGTCTACAACATTTTTGCATCGCTTATCCGTTAATCGCTTTCCCGTTAATTTTATAGAATTTTTTCTGTAGTTTACGGATCAAAATATGAAAATTTTGTGACGCATCACGTTTTTGAAAAGCATGGACTTGAAAAGTGAAAAAAATCCATATTGCAGTCATTTTTGAAAAATTTTAACTGGTTTTCAAATGAATTTGATCCCTAACTATCAATATAAATTTCATTATTTATAAAATATATTAAAATTTGCTTTTCTGAGCCTTTGCCTAAGGCCTATGAAATAAATGAACTGAGGGCATAGGAGGAGTGCTTTCATGGAAAACTGGTCTTTTGAACAAAACTTGATAATCTTTACAAATAAGTAATATTATGCAGGGCATTGGGATTCTACGAATTAAACGCTATACCAATCGATTCCTTGGGGTGTGCAGAGCAAACTTTTGGGATTAAGAACAAACATTTGCTCAGCAATTAGTTTCCTACATAGAATTTGAACACCCTATACAAATCTAGTTAAATATTTAAGCTTTATTTTGATATAAGTATATTTCGAGATTCACCGACATCCCCTTATTTTTTAATTAATACTCAATGATGCCCAAAATACGGTTATTTTCATATTTTTCTGTTCCATGTTTTTTAAAAAATGTGATGTGATGGAACTTTTTTTATTTTTGTATACGTAATCTACGAAAAAAGTCTTATAAAAAACATTGATCAGCGTTTCAAGGAGAAAAAAACCGCAAAATAAACGAAAAAGTTGCAAAGTATTTAGTGATTTGACTAATTAGTAGAATGGTTTAATGTTTAGGAACTTGTTTGTTTTACTTTTGATTTATTTGTATGTAATTACTACTTAATTTAATTAATTTGTAAAAAAGTACTGTATCATCTCAAATTAATCGAGCAATCAGTGTAAATTTAAGTAGTCGGTTAAAAACAATTAGCTCAATTTACATGCATTTTAACAAAAATTTTCGTAGAATATTTATCAAAAACCAAAAAAATTTTTTTGAAAATACAAAAGCAAAATGCTAGCTTTTTACAAATACGGAGTTAATACCCAGAGAATTTGGAATAATGCAGCAAAAATTGCAGCGCCTAAATTGCTTCCAATCTTGAACGTTAGGACAATGGAAACATTTTCCGAAACTTGGGAAAAAGACTTGGGAAAAGCCTTAAGCCAAGCAAAGAAGATAAAAAAACCAGTTATGCTAGTAATCTATCGGCCCTGGTGCACCTTTTGCCAAAAATTGTCCAAGGATATGGCTAAATCGACTGCAATAAAAAAAATGGAGGACTTTTTTGTAATGGCGCAGATTAATGAGGATGACACATACTTGGACAATAAATTCGCACCCGATGGTGGAGTTCGATACGTCCCAAGGGTTCTCTTTCTTACACCAGAAGGGGAAGTCATGAGGGGTGTGAAGAATCACAAATCTTATAAGGACGGCACTCTTTACGTTTACAGCGAAGTCGACGACATCATGAGCTCTATGAATCAGGTGGTGCGAAATTCTATGATATCGGATAACTCGGATCCTCCCGTATCGAGGATTAAGAGGGAGGATGCAGCCACTTCAGGAGAATATAAACTACCTATCAGCCACGCCAGGGTAAAAAGAGCAAGTACAGAATTAAAAAGGAAGTCAAACACGAAAAAAATGACCACCGCTTACATAAGGAAAAGATAAAAGCGGTTTGATACTTACAAAAAAGTCGTCCTCAATCACTGGATCAGCAAGCATCTCAATAGTTTCCGTCATCGAATGGCAAGTCCTGTTAATATTTTTCTTCTTTTTTAAACGGCGAGCCAATGTTGCAGCATCACTGAATCTATGAAGCAATTTTTCCCTCTTTCGAGCCACTGCCGGACTCGATGTTGAACTGGCATGGCACAAAAGCGACGAATAATTGCTGGATATTGGCGGAGGATTTTGTGTTGGATCGATTTTCTGGTTGACATTAAACTGTGATTGGGGAAATTTAGAAGCAATTACTGGTGTCGGCGACCTCGGAGTCACTAGGTCCGGTGGGGATGCTGTCAACAAGGATGTTCGACGTGGTGCTGCTGTTGGGACTATTATTGGTGAGCCATCGTAACTAGTTGCGCGGCGAGACCTATCCTCAGACTTTTCTCTGCAAATGAAAACAAATTTCTAAATTTCTTTCATGTCACTACAAAATTCATAAAATTTGGTTTATAGAATATTAATTGCATCAGGTTTAAACATTATGCGAGCACTTTATTTTTGTTTCTGTGTATTTTGATGATCTTACAATTAAAATTACATGCTTATAAACCCTAATAATATAATAATAACAGAAAATAAATTCTCAAAATTTTCAGTATTTGTCAAGCGGTATGTCTATAGTCATGCTTATATGGATTATACAAGACAAAACGTTCGAGTCGAATCGAAGAAAACTTAAAAAACTCTTTTTGGATAAGGATTCCTTAACCAGTTAGTTATTTTGGACGAATATATTCGTCCTGGTAAAATTACAATATTTTGTGTTAGAACGAGTATACTCGTCCTGCATTAACAATAGTGACGACTATTGGCTATATATTCATAAGCTTCAAGATGTTTGGGACACTTTTAGTCCATGGCGCAATAACAGGGATAAATATAAATAATTACGATATATATAATCATTTATTATAAAAAAAACTATATCTGATATATTAGGAAGTAATTTTGTTGCTGAAATTTACGATAAAAAATAATTTGTCTACTATGTTTTAATATTCAAATGAGTTAAAGAGCCTTCCTGTAAGTGGTGGACTGGGAATACTTTTTACCAATCTTGAAATAAGCTTAGGGGAGAAAGAGGATGACCTGGCAAAGGAAGAATTCGACGTCTTGGATTCAAGAACTGGTGCAATAAAAAATTTGCATTGATCTTATGATTCATAGTTCCAAATAAAAAAATAAATCTCTTGAAGACGACAACATTTATTTTTTATTGTAACTGTATTTTAGTTGAAACAACAACTTATTCTCTCTCATTCCATCATTCCTTTCTGAAAAAAAAGCTTTATTCATTTCTCTGGATAATTTCATTTCTTACTTTAAGGGGAGGTTCTCCTTTGATCGACGAAAAAGTAGGTACACTTTGGCATTTTTTTTAGGAAAATGATAAAAGGTATAAAAATTCTTTTTTGTATATTTTTTTATTGTACATTTATGTGTACTTTTAGATTTTTTTTCCAAAAAAAAAAAAAAACAAAATGGCGGCTATGATGGGCTTCCGCGTAGAGCGTGTTTTAAAAACATTGCCAACTTCTTGCCACGATCCTGGATCGAAATCGATCTAAAATCAAAAAATCAAAAATTGTAGGTCATTCTACAATAAATGGAAAGGGGGTTATACCAAATATATTTTCAAAAATTTGAAAATTGACAAAATGGCGAGCGCTTACAAATTAAGTGCTTTTTTTAAGGCTTTTTTTCGTGAATTATTACTTGTAAAAAATAGTTAACATAATAATTTTTCATATTTTGTTGATATAACCCCCTTTCAAAAATGTTTACTTTCGAATGCAGCAAACTAGAAGTAAATCGGTTCAGCCGTTTTCGAGTAAACTATGAGTAAAATATGAGCGCCGAGTGAAAAGCGGAGAGGCGAGCGAGCGCTGAGCGAGCGCCCCGCTGCGATTGGGACACCGCTGCGTTCAACGAGCTGTAGAATCGGTTCTATTGCTCGGATCGGCATAAAATTGAAAAACAATATTCTTGAAACATTGTTCTTGAAGAAAATCAAAAAAAAACAGAATCGAAAATTTCAAAATTTTAAAGGAGAAATTTATTTATCTTTAATTAAAAATATTGCTCAGGTAACGCTTTCAATCAGATGTGATATTTGCAATCTATTAAAAAAGATTTAGATCTGCACAATTATCCCAGTAATTGCCCGTTATTGACTACCAGGCATTAATTTTGTTTAAGATCTCCTCACAGATGAAAAGTATTTGTCGTCCTGGGTGCATTCAACATCTCGATTTGTATGTTCAATATCCCACACGAGACCAATCGATTTATTTTAACTCGAATTCAAATGTCATAAGCAGATAAGATTTATAATACAAACATGTAAATATGGAATGGGAAAGTAATCATTTCTAATATTTTAGGTATTTATAAAAATTTTCCATCTTGAAAATTTTATCGGTAAATTTCACATCGAGTACTTTTGCTTAATTCTTGTGAGCACTATCTAAAACTGTTCGAGTTAAGTTTAAGTTTATTGTTCTAGTATTGACCCTATAATTTCATAAGTATCTATGGGTATAATGCCTGACCCAGTGAGGGTTACCCAGTTTTGGACAGTCAATGATAAGCAAAATACAGCTCCAATCCTTGACGTTGTTGTAAAGTCTGGCGCATCCTCCATGAATAGTTCGCCAGTTCTCGACGTTCAGTATCCTAAAAATCACACATTTTTGTTATCAATTAATTTTGTGTAATAATTTATAGCACGAATGTGTGTTGGACTGCCTGCCTGGATATACAATCGGGTTTGGAAGCGCTCATTTAAAAAGCTATTAAAACGTAAGATGTTAAGGCAAAAGTCGGTTACATACTATTTGAATAATTTTTAAATTAACTTTGTACTACAAATTTTAATGAAATTGAGCAATAAGCAAGACAATTACACAGTCAATCAATTGCCCGGTAGTTTGAAGAGAGATTACCTCTTTCTGGGAATTGAATTTAACGCGAGTTCCATCTCTGCTCACCTGAATTTCCTCCTCTGTACCGGGGGACTAAAGTAGTAAATCGGTGGCAATGGCACGAAATATCCCAATTGTGGCGGAGTTTGGTACTGATGCTGTACTTGGACATCTTCGAAGTGCTGTAAAGTTCCCAAGGACAGTCCCAGAGGGGAGGTGCTGACTTTAACATAGTCATCCGAAGATCGGGTGTCCGTGGAACTTTCATCATCCGCACTGCATTCTGGAACCGTGTAACACGTGAAATTATGTGCTTGATAATCCATTTCCCGGTATATTTGATGCACATCGGAAACACTCGGACACCACCGGAAGTGTAGCAATCTTCAACGTAACGTAGTACGCTCGACGTAACTTGTTAATTTTTATTTTTTTCAACGGATTCTTCGTAATGCTTATTAACGTGACTTAATAGCGTCCGGAATAACTTGATGAAAATGCCAATTCACTGCCGAAAATTAATTATAAGGGGCGGCAATTAAGCTTTGGGTAGCGGATTATAGTATATTTAATTACTACTTCAATTTACAAATTACAAATTCCTAGGTAATCTACGTAACGGCGGAAAGTTATTAACATAGTCTTGCTTGTAAAGGCAGATATTGTATATTGAATAATTTCAACCCACTCTAGGAATTGAGAAAATCTACAGGTTTATGAGCATATATACCTTTAAGAGAGCATATCTGAGTTAAATACCTTCTTGGTAGAAGATAATAGAATGGGCAATTCGAAAATAATAAATAAGTGCTTTCGAGGAAAATTCGATGAAAAGTTGAATTTTAGGAAAATGTAAAACATTTTTACACTCCGAAAGTGAGTTTACCTGCAGTGACCGGTCACAGTGTTGATATTTTTAGAAAGAACATTAGAATAGTAGATTTTTTGCGTAAGTTGAATGTCGCTGAGTTGTACATGCCATGAAAAAGTCGAATTTATTAATCACTCTCTAACTCTCAAACGGTTGAAATAGCCCATCCCCCATCATATAATTATTTGTTCGTCTAGGCCATATCTTTCATATCACTTATTTCAGCGTACGATATATGAAACACCCTCAAAACTAACTAACTTATAATGGCCTTAAAGCTCATTAAGATTTATCGGTCAATTTTCTTAAGGTTGGTTAAATTTCTTTCAAATCTTTATGAATCTTAAGCTCAACTAAAATCGCCATTATTAATTTTTAACAATTATTATAAAACGCAATACAAAAAGTGGAGTGCAAGCCAGTGGGAGCAAAACATTTTACAATAAATGTCAATTTTTTTCAATATTATGACTTAAATTCCACCAAAATTTTAGGCTAAACATCACTTTTATAAAGTTTAAGATTTATAAGTTTAGAGCCGTACCCTTACGATTTGACAAAAGTTTCAAAAAACTACCGAAAAAGAGAATAAGACCATTATAGTTGCTGCTATATTACTTCATACAATAAAATCTTAAGCTACCATAAAGTTTTGTAAAAAATTATAGTTAGAGCTAATTTGTTTATCAAACACAACATTGGAGCACTTTAATAAATTTAGAGCAAATTCAGCTTATTTATGACCTTATAATTTTTTCTAAGCGCGCCATGTTATACTCTAAACACGAATTTGATGTATTCATGTGTTTTGAGCTGAAAAAGGAATAAAACATATTCCAAGTTTCAACTTTTATAATTTCAAAGATATTTAAGGGGACGATATAATGCATTTTTTTTAAAGAAGTTACTTATGTATTTACGGAAAAATTCGAAGTGAACATTGTCCACCATTGCGGGGCAAAGTTTTCCAAAATAATTGTAATTCGACTTATTGATGGCGACAAGCATGCATTTGTTAGATTATTTTAATGCAATAAATAGTATTCGAATCTACATACATATAATTCGAACTTATTTGAATTCCTTTAGAATCAAAAATGTGGCTAAATTATGTCACCCCAAGGACAATTCAACTTTTAAATTTCAAATGAAATTACTACATACTTTAATAGTGTTTGAATCCGTAACGTAAATATATTTAATGAAACAGTTTGAAGTTCGACAAAGCTGTGTGAACAAGTGAGAAGTACACAATAGATTTAAAAATACTATAACAATATCATCATTAGTAAAAAATCTAAAATAAATTTATTTTTGACTATGTAACTGCAACTTTACTACGAGGGCAGTTTGATAAGTCAATGAATTTTTGAATAAAAAATATTTTTTTCGGCAAATAAGCGTTTTATTTCTCAAGCCTCCTTTTAGCTCTATACATTTACTCCAGCATTTTTTAAATTTTTTTATTCCTTCCAAATAATAGGTTTTCTCGAGGCCCTCAAAATAGACGTTTGTTTCAGTGATGACCTCTTCGCTCGACCCAAATCTCTTACCGCCATGTTATTTCTTCAGGTGTGGAAACAGGAAATAGTCGCAGGGGAGCTAAATCTGGAGAATATGTTTAATGGGGTAGCAGTTCGTAGTACATTTTATGGATTTTTGCCATGGTGACTACACATAATGCTTAATCAGCACACAAAATTCACTTTTTTTTGCATTTTCGTTAAAATTCGTGAGGTTGTCTGCTTTCAACGGTTATCAAACACAAAGTAATTGAAGCAGCTTACTAAAAATTTGACAGTAGTCTATTAATAGATGGCAGCAACGGGAGCAGTGTTGCATTTAAAAGTACTGCGCGGGAAATTCATAAAGTCACTAACTAACCAAACTGCCCTTGTATTTTTTGTCTTTAAGATCCCATTCAATCGTAAAGGTTTTGAGCCTTTTCTAGATTGTATAAAGTCGCGCTAATCCTCCCCGCTCCTTCCCCTTCACAATTTTTAAAGGTGTTTGTTTTAGTTTTGAAAAGTTTTTTTTATCTCATTCTCATAATAGATAATATATGATACTATATAAGTAGACTAACTGTAAAACTAACAATACAAAAGTGTTCCGTGTAATCATTTTTGTTAAATTCGAATAAAAATAAATATTAAAAGGTCAATTGATTTTGCATCCGCGGTATTGATCTTGAAAACCGCCTTATACTGCTTCTAGCAATATTTAGCATTAAGAAACTGCTCTATTTTGAATTTTCAAAATTAAACTCCGTATTTCAAAGTAGTGGCCAAAAAAATCACAGCGACACCAAAAACAACGTAACCTACAAATCACGCAAAGGTAGTAGCTATGCATACGTAACTACGTAACGTATGTACATATATAAAAAAAAAATTCGCATTTTTTCCGCTTCCTTTTTAAAATTTTTCTTAAATATCATAACATATATCAAATATCAACGTGTCCACCAACACTCTTTTGTGGAAATATTCTTCACTTCACAACATTTTTCAAGCCTCTAATATTTTAATTTCTACCAAATGCATTTGAATTTCCGCGAAAACAATTTTATAGTCACTGCGAGAAAATTTTCGGCGAAATGTTTTCATTGAAGAAAATAATTTGAGAATTCCGTACACTTACATATACATGTATAAAACTCGGCCAAACGGGTATTTCGCGGAAAACTAAAAATATAACGATGAAAATATCAACAGTTCCACAGACCAGTCTTGAAGGATGTTCGAAAGAATACGTCAACGATGTGACATCACGTAACGAGAAAAGCACCGTATAAGTGTGACAAAATGACTAGGAAAATGGCTTCGTAAATATGTGGGTAAAAGAATGAAACAACATTTTTTCCCAACATTTTTAGCTGCGTAATATTGGAAAAGCGGAAATGTCTGCGCGGAACACGCACTGCACGAAATTAGGTGACACAACCATTGCACATCGAGCGAATCTCAGCATCCACGATTGAAAGACGCACATATGTATATATATATTTATTATGTTTTATATACTTATATCTTAATCAAACGCCAGCAGCATATGAGACTGTGCAAGGGGGAAGGAGCAAAGCAATTGTGAGATGACACAGTCCCGGCGGGCGACTTCTGTTGATCACTGATAAGATCTCCGAAATAATGCGGGAAACGTGCGGGTCACGGTTTATATTCATTTTCCACATCTACCCACTGATCCTAGGCTATAGCTGAAGCTGCATAGTCTGCACTCGGTCTGGCAGAAGCTACATAGATAACATTTCAGCAAAAGTTAAGCTACATAATGACGTGAAATAGAAAGATCACCAAGAAACTTGGGCTTAAACGAGAGATTAGATTTATGATCGACAAAATTAAGAGTGGAGAGTTCAGGACCCAGTTTATCTAATAAATCTCTTCCACAGAGTTTCTATGAGTCATATGGATCTGGAGATCTTGAATTGTAAGCATAGAAAATTTACGGCTCAATTATAAGTTATGATGCGAGTTAATTTTCTATCCTAATTGGTGCTGCTAATAATAATTAGTTCGAGATGCCGAAAATAGTCTTGTATTTTTGATAAAAATGTAAGCCAACCACATGTAGTAGCTGGAGATATTTTAAACACTGGTACGATACGAGCGACACACGAACATTTCAAAAAATTACTTTTTGAGAATGGGGTGGTTGACGATCGAATTACACAGGGTGTATCTTACATATAACAAATCTGTTATTGATTTATATGCACTAATTTTGTTCTATATTTCGTAGCTTTTGAAGCTTTTTGAAAAGGATCCACAAATGACGCTGAAGCGAGCTATAAGCAAATTAGCGGAGAAAGGTATCAACGTGGTTCTCTACACCATACGCCAAAGAATAAGGGAAAATTCCATCAAACACCGCAGTACTACCATCAAACCACTCTTATCCGAAAAGCACATCGAAAACCGTTTGAAATGAGCCAATGAAAATTTGAACCAAGATTGGACAAACGTCTTGTTCACTAACGAATCATCATTTTGGGCATATCAAGGGCCTAAAAGAGTATAGTTGAAAAAAGGACGGAATTAAATTATACATACTGTAAAACACCCAATAAAAGTTTATGTGTGGGGATGTTTCTGTTCGCAAGGATTTGGCAAATTTATTGCTTTTACTGGAAATCTGAATGCAGAAAGGATGCAGCAAATTTACAAAAACGGGTTATTAAAGTTTACAGATTTTTAGTTTGGAACAGGAAACCGATCGCGGGTCTTGCAAGAAGACAACGATCCAAAACACAGAAGTCGTCTTTGTACTGAATGGAAATATCAAGAAAATATCAATGTCATGGAGTAGCCCTCACAAAGTCCTGGTGCTAATCCAATTGAAAATGTGTGACCCCTTATGAAGGCAAAGCTGCAGCAGGAAAAATTGTTTCACTTTGCAACAACTTAAATCATCGGTAAAGAAAGCCTGGAAGGATTTACCACTAGAATATGTTGAAAAATTAGTTGAACAAATTAACAATAGACTTAGTGACTTTGAGCTGCACACGTACAAAATTCAACTGACCCAGGAGCTGAAGGTAAACGACCATAGACAACGACATGGGTTGCATCCATAAAAAGTCACTTTTTGGTGCGGATTTTGGGCTGGAGGCATCATCGATCCATATTTCTTTGAGAACTTTTTAAGTTTTATATTAAATGAATGATGCACGGAAAGCAAAGATAACTATCGACAACATTTCTGAATTGTAAAATAGTCCAATTCAATATATGATCTTATTAATCATATTGTCAATTTGGGTGAAAACTACTCAACGAGAAATAGAATACTTTCTTAGATTTAAAAATTATCAATTTTTAAAGAACTAAAAGAGTAAATATACTCTACATTCTAGTTTACTAGTAAACTCGAATTGTCAATATATGTGAGATGAGTTAGGAAAATTCTGCACAATGATGACATTATAGTGATAAATACACTATGAAGTAGACCAACCATCACCACTGATTTAAATTGCTGTGCCATATGACTCTTTAATAAAATAAAACTGGCTGATTAAAATCAAACGCGGTCATTCTATTCTAAATCACAAAAAAATACACAATATTAAAGTCAATTTTTTAACTTAAAATCATTAACTAACTCCTTGAAGAATAAGAAAAAATAATTCAATAAGGTGACTCCTCATTAAACTATCACAAAACAAAATTGTAATAATTAAATAAATTACGAGTAATTTATAACCTTTTAAAGTCTTAACAAGTTTATTACAATAATATAAATGTTTACGGTAATATTCAAATCAAACGAACATATCCTGGAAAATACTGGAATTTAATATTAGGTGCCTTCTTGGCAGGAAATTTAATTATCAACAAAATGATGCTAAACATGATAAATTTTTTTCGAATGTTGTTTTAACGAGTTATACTTATTTATATAAAAGAGTACCTACTTATTTATGTAAAAGAGTAACTTTTCCCATGTAAATTATATGGGGAACTAAACGCTGTTTGGGTTGTTATAGGTTTGATTTAGAAATCTAAAGTTTGGGCACACCCTAATATACCTATATATGGACATATATTAAGTGGACACAACTTCTAAACGAAGAAGCCGCTAAAATAATATCACAGGACAAAATCTGTCCTTCTCTTCTTTGTTGTTTTATATTCTATTTTTAAATTTGTTTAACTAACAACAACCACATATGGTTTAATACAAAGTTTAAAGGTTAAAAAGTTATTTATTTAAATTTTATCTATTTTCGGAGGTACAAAATAGTTAGTTTAAGACGTTTAACTCGACGGACTTTTTCGACGTGTATATGATGGGCGCGAACGATATGATAAGTTGTTTAATCTTCTGGCGGTACTTGATTGATTCGCTGCTTGTTTACGTTATCATATGTGAACCACCGGTGGTTCACGATTACAGACGGCGGAAACTAGTTATGGCCCACCGGTGGTTCACGCTGCCAAATAAAAGCAATGCCTGTAGACCACTGGTGGTATACGTCGAATTAAATGTGTTAAGTTTGTACACAATTATTTTACTTATTACACGCAGGTTAACAGATTTTTAGTCTGATTTTAATGTACATTTTCTAATTCTTTATATCGCATAATAACTAAAGTCATCGTTTATTTTTCAGAACTTTGCTTTTGTGTATTTCTAATGTAATTAAAAAATACAAAAATCATATTTTTTGGCCATTTTTAAAAAATCTATCTCCCCAGGTTACTCCCACAAGTCAAAAAACATATTTTTTTTTATTGACCTGCACTCCCCATTTTTTCTTAGAAAACTTACATTTCATCCTTCTCTGTGATATTGTCTGTCTTTTCTTCCTTTATGACCTTTTCCTCCACTACGTTTGCTAGTGGTTTGTTGTCTGAAAATATAAAAGAAACAATATTATGAAAATGCACGGCATTACTACATAGACAGAATGTCCTATCTCAGCACATATTTGCCTAATATCGCAAGATTTCTTATATATGGTATTTGATATACAATAAAAATTTGGAAACAAGTTTGTAAATCCCAATATTTTTATAGCGATGAAATTTTCTATGATGCAAAGCAATGTCATGAGAACTTATATTGGTATAAAGTTATTAATTCAATACTCAGTAACATAATATTGAATATTTAGATGTACGACAAAATGTTCAGATGTATAATAATATTTTTATCATGAATAGGCAATTAATATAAGGTGTACAGCAAGGACATCTTGCATATTGCAACGATACATATTCAAATAACTAAATAACCTTATAGATGTATAATAAATAAAACGCTTTAGTAAAGCTTAGGTAAAAACCAGGTTTTATACGGAGCATAATAATAAAAATAGTTTTGGCCTACGGTTCAACGGAAAAATCAAAATAACTAGAAAAAACGCACCATAAAAAAAGTCCATATCTCCTGAATAACTTAAAATAAACCCTCGCTGCTGCCGGCCCATCTACAGATCACCCCCCTGTACCTGGTCGTGCCATAAATTCTGTCACAACTTTAAAGAAGCATAAAATCTAAACAATAAAAGATAATATGTTTATTCCAACGAAATTTATTTTAATAAGATATTGTTAATTAATTAATAAAAGCTTTACTCGAAATGACCTCCTTTAGCTTTTATACAAGCTTTTAAACGTTGTGGCCATTGGTCTATAGCGGCACGCACGGTATTCAACGATATTTCATTTGCTGTTTTCACCAACGATTTTTTTCAGACTGTCCAAATTGCGGTGGGGAGTTCTACAGGCCTTGTTCTCTAACTCTGTCCATAATGCATAATCCAGCGGATTTAAATCTGAGCTCCCGGATGGCCAATCTTCTCAGGAATGTTGTTGCGAAGCTACTCCTGTGTGCTTTTTGCTTTGTGAGCAGGAGCAGAGTCTTGCTGGAAGAACCAATGTTGTCCACCGAAGAGAGTTTGCGATAAAGGTTTCACAACACCTTCCAGCATGTTGGTTTGACAAACCGCCGCACCGGTTTTGACACCTTTTTCGCAAAAATGGAGTGTTGTGACGTTTATGGGATACACCCCACCAAACCATTACAGAAGCTGGATGATGGCCTCGTTGCACCCTGGGAACCGTTTTTTTAGCTTCTTCTGATGATTTTGCATAAACCAATCATTTTGTTTATTAAAAACTTGCTCCACAGTAAAAATTTTTTCGTCGGTAAAGAGGATGTTCTCATGACCATTGGTTGCGTGCCAAAGCAAGAGATTCTTGCATCTTTCCAATCTTATTTCCTTTAACCGTGGAGTCAACATGTGGGCTGTTGACCGACAATAAGCCTTCATATGAAGATCATTTCGAATGAGTCTACTCATCGATCTTGTGGAGATTTTTTTTAATTTTCACTCCAAATACCTCAAGAATTGCAAAAAATTTTATTATATTTCGTGCAATTACAGTGCCTGCTCTCACGATAAGAAAATGTTTCAAAACTTTTGTATTTTTAGCGTAGAATCCAAATCTACGGTAAGAATTAATATGAAGATTCCGTTTGAAATTTCAAAGTTGCCCCAGCCCACCCACAAGAGGTTGAAGGTTGAACTTGATTTGTGAGGTTCAATTTAACAGAACTGGGTGAAATTGTTCAGATAGTATTATTATATGAAAAAGCCATTGTTAATTGGCCCCACTAGATTTCGAAAATGGTATTTCGCCCAATTTAATGATTCATAAGCATTAATTGGATGACTTCAATGAATATTCAAGCAAATTGTATGGACTTTGATGTATCCTGCAGCCGGTAATCACCCGTTTACTCTGTTAATTTATGAATCCAGCAGACAGCGATCACATTGCTGAAATAGCGAATGAATGCGATGCGATACGCTGGTCATCTCTAGACCAATTTCCCATGGCCTTTCCCCGTCGCTAAATAAAATAATTGCCTCGGGCTTCATACTCATTTTTGTGCCGTCGTTTAGCGATTGACGTAACATTTTCAATTTCAGATGGTGAATAAAAGGTGAATGATACATTCATTTTCTCTATTTTGGTGTGGTTTTGCTTAGATGCTGAAAGGTAGACTTTATGCTCACTACTCGAAAGTTACTACCTATACCAGTGATGAAAACTCTTCCAGGTATTCCATGAAATAATTTATTATTATTTATTAATATTATTATTATTATTAAATGTTCAAATTATTATTATTACTCGTTTAAGAAATAAGTGGCTAACTAGTAGTCAAGTAATTCGAATACTTCAAATAATAATTTTGTATAAATTGCACAACTTAACACAACTCTTATTCATCATCCTACCCATATGCAATGTCTTTTTTTGCAGATGTTACTCTGCCACGTTCCAATGTCTATCTGTTTTGTTTCTTTAACAAAAAATATACGAAAATTCATTTTTTCCCTTTAATTTATTGCCATTTTTAATTCAATGTTTCAACTCAATGGGTTCAGGGGTCTACCTAATTGCAATTTTGAGAAAACTGTGTTTGAAGTTTTGGTTGCCAGTGCACTCAGGTATAATCATTGTCCATCAAAGAAAAACTTCTAGTACAACCAATCCTGCAAATTTTTGCGCTAAAGTGTTCTTAAAATATAATTCTTTTATTACATGATCGGAGACGTCATATTACGTCTTTTAATAAACACCTGGGATGTAATATAACATCGTCCCATAAACCAACGTAATTGATTTGGTACTATACAATTTCATTGTGGTTATCGTACATACACTTTTTGCGACAAATAAGGAAACATGTCTTAGAAGAAATAATACCGTCAGTTTTTATAATGTGTGAATTTATGAAGAGTACAGGGAAAGAACAAGGTAAGTCACATTTACTTGAAAAAGGGATAATCAAAGTTAACAATTTAAAGATTTATAATTCAGTCGTAAAGGACAATCTAAGCGAACTTTTAGCAGATTTTCGATGAATAGAAAAATTCAAACAAGAATATTTAATAAAATAACAAAATAATGTACTTACAGTAAATAAAATAAATATTTTAACAAAACTCCATTTCGTACAAAGAAAAATCAATGTAAGTCCAAAAAAGCAAAATAAAAACAGTTCAAGGTCTATATAATACGATAAGAAGTTTATACTATCTCGGATGTATTTTTGAACAATGAGATAATCTTTCGAAAAAATGCTGGGCCACATCCCGGCAGTAGATGTTTAAAGACTTTATTTTGTTATAGATATTAGTAAAGATTCGTTGTACAAGTTTGAAGGAGTTTCACTGGTAATTTCAGTTAAGTAGCTTCTATTTCTGATAGAAGTCTCCCATGGACCACTTTATGATTGTTGTTCTTGTTGATCTTTATCACAGCTGAGATTATGTTCACTTAAAGTCTTCATTTAGAATATTAATCCACTCTAGTAAAAAAATATTCCAAAACGTAAATTAATTAATTAAAATCCCACAGACATAAGTTACTCATTCTTACCTCAAGTAAACGCGATAAATATTGCAGTCGGTTTTACAAAACATTCTGTGTGCTTAGATAACTGATTTTGCACGCATTCTTAAAAAAGGCCTTTTTTTGTTAGAAATAATAGTAAATAGCAAATTTTAACATGGGTGGAGAAAACAAAATATAGATCTTTTTGATGTTATGAAAGTTTAATTAAATTAAACTTTTAATTGGATTTTTAAGGGTTGTTGTTGCTTATAATTACTATAGTACTTTGTTCTATATTTTTAATGATATCATACTATCATTTTCGAAAACAAAACGTACGTAGAAAACATTGCACATTTGAGACATATACTTTTATCGAGAAAATGATTTCTAAAGAAAAAAAAATGTACATTAAAATTAGCCAAATAATTTGACGTTCAAATAAAACGATTCGGTATGCTGAAACATTTGAACAAAAAACAGGAAGTCACTATATAAACATTTGATTTAAAAATGCAACCGTAAGCAGTAACGCAACTCCAAAAAGATGTGACAGAAAACATTGAAACTATTCGTCACGAAAATAAGTATAACTTACAAGCTTTCAGTCCCATAATAGTGCTATTACTCGTACCAGCAAGTAAGCATTATCCAAAACTTATGGAGTTTAATAAGATCCTTTTAAATTAGAAGCCTAGAGAAACATTCTTTGAACAAATGTTTGATAAACGTTATGGGTTGGGCATGTTTTTTCGTAGTATGGCACTCGCCCCGTATACTGGGTCCAAACAGTCACGGATTTGACCATTTATATTAAAATCCTTCAAAAAGTGATATTACCTCATACCTCATATGCCATTAATGTGGGTGTTCTAGCAAGGCAATGACCCGAAACATACCAGCAAGAAAGAAAACGAATGATTCCGATCCAAGTCAATGTCATTGACTTGCTACCTTAGTCACCAGACCTCAACCAAACCAATTATCTATCGACAGATAATTGTAATGGAATTAATGGCTAATTCTGATTCAATGAAGTCACTGAAATTAATTACTAGTGGAACTTTCATTACCATTACGCACTGCAATTGTAATTGTGCAATGACATTTAAACTTCCAGTACTTTTACTTCTTGTGGAAAACAAGATAACATTTTATGACATATTCAAATTTCGATATTGAAAACGAACATTTTGTGGCGCCTTTAAAAATGCGCAGTGAAAAAATATAAACAGCCAACAATATCTTGCAGAAACCAAAATGAATGTTGATGTCAACAGCCTTCCAGGTAACTACATTTGTATTTATATTTTAATTATTCATTTTTTCCATGTTTTGCGGATAATATTTATAATGTGAAGGGTTAAGTTAGGTGCGCGCTCAGGAAATGTGCCGGTTAGTGATGAAATTATGCGGAAGAGAAAGAATTTCGGTGTAAATATTCAACTTTTAATTTTGACGAAATGTTAAAATTAATAGTTGAATATTTCGGAAACTATAGCCGAGCAACAAAAACTTTTATTCGAATCGGCGTATTTCCCCGCGTTTACACGAGAATTTTTGGACATATGACCTCACAGACATACATATACAATGGACCGCTCAACCTCTTGTTTCAAGTCTCCGCCAATAGACAACCTACTGCCTGAGATAGACGAGAGAAGATATATAGAAATTTATATAGCGATATTTATTTTTATTGCATTACATCGATGGGTCGATTCCGCAGATTTTTTGAATGCCGAATTACTGAATGCTGACAAAAATATTTGAATTTAAGTATTTGTAGAACAATAATTTATAAAATATTTGCTTTAAATTCAATGAATGTTAATAAAAATTATTATTACCTTAAAAATGCTTTTAAAGCGTAATCCCTGCCCGATTACCCATTTTGTAAATTTGTGATTGATAAATTTTAGATCGTGAAAACGTTGTAATATAAATTGGTTGGTTTAAATGGAAACCCCGATCAACTGAATAGGGGTCCAATTAGCGCTAGGATGCGCCGTTTTGAAACCTCAGAATCCCTAAGAATAAAACTAAGATGTTAAAGTAAGTTGAAGTGTCGTGAGATCAAAGGCAATCTGTAGAGTTCAGAAAGAGAACTAGATCCCCGATCTGTAACATATAGTACATACTATATACATATTATTGATTGAACAATTATTGTGTGTTAATTAAAGAATTTTGATGTAAAAGAAAACTTTTAAATCTAAGATGGCACAATGCCACGTTTGTGTAATTAGCCCACCAGATTTAAAAGCTTGCAGAAATTGTTAATTTACTTGACTGAAAGCGAAGAACAAAATCTTTAATATTTTCAAGTGAATTGTTTGATGTTTGAATTAATTTGTTATTTGTATTTTAAACTATTTTAAAACGTTTTATTCGGTATTTCGAGCGCATATTTTGTTACGTGTAAAAGAATATGGGTATCGGTAAGTTATAATTAGACCCATAATTACGTATGCGTAAATGGTCTGGTGGAGTAGAACGGAGATGAAAACTACCTGTTCTATTCTTAACAGGAGCTTTCAGCTCGACCCCTGGTGCGGCCCTCATCACAATGCTTAATTTGCAACTCTTGGACCTCGCACTCCAGGAAGAGGCAACGAAACTTATATGTCGACTAAAAAAGTCTAGACTATGGCATGATGGACATGCTATCGGACATGGCGTCTTATCCCGAAGACTTGAAGAGCACTGTGCTCCTTTTAGCATGCCGACGGATGATATAACGCAAATTACCATGTTCCGAAGGTAACATGATGATCCCAACAAATTACTGGATCGATTAACTGATATCTTCTACACAGACGGATCGAAGACCTCACCTGGTAAGGGTGCTGGTTGGTATTTGAACGAAGAAGTCAAATACAGGATATCACTCGGAACAACCGCAACGGTTTTTCAAGCCGTGCAATGGTCGCTCATTTACACGATTTCCTATAGAAGAAAAGAACTATCAAATGACCAAAAGCGCGTAGGGTGAACATTGCATTAGCTGAAAGTCCACCTGCCAGAATTTCAGACGAAAAATGACGGTACGAGACTGTGAAATCTTTTTACTATCGCCCATATATTGAATACACCTGTCCAGGTGTTAATGATTAAGTAATTACATGGTAAGATGGCATCAAAAAAATGTTAGAAGTATTATTTGACTTTGTACTTCTAGCAGTTTTCTAACTTTTTAAAGATTTAAATCCTAAGTACGAAATCGGTTTTTCAAAATTCTGTAGCCTCAGACCAAAAAATGTTTGGCTTATGAAAGACAATCTTAAGGATCAGTGTAGGTGTATGATACATGAAAATTTCGTCTTGAAATTAAAAGATCTAAAGGAAAACTATTGCAATGACTGGTGGAATAAGACTTTATGTGATGCTTCCATGAATTCAAATTGCTAGAAAAATAAATGTGATACATGTTCTAATGGCCAAAAAATAATACTATCAATAAAATCGAACAGATCATGTGTTTGGAAAGAAAATCGGAAAATAAACTACGCCTAATGACTAATGAAACCTACACAGGGGAAGAAAAGAAAGAAAAGAAAAACTAATTGAGTCTATCCCAAAAATGGATGTCTCACGAAAATTTGAAACGAATAGAAGCGGCTATATTCCAACGTGATAAGATGAATGAAAATGTGCGTATCCTTCAAGTTGATTTCGCAATGTCTTTTGGCTGTGAATATCAGAATGAAATTCAAAATGCGCTTTTGCCGCGATTAAGTATTATGTTGTTTACTGCGGCAGGTTTTAAAACGTGTGTTATATGCTCGGATTCAAATACTAAATATAAAGACACTATCTATATTTTTTAAATAACTTATTCGACTAGATACTTGAAGAAAACGAAAGTTCATCTTAACCATCAGATGAAATAATTTGGAGCGACGGACCTGCTTCGGAGTTTAAAAACCGTTACAACCTCGCGATTAGTGACCAAAAGCCGAGTGATTTATATTCCAGCTTCAGAAATATGACAAAAAATAAGACTGTGTTGCCATGGGAAAACGCCAAACCTATACCTGGAATTTCAAATTTCCATTATATTCAAACTAACAAGAAAAAAGTGGAGTGCTGGATTCATAGCCTATCAGAAGATAAAACGGTGTTTAACTATTAATTATCTACTAATAATTACAATTTGATTCAACTCTGCCTGACATAGGACATGATTTGTCTGTACGTGACGAAATATAAAAAGTTTCTAAAAAAAGAACTATGTGTTTTTTTTCATATTTTTTCCTCCTTTAACCTGACTTTGAATCATACTTATAATTTCCTTTTAACACATCTCTGACCAATACTTAATAGTTTCGCTGAAATTTGAATATAAAGATAACAACTCAGAGCATTGGTTGACTGGACGCGTGTTACGTGACAGCTTTCTTTATTTTTTTTCACGCACTCTTAAAGAAATACGTTTCAAATTTTTACATATAATCAAAGACCAATGTATAAACTATTAAATAAAATTAATACATGACGTGTCTAATTCAAGTATCTAAAATTAGATATCTTATAATTATATAAAAATTGTTCAATTTGTCTGTACGTGACTATGGAACACTCCTTTAGAAGTTCCCACTATACATTAACTAATTTTTTTTTTTTTCAATGAACGCAAATTAAGAATAAGAAAAGTACCGTTTAAACACATTCTTTACACGGAAATGCTATCGACCACAAACACCAGGGGTAAGGCATCTGGCTTCCATTCGTTGCAGACTGCCCTGAAAGAGAACGAGAGTGAAGTTGAATTTATCTCAATTTTTCCCCTCAGGTTGTAATTTAATTTCTGAAAAGGACTTCGACCTCTGCTTATGTAGGACTGGCGGGCAAGTTAATCAACCCTCGCCAAGATTCATTCATTTAACATGCATTTGTCATTCCGACACTTATCAGAAATCTAATTTTCTCGCTAATCGAACTTATAACCTTAACAATCGGGAGGGTGTTTATTATAAATTAGGTAAATATAATTTCTGAATATTGTTGTCGCCGATCATATAAATTGAGCATAACGACAAAAAAAAGTGAGTTTAATTAAAGCGCAAACTTTCGACAGTATTCAGACCAATATCATGCCAATGATCGCGTAACGAAAAAGCAGCGTCAAGACGGGATCAAAGTCTCAATCACGTTGAAACCAGTTTCTTTTGGCGTCGAGGCGCAATGCATTCATCTGCAGGTGCTACTATAGCCTGACTTGCTGTCCAGGCAACGACTGTGATTTCGATTTCTATGGCTGCACGACCAATTCAACCGGTGGAATTTCATTATCGCGCCGCTAGACCCCGCTATTAAAGCCTCAATTCAATTTCAAACATTTCATTCCCTGAATTCCTGCTCGAGGGCAGGAAGGCGCATTCATGCCATTGTTATATTCCATATATGTCCAATCTATTTACGAATGAACCATGGTCCCGGCAGCAGTTGACTAAATAAAGACTATATGCAGCAAGGCAGACCTTGATTTTAATTCTGGAGCGGAACATGACTGATTTTCTGAAGTGGTATCAGTGTGCATCTTGGAATGCGCTCAAGACACTCGGTTCTAGCGTACAAGACGAAGAGAGCAAGAAGATGCTGAAAAAGTAGATTTTAGAGGTACTAAATTACAATAATTGCTGCGTATAGAGGAAGTGTGAAAAGAAACAATCGTGGGACTGTGCCGGATTTTCACACGCGCTACCTGAGAATATTGAAGACAAAACAGGCAGCAGCATAACAAACTGAGATATCTCAAGAATAGTTCATCGGTACGTACAGGTAGAATATGTAGCTGAAAATGGAGCAGAAAAAGAAAATAACATTTTGCAATTATCTCAAGTTGCGCTAGACGAAAACAGAAGAGTACGAAGGGATGCATTATGGATTATAGATTTTCAAAATGTATTAAACACTGCTTTAATGTTTATGAGTGACCCAATGATGTGGAATATAATACAATGAAAGGGTCGCGTACATGATTTCCACAGCCATACATATACAATGGACACGATTTCCTATAGAAGTGGACGGTGCCACCAAAAATCATGAAATACTAGATGGGACACTCGTAACGTATTCCTTTATCTTTTTTCGACCTTGGTCCCGTTGGCCCACCGGCCTTACAGATTTTGCTAAAAGTAGATAGTAATAAAGGGCTCACGCGTGAGAGAAAGACAAACATTTAAGAGAAGACGGAACGAAAATTAAAACCACGTTTCACTACCCAGAGCCCGTTTAGCCCGCCTTTAAAAATGCAGTGATAAAATGTAAACAGCCCGCATCCATCACTGTTTCTTGAGATTACACGTCCAGGAAATTTCAAATTTCAAATTCTCAATAAATCAATTGTTTCCTGTGCAAAGTGAGGTTCCTGTTGAAACCAAATATCCTCTAGATCAATATTCATTAATTCAGGCCACAAAAAGTCGGTTATCATCCAACGATATCGATCACCATTGACAGTTACAGCTTCACCAGCAGCATTTTCGAAGAAGTAAGGTCCAATTACACCACCTGACCATAATGCACACCAAACAGTAACTCGTTTAGGATGCATAGGTTTCTCATGAATAATTCGTGGATTTTCCTCACCCCAGATACAACAATTTTGTTTATTAACATAGCCTCATCGGAAAACATGATTTTTTGAGGAAAAACACTTTTCACAGAACGTTGATTTTCATAAAATAATTTAATAATTTGAACGCGTTGTTGTATCGTGTAGGAAGCCATTTTTATAAATATCATACATTACACTTCCTTAACGTCAAAATACCCAGACGAATTCAGTGCGCCACCTATATTTTATTTATTCTTAAAACAAACCGCGCAATTTGAAACACTCTATAATTATTTATCTCGTTATGATAAGGTTGTTGACCTTGGTCTGATTCTTGATTCTAAATTATCTTTTCTACCTCGTCTTGAGAGCATTATTAACCGTGCTAATTCTTCTCTTAGTTTCATCAAAGGATGGTCTAAGGAGCTTCATGATCCATACGTGCTATTGTCTTTGTTTTCTGCTTTTGTACGACCGATTTGGAGTACGCGTCCATTGTATGGTCATCATCATCACCAATTGCTCCATGTTTTACGTGTTGAGTCAATGCAAAGGCGTTTTCTTCATTTTGCGTTGTATCACATCCCTTGGGACGATATACTTCAATTCTCGCCCTAGGAAACTAGATTTAAACTTCTAAATATGACTCCTCTATATAAGCGTAGGGATATTTTTAAGCTATCTTTTGCCTTGATCTTGTATCTGGTAATACAGACTCACCTTCTCTTTTAAGCTCTATTAATATAATCACTCATTCCCGTTTGATAAGATCTTGCACCTTTATACATATATGTTAAGGACCGATTACAGATTTTATGAACCCCTTTCTAGAAGTGCTAGAAGTTATAATGTTTTTTTCGATAGCATTGATTTTCATTTGAGTAGAGTATCTATCAAGCATGTGTTAACTAATAATTAAATATCTGTTATTCTTTTTCATTTTATTTATTTTTTTTTCCAATGTAAATATTAGGTGGTCACTGTACCTGTTGGTTAATCAAATAAATAACTAAATAATTTGTGCTATCCCTGCAATATGAAAAATATAGACAGCGATAGCGCTGATCATATCCATTTTCTTTCGTTCATCTCAATAATAGTAGGCAGTAGGTTTTCAAATTGGCGGACGCTTGAGATATACATATATATGGTATACGCCTTCCATCCCCTAGGCAAAACTGTGTTAAGAAAGAGCAATATTTTTTTATATACTTAACTTTCATACATTTGCTCGTCTGAAAATAGTCGACATTTGGGCTAAAATGCAAGAACTGACGTCGTGATAGCTTATTTTTATTATTATTAATTAAATTATTAAAATTTTTATTATTATTAATTAAACATAAATTTAAAATAATATAATGTGTTTTATCGCGTTTATTTCCTAAAAAAAGTCCAAGCATAAAATGGTCCCAGTTTGTAAGCCGGCGGTCCAGAACTACGTTATATTAGTACTTGGACACCATCGGGCGTGCTGCTGAGTTGTGTCCTGCTGCAGTTTGAATTTGAGAGTTGTAGTCTTTACACATGGTGTTCCAGAAATTACAGAAAATGTTTATTCAAATGATTTAATATTTGAAAATTTATTAATAGATTGTGATTTGAACTCAACCAGTTTTCATCTGACTACTCTGAACAACTAATTCCCCACCCGAAATCTCCAATGATGACACTTGGCAGAAATGTTACTGTTAGTGAAATTTAAAAATTCGTTTTCAAACCCTGATGTAATTCTATCCCTCAGAAAAAAACCCCCCTCCAAAAATCAAAAATGAGCCATTTTGGGTTCACTTTATGACGCATAATCTCCCGTTAACCTAATTATTTTTCGGATTTGAGAACGTAAGCATTTTAAGAAAAGTCTAAGCTTTCAGAAAAGCTATAAACCATATACACTTCCTTTGGAGTTTATCACTATAAATCGCTTACGAAAATGTTGAATTTTCCAAAAACAAACCTCATACACATAGATTAATTTTTCGTTAGATGTCCGCTTCGCTTTCAATTTAAATCTTTTTCGCGTAACTATTTCACAAAAATTGTTTATCATTCATTGTTCATTTAAATTGTTATTATAAGCTACAAATTGTATTTGAAATAAATATTGCACATATCTTTCCACAAATAATAATTAATTATAGATAGTATCTGCATATGCAGTTTCTGACCTTATCGACCTTCATTGCCTATTAGATCTCTACTGTTTTCTTCGGTTTAGATTTGATAATGTTAATGTATGTATATGCCTTTTTTTGAACCAGTTAGCTGTTTTTGACGAGTATATTCGTCATGGAAAAAAGTGCAAAACTTTGAATTATGACGAGTATATTCGACATGGGTAAAAAGTAAGGGTTTGCAGTTAATATTCCATATGAAATTTACTTTGTAATTGGCGAGTATATTCGTCATTGCTTAATTTATGCGATATAATTTAGAAATAAATTTATCTTCCAAAAAGTTTGAAATAGTTAACTGGTTAAGTTAAGTAAAGTGACCTATCTCCGACCACCTTCCTAATTCCGACCACTTTTTATTTTTGTTAATAATTATTTTTTGGAACATATAATTATGCGGCGGTTTATTAGAACATATTTTTGAAGTGTTTATGATCAAATATTAGCAGTCGTGATTAGCTAACTCTCATATGTTGAATTTATAATAAATGATTAATAACGACAACTCAGTTCACTGTAAAAAATCATCTCAAAATCCTTAAATTTGGAGTATCGATTTTTACTATTTTTAAAGTAATTTTCAAGCTTCGAGATGAAAACATTTTACTTTTCCGTTAGTATACATCTTAAACTTTAACAATATGTGATAATGATCAATTATTACCTTAGATTTTTTTAAAAAAAATAATAAAATATTGTGGTCGGAAATGCAACAGGGGAATAATGTACTTGACCATATTTCCGACCACTGGTCGGTAGTAGGGAAATAGCGGGATTTAGGTTATTGCCTATTTCCGACCGGCCTAGGTAATATGCGAGTTTTTAAGTATTTTTTAAATATTATCCTTGTACTTATTTTTTTGTTTAAGGAATTATCGATAGAAAATTCTTTAAGATATAACGGCACCAAAATGTTCTCGTCGGAAAATAATAAAAATTGAAATGGCTCCAGCCAAGTGGTATTTCCGTGAGATACGACGGCGCCAAAATTTTTAGCGCTATTGTTAGCCTAATGATCGGGTATTTTTCCATAAAAAACCCAATAATAAATAATTTTTAAGCTGTCTCCCATCCAGGTACGCGTGCAACATATAAATATGGACAGTTCTAGAAATTTGTTATTAATAGACAATCGTGTAAGAACGGAACTCTGTTTGTCGATTTTGAAAAATTTTATATGTGATTCTCGAAAAAATATAGTCAACATTCAAGTTATATTTTCGGTGACATTAGCTAATAAAAACATCATGGCTCCGTCTAAACGGGTCAGTTATTCCAATACATCTTTGGATCAGGCCTTGACCGCAATCAAGACCAACACCATGAGCATCCGTAAAGCATCAACCACATTTAAAGTGCCAAAAACGACACTCATAGACAAATTAAAAAATAAATATTCAGGATCTGGAAACACTGGAGCACCGACTGTTTTAACCAATGACGAAGAAGATACCCTTGTGAAGTGGGTTATAGAAATGGGTGAAAAAGGATTCCCGGTTACGAAGCAACAATTATTGGAGTCTGTTAGTAAATTAGTTGAATATGTGAAACGTGACACCCCATTTAAGAATGGAATACCAGGCTCTGTACCATACAAAGGATTTCTCACCAGGCATCCTGAGGTATCTCAACGCGTACCTCAAGGGTTAACTATGCCTAGAGCTGCAGTGACCGAGGAAAACATAAAGGGTTGGTTTATTAAAGTGAGTGATTATTTGGTGAAAAACAATTATTCAGAAGTGATGAAGGACCCCAGTCCTAAGGATAAACAAGTTCTCGTGAGAAAAGGATCAAAGAAAGTTTATTCACGGAATGTGAATGATGAAAAAGAATGTTTGACTGTTTTAATGACAGTAAGTGCTGACGGAGCTATCCCACCACCTATGGTGATTTTTCCTTACAAAAAAAGAGTACCATCCACAATTATATCAAAATATCCCAAGCAATGGGGTGTAGGACATACGGAATCGGGTTGGATGACTGGCGAAGCGTTTTACGAATACATTGCCAACGTTTTTCATCCTTGGATAATCGAAAAAAAAATCCAGCTTCCAATCATATTGTTTATTGATAATCATTCTTCGCACATTAATTATCACATTACGAGATTGTGCAAGGAAAAAGGGATCATTTTAACAGCTTTTTATCCCAATTCTACTCATCGATTACAGCCATTAGATGTGGGTATCTTTTATCCTTTAAAGAGTGCTTGGCGAAATAAAATTACGCAATGGCGTATGAGCAACACAGGCCTAAAACTAAAAAGAGAAGGGTTCGCGAATATTTTGAAAGTGTGCATCGAAGAAGTGGTAACTCCAAAATTAGTTAGTAGTTCATTCCGGACTTGTGGCATTTTCCCATTCGACGAAAATGCAATAAACTACTCCAAACTAGTAAAAAATACCAACACTCCTCCCAGTGAACAATTAGTAAACAATAGAAATACCGATATACAAGTAAACAGTGACAAAAGTGACAAAAATGAAGACTTTACCGATTTGCAATTAGCACAAGAAATCGAAAAAAGACTCAACTCAAATATCTTAGCACAATTTAAGTCTGCCCAAGGTGAGTGGAAAGGTGAAACTGAGTATGCAGCATTTTACAATTTTTGGCACAATTTGAAGAGGCATCATCGCACACCAGAACCCGACAATGGTTCAGACGACGTCAATGTAGAGAATGAAAATGAAGCATTATTAATGGAAGTTGATATCAATGAAGACTTTTGGAAGTGCAATAATAATTGTATTGAAGCTTCTATCAGCACCACCGGGGAAGTTAATATTATTTTGCCGATTGCAGAGAATGCCCAGGAAGTGACACCCACCAAAAATATTAAAGACTCCTTAAAAACTCCACTCATTATACCTCGCCATTTAAACATTCACTGTATTGGCCTGAAATCCCACTAAAAAAGAAGAATACAGGAAAAAAAATGAACGGAAAAACACCAAAAATGATACCAACCGTGGCAACTAGTGATGAGTATATGGCATACCAAAACAAAATTAACATTGAAAAAATTGAAATTGCTGAATCCAAGAAAAGAAGAGCTGAACAGAGAGCTAACAAGATCCATCAAAAATTACTATTGGAAACAGAGGAGCCTGTTAAGTACTTGGTACATTTATATTTGTGTTATTGGCAACAATGGATGATAATAGTTTGGTAACACTGATGACGCGATTGTTCTGGAGTCAGTTGACTCACTACCATAGACACGAGTGGATGAATAATAATGAGTTCATAAATAAATAAATATAAATATAATAAAGGTCTTTTTCCTAACATGGTAGCAGTGAGTGGTTTTATTTGAAGAAAGTACGATCAAGAAAGTAAATAAGTTTAATAAGGTGTAGAGTGTCAAGAATTAAGTAAAAGATAGCGTCGAGCCGGCAAGCAAAATGTCGTACATGAAGATAGACGATATAACAATACCAATATTTGATGGTTCCGAATACTCCAACTGGAAAAGAAGAATGTTAAAGTTTCTTGAGTTTAAAAAGTGCAAAGAAGTTGTAATGAGAAGAAGAGTTGCAACAGACAAAGAAGAAGAATGGTTGCATGCAGACATAAAAGCGACAAATTACATATATAGTGCTATAACAAATAAACAATTGGAGTATATCGGAGATTTATCATCAGCATATGAAATCTTAAAAAAGTTTGACGAGATGTATTTGAGGGAGTCTACAGCTCTACAGATTGTGTGTAGAAATAATCTCGAAAGTATCAAAATGAAGGATTTTCAAGAAGTGACAAATTTTTTCGACGAATTTGAAAAAGCTGTTAACGAACTCAAGATGGCGGGTGCAAAAGTAGACGAGCAAGAAAAGTTACGTTATATGCTGATGGCTTTGCCGCCAAATTTTAGTCACATTGGTGATCTTATAGATGTCCTTCCAGACCCTGAAAGAACAGTAGAATATCTGAAAAGTAAAATAAAGTTAAAATCATTAGAAGAGAAAAAGCGCTCTAGTAAAACAGAAGAAGAGCGGAAATACGTTTATAACTCAAGTCAATGCGTTAGCGAGTACAAAGAAAACTTTAAATAATGTAAGTGAAATCATTTGGATTTTAGACAGTGGATGCACTGATCACGTTATAAATGATGATAGGTTATTTTCAGATTTTATTGTTTTAAAAGATCCTATTGATGTAAAATTAGGTGATGGTAGAATACTAAAAGCCACAAAAATAGGTAAAGTAATAACAGAATTTGATGTTTTTGGTAAGAAAAATGAAATATCATTGTTAAACGTTTTTTATGTAAGAGAAATGAAACAAAATCTGATAAGTTATTCAAAAGTGACCAAACTAAATAAAATAGTATCCCAGGGTAATATTTCTAAAATTTATAATCAAAATAATGAGTTGATAGCGATTGCTAAAAAGAAAGAAAATTTGTATTTTATGAAAAGTCACATTAATCATAATAATATTGTCAATAAAGAAGTAAGTACAAGTCTCGCTCAAAACGTAAACAGTAAAATGTATCTGAAAGAAAAGTGGCATCGTATATTGGGTCATATAAATTTCAAATATTTAAACATTATTTGTAAAAATGAATTATTGCATGAAATACCAAAAGAGTTAGAATCAGAATTTATGAAATGTGCAGTATGTATTGAAAGCAAAATGCATAATATTCCGTTCAAAAATAATAGAACACGTGCAAAAGATATACTGGAAATAGTCCATACAGATTTAAATGGTCCACATCAAACAATAGGTTATTCTGGCGAAAAATATTTCCTAAGTTTTATAGATGATTATAGTAAACTGGCGAAAATTTACTGTATAAAAACAAAGTCTGAAGTTTACAATTGTTTTGTAGATTACGTTAATCTCGTAGAAAATTTAACTAATAAGAGAATTAAGGTCTTGCGATGTGACAATGGTAAAGAGTATATAAACTCAAATGTATTTAATTTTGCGAGAGACAAAGGTATATGTGTGAGTCCTAGTCCTCCTTACGTTCACGAGCTCAATGGAGTTGCAGAAAGATATAACAGGTCTATTATGGACATGGCAAGATGTTTACTTGTAGAAGCTAAGGTTAATAAAATATACTGGCCAGAAATTGTAAAAGCAGCCGCTTATCTAAAAAACAGATCACTAGCAAATACGTTAGAATTAAAAACACCTTACGAAATATTTTTTAAAATCAAACCGAGTGCAAAATATTTAAAAATGTATGGGAGTAAAATATTTGTACTCTTACCTGAGCAATTGAGAAGTTCTAAATGGGATGATAAAGCTAAAATGGGAGTATTATTAGGATACTCTGATGTAGGTTATAGAGTACTAATTGACAATAAAGTTATTGAAGCTAGACATGTTGATGTAATAGAAAAAGATATGAAATGTATATGTTTTAGTGATAATATAAATGGGGATGAAAACAGTAATGTAGAGGAGATTGATGAAGCATATCAAAGTCAAAATAAATTTAATACAGCTGAGTCTGAGGCAGAAATATCAAACAGAGTAAATGAAAAAAGAGATAATAATGAGCCAGAAACAGAATTAAGACGATCAAGTAGAATCTCAAAACCTAATAGTCGATATTTTAATGAGAATGTGGTTCAATATGTATACATTAACTTTTGTAATGCGATAGTTCCCAATACGTTTGAGGAAGCGATAAAAGATAAAGACTCAGAACATTGGAAAAATGCTATGGATAAAGAAATGAACAGTTTGAAACAAAATAACACTTGGATATTGGTCGATAAACCTAAGAACAAAAATATCATAGATGTTAAATGGATTTTTAGAAAGAAAAATGAACAAAATTATAAAGCTCGATTAGTAGCCAAAGGTTTCCAACAACAAGAATTTATTGATAACATTTATTCACCTGTAGTTAAAATGCAAACCTTGAAAATGTTGCTAGCGTTTTGTTGTCAGTATAAGTTTAACATAGAACAAATGGATGTCGAAACAGCGTTCCTCAATGGCGAAATAAGTTCTGAAGTTTATGTAAATCAACCAAAGGGGTATGAAGATGGTACTAATAGAGTCTACAAGCTAATTAAATCATTATATGGGTTGAGAGAGAGTCCTAGATCTTGGTACGAATGTTTCAATAAATTTATGAAAGAATTAAACTTTGTAAGAAGCAAATATGATTACTGTTTATATGTCAAGTGGGTTGAAAATGAGTACATCTTCATATTACTATTTGTTGATGATCTATTAATATGCTGTAAGTGTGAAGAAGTGATTCAAAAAGTTAAGGAAAAATTGTTAGAACGTTTCAAAATGCGTGAAATGGGTAAAATTGGCACTTATGTAGGGATAGACATTAACTATCAAGTACAAAATAGTGTAATGACTCTAAGTCAACAAAAATATATCGAATCTTTAGCTATAAAATATAATCTAGAACATGCTAAGTTGTACAATACTCCAATGGAAGTTAATCTAAAGCTAGATCCTGCCAAAACATTAAGTGCAAATATTTTATACAGAAATTTAATTGGTGAACTGTTATATATCAGCACTGGGACTAGACCAGATATTGCATATAGCGTGAATTATCTAAGCAGATTTCAAAATTGTTATGATGAATCACACTTTAAGTACGCTCTTCGAGTTTTAAAGTACCTGTACGCAACAAAAGATTTAAAATTGATATTTAAAAGAAATACTAATGCTGAAGTTTTAGATTGTCTTGTAGATGCCGATTGGGCTGGGGACAGTATAGATCGTAAGTCCACCTCAGGGTATTTGATAAGAGTATTTGGTAATACAGTGTACTGGAAGTCGCATAAACAAAGTTCGGTTACAAAGTCCTCAACTTTTGCTGAATATGTTGCATTATCAGAGGCAGTTACAAATGTAAATCTAATGTGTGATATGTTAAAAGATACTTTTTGTGTGAATGTACCTAAACCAATTAAGATTTATGAGGATAATTCGAGTGCATTAACAATTGCGAAACATGGAAATCTAACTAAAAATTCTAAACATATTGAGGTTCAATACCATTTTGTTAATGAAAACTATGAGAAAGTTAATATCGAAATTATTAAAATACAGACCGAAAATAACATTGCTGATATTTTTACTAAGGCGTTGTCTAAAGAAAAATTTTTAAAATTCAGAGAATTATTAAAACTGCGTTAAATGAATAATAAATCTAAATGTAAGGAAGCGTGTTAAGTACTTGGTACATTTATATTTGTGTTATTGGCAACAATGGATGATAATAGTTTGGTAACACTGATGACGCGATTGTTCTGGAGTCAGTTGACTCACTACCATAGACACGAGTGGATGAATAATAATGAGTTCATAAATAAATAAATATAAATATAATAAAGGTCTTTTTCCTAACAGAGCCAAAAAAAACTGTCGAACCGAAAGAATCTTCAACTTACAAAATTGGAGATTTCGTAATTGTTGATTACGAAGGTGAATATTTTCCGGGAAGAGTGCTGGAAATTATTAATGAAAAATTTAAAATTCAAACAATGACCATGAGTGGCCATTATTGGAAATGGCCAGAGAAAGAGGACATTTGCGAATACTCCATAACTGAGATTATATGTAAAACAGACGTTCCCATAATGGTGACAAATCGCGGAAGTATATATGTGCCAAAAATTGCATTAATAAGAAGCCAAAACAATTGATGTATTTATATTCATTTTTATAAATTTTAGAAGCTTTATGATAGTATTATGTAATATTAAAGAATAACTTTTATATTGTTGTGACATTGAACAATTTTTTATGCAAAATGTTAATTTTTTTATTAATAAATTTTATAAATCAAAATACTTATATGTGTGATGTTATTAAGAATTCAATTATCACTAGTTCTAATATCTTAGCACATAGTTTTCTTTAAATCAGATTAATTTGACAATCGATTTAATCTGGTCGGAAATAGGCCTAGTAGTGGTCGGTAATAGGCAGCTCGGGTTTTGGTGGTCGGAGATACGGCCATGCGACCACCTCGAGAAATTAAATTTATAAAAATTTTTTAAAAATATTTGTCATAAACAAAAAAAAAAAATAAATAATATTTTGAATTGTTTAAACGTTATTCTTTGAGAATCCGTTCTTAGAAATTGATTTCGTTCAATAGTTTTCCTTCATCAATCGAAAGAAATGAGAAAGAAGTTCAGTGGTCGGAAATAGGTGAGTTTACGCTATTACACTTACATTTCTATTAAAAACTCTTCTATAATTTCAGACAAAAAAAAAAATTTCATATTTATAAAAATGTTAATTAAAGCTAAAATCAACTATTATATCTGATTATTTAATATAATTTGAATGCACTTTATATGTTTTTTTTCATTTTAAAGCGAATATACGAAAACTCTGGTTAAAAAGTAAAAATAACACAGAAAGTTGCCATATGGGCTTAGTTCCCGAATGCACGAAATATAAGAAAGCAATTTGAGAATTAAATTTTAAATTGTACGATAAATATATATTTTTTTACAATCAATACTTGCTCATTATCCCTTATGAAAAATAAAAATTTAGGTTGAAAGCGAAACGAACACCTAACGAAAAATTAATTTATGTGCAGGAAATTTTTTTGGGATATTTAATATTTGCGCAAGCGATTTATAAATTTATGATTTATAGCTTTTCTGAAAGCTTAGGCATTCCTTAAAAAGCTTACGTTTTCAAATCTGAAAAATAATTAACTTAACTAGAGGATAAAGCAACCCCGAAACGGTTCAGTTTTGATCTTTGGAGGGTAACCTTTCATCAAAATTGAAGATTTCGGGTTGGGAATGTTCCCTTGTACAAGTTACAAATTTCCTCACAATATCCAGTGTATGCCTTTAATTTCCGGCATGACCCCGTCATCCTTATACCCGCCGGCGAGTGATAATAGAATCGAAGAAATACTACCATTATATTATGACTTACATGAAAGTTTCAAATGAAGGTAAGTATTTCGTGTTTCGCAGTGTATATCACTTGTTCAGTGGTATAAAATTAAATTATATATCTCAAAATTCCTTAACACATACACCATTCTATTGAAAACGGCGAGAATATAAATAACAAACTTTGTTATGCACTTTTATCACCTATGTAACTCCCATTGAAATACCTAAAAACCTTGAAATAAAACAATGTTAAATAAATATTACAAATAATGCATACGAGATTTGATTTTAAGATCAAATTGTAGAAGGAAGTAAATGGGGCGCTATGAGTAATATTGAAAAACATAAACAAGTTAAAATAAAGACCAAGCCTCAAGCCGTCAGGATAAAAGCAATTGAGTTTTCTATTTTCTCCCAATCGTGAAAAAAAATTGAGGCCAAGTTTCACAAAACCAGCTCCAGAGCTTTGGTACAGCAACCTACCACTTTTCAGTCGGTCGTTGATCAAGTCTTCAATCAGCTGAGGGCATTCGTTCTCGATGGCATAGCAGAACTCTTTGAATTTTTCGAAACCGTTTTTTGCAATCAAATCAATCAGCTTGATACATTTTTCCTTTTCGGGATCACTCAACGCCTTCACCACTTGATCACTACCCTCCTCCTCCCCTTTCTCTACCGTGGGTGGGTTTTCACTATTCGGCTTAATTTTAAACAGCTCTTCTTGAGAGGATGACAACACAGATTTTTTCACTAGAACAGCCAGTAAATCCGTTCCAGCGAGATCAGCGATAATTCGAGTTTGATGGCGCGTTAACAACGATCGAACTTCCTCCTCTTCTTCTTCGCGGGACATTTTGACGGAGGCCGGTCAAATCACAACAAACAAAAATGCACTATCTAAATACTACAAAAAGTCGGGACAGGTCAGCGAGCGCTTTAGAAGTAGCTACGCAACTTTTTTTTTCTGCTACCGAAGTATTGCCACATTGCATCTCCAATTACCGCCGTTTCCCCTTTTCGCGTCTTGATTGGACCTTTATGTTGTGCCTTTAGAGTTTGGAGCCTCTGATTTTGTTGCTCCACTCGTAAAAATAAAGACTCCAACTTAAGCAAAATATTCACAAGTAAAGCATAGTCCAAGGTGAGAACAAAAGTAATAACACGAACGCCGCGAAAAATAGCAACTTCCTTAAATCGGCAGGCAGCATGTACAACAGCGGCTGACTTACCACCGCACCAAGGGTAATGCGACGGTCACACTGGGACAGTCGACGGCCGCAACACAGCCCATCGGAAAGTAAGCGAAGTGTTGGAAAAAGAGATAATTGCCGTATATTTCTTTCCTCTTTGCCGCGCTATCACACGCTGGATGAAGAGAGACAACTATTGAGTCTTCCACACTTCACTGGGTTCATTGTGTTGTATTGTGTGATTGAGGGAAATAAAAGCACCATTCTACCGACGGTTTGCTTCCGCCGCCGGTTGTTTGTTGGACCGGATCAGACCAGCTGCTGTTGCAGATCGATTTTGCGGCGCCGTTTGCCTACGGTGGGCTGCCTCTTGTCTACAATTTAACAAGATTTGGCAAGCATTACAGTCTGTGTTCGCCCCTGCAGTCGATATGATAAGATTTATCTGATTAAAAATGGTATAATATGGACCAGGGATGCACACATGAGACGAAAGATGGATAAATCACATGCCGTTACCGTTATATGAATGAGAAGACTTGTAGAGGAGAATTCCAGGAGTCACGTATAAGCGCAAAGATAATCGAAATACAAAATATGTGACACTCGTGACGTTTATCCTTATATTTTGTCGACCTTGGTCCCGTTATCACACCAGTTCATATGTGCAAGAAAAACAAAGATTTAAGGTGAGACATAAAGATCATCAAGTACAAGATGTGACACTCTCTATACAACCCCAAAGCTCTAACCCATATGCAATTTTTAAAACTGCTTGAGGAAATTCTTCCATTAGAAAAACAAAACTACTACTACTGCTTCCCATGCCTAGTCTAAATTCTAATCAGAACTAAAAAGATAAGAATAGGCAGACAAATATTCTCATCTACAGCACTTACAGTGTAGACAATAACGTTTTACAGCGTTTTTTTATAATACATTTTTAAAGGCGGGATGGAGTCTCCGTTGCGCTGTGTGCCTCTGCATGTATGGTGTTAGTACCGTCCCCGCACAATGCACAGGCATAGGAAAATCTTGAATAGAGAATAGGCAAAGATTATGAAATATTAGATGGGACACTCGTGACGTATTCTCTTTTCTTTTTTCGACCTTGGTCCCCTTAGCCCACCGACCTTGCAGATTTTGCTAAAAGTGAATAGTAATAAAGGGTTCACGCGTGAAAGAAAGACAAAAATTTAGGGGGAAGCGAAAAGAAAATTGAAATCACGTTTCACTACCCAGAGCAGCGCACACGTTCGAATACTTCTGGCCCGCCTTTAAAAATGCACAGTGAGGCTCTGAGTGTGTTACCTGCCTGTTCCGCTTCTCTGATTTCGAATTTCCCTATGCTGGAACATTGCCTGGGAACGGCATGCAGAGGCACACAGCGTGACCGAGACTTTAAAAATGCGTTGTAAAAAAACGCCTCTTTATTGCCTATATTGTAGGTGCCGCAGATGAAAATATTTGGCTGGATATTCTTGTCTCTTTTGTTCTAATTGGAATTCCGAAAAGGAATGGGAAGCAGTAGTTCTTCACTGCTTTCTCTAATGGAAAATATTTCCTCAGGCAGTTTTGAAATTGCATATGGGTTAGAGCTTTGGGCTTATAAAGAGAGTGTCTTCTTTTTTATCATAAACAAAAACGTTTTTTTAAACTTAACATTCATTTCAAATAACTGCCATTTAAAAAAAAAAATATTTTTTGAAAATTTCTTTTTCAATTCTCTAGAATGTACCTTATTTAACAAATATCAAATCAACTTTTTCACAAATTGAATGAAATCTACAGTGGTCGTTGAACTGTTCCAGTTGAAACTTCCACTCTTTCTTCACTTAAATGCTCATAAAAAATTTGGATTTCCCTTGCAAATTGTTCTTTACAATTCTGGCAATTTCTCGCTGAGAATATTTTTTATAGTCGTACAGCGATTTAATCATTTAGTTTTCGCTAAAAATATCAGCTTTGCAATCGATATCTAAAATTTTCTTAAACATTTATTACTTTCTGATTCTTAGTTGAATAAAATGTAATTACTAATTAATTCTATTTCCTGAGAAAAATCACAAATTAAATACTGATTCTAATTCTTTGTAGTTTACAATTTTAGTTACTCACATACTTTCAACATTAACACTGAACGCAAAACAGACTATATCGTTATATATATATAACCATATATATATGTTTTTTTATGGGTACTGCCTAAGGATACGAGTTTCCATTCATGGAAAAATAAATACAGAAATTGTGCCTTTAGCTTATTGTATTATGAGTAATAATAGCAAAACTGCCTATAATGAGTTTTTCTATGACAAATTAGGCTGCGAATATAACATTGACTTGAAATCAAAATTCATGATTACTGATTTTGAAATAGTTTTAATTTCGTCATCAAAAGAATTTTTTTCCTATGCTGAAAACCAAGGTCGTTTTTAAAAACAAAGTGTAATGTAAACATCGGCTGGATTTTTATATAAAAAACAGTTTCAAATTTAGATCGAACTCGGTTTTTCCATGTTCCAAATTTGAGACTGTGCTTTTACTCACTGTTTTAGCATACAAGACTTTAATTAACGATTTGAATTGACCTCCAAGATAATGTGATTTAGCACCGCTTGATTAGTGTTTTTGTGAGGGTATTCTAAGTCATCTGATATTTCAGTTGTTAGCGCGCTGGGCTACCGTCCCAAAGGCTGTAGGTTCAAATCCCATATAATCATTGTGTCTACGTGCCACGTGGTAACACAATGGGCCAAAATTGGCCCAAATGTTCCTTATTAGGCTGCTACACCAACCTAACCTCTATGCTAAGCCATGTACGCTAACAAACCAGCAATAATTGGCGAGCTGGAAGCCAGTTGTAACAGAGATACTACACAGTGGAAGAAATGCATACAAGCGCACCTAAATTTAGAACTTGTTGAAAGAACAGATAAGAAAATAAGAATTAGATGGAATTAAAATAAAATAACACTAAATAAGATTAATAACATATTAACAAAAAATTGGGACATAGAAAATGAAAGTTACAATAAAGTACCAACATTTTAAAATAAGGCGCTATAAAGAGGAAATTTATTTACACGAAAGCTAAAACAACTAAAATTCACAAAGTTCATTTTAAAAAAATTAACTTTAATGATCCTAATACTAATATGGGCCCCCTTCTCTTGAATGGTATCCATTCCAACTCCTTCCCAAATATTTTTTTCAATGAATGTTAATAAAAGTTATTATTAATGCATTAAAAATGCTTTTAAAGCTTTATCTCTGCCAGATTACCAATATTTTCAAGAAAACGTTGTAATATATACATTTTATTATTAAATGTGATTGATTGAACAATTATTGCGTTTTATTAAAGAATTTCGAATAAAAGCTAACTTTTTAATCTTTTAAGTGCCAAATTTGTGTAATTGGCCCATTTTGTAAACTATTTTAAAACGTTTTATTCGGTATTTCGAGTGCAGTATTTTAATCGGTAAGTTTCTAAAATATGTGTGTAAAATTTCAAAATGATTTGATTAAATTATTTTGTTATAAAGTTAATTAAAGGACATAAAGAAAGAAATGGACTCTTGCATCGTGCCAGGGTCCCTTAATGCATAAGCGACTAACAAACCACTGAGTCGCACGGAATTTCTGTATTAAAGAAATTGTTAGAGCCATTTGAAAGTTCTCCAGAGAATTGTCAGAAAATATTTGTAACGGCAATTTAGTGCTCTGAAATATCTCTGATATTATACATCGTTAATTTGAAGTCATTTGACCAGATTTCACTGCCTGAGAGCGAAAGAGAGGGAACAAAAACCGCACTGTCCGCCTCTACAGGAAATTGCGTACATGAGTGGTCCATTGTATATGCATGTCTGTGAGCACAACTTAGGGCACAGACAAACTAACGATCATGCGGATCTGAAGCCAATCCCAAAAGTCTATAGGTGAAGTATAAGCGGAGGCAAATTCTGTAGCAATAAAGAAGGATAAAACAACTCGTATAGTAGATGGCTTTATTAGCTCTTAAAAAGTTATGCATCTACTCATCATCTTCATTTTTGTTTTTATCTTCAACTGCACACTTTTCGTCATCTTTTACATCATATGAATGCTTTCCCAGAGTCTGCAACCATTTAACCATAGATTTCTCTTTCAATTCTGTTTCAAAGATTATTGGGAAAATATGTTTGGCAATAAACTTCTTAATTTCCGGCTCCTCTTTCTCCCACGTAAGCGGTTCATGTATTCCGTCCTCTCCATAGCGATTGTTGTACTTTTCATAATGTACTTGATCAAGCACCAACCCTAGACCAGGTGCCCTTGGAATATCTATACGGTCCTCCGTGAACGCTCTTTTTATCGTTTCAACTGAGGTGTGTCCTCGTAACGCAGCCAACGTTAACCCAATCATTTTTCGAATTTGATGCATCATAAAGCTTTGCCCTTTAATTCTGATAGTGGCAAATTCCACATCACCTGCATAAAAACATGAATCGTCTAAACTCGAAGACATTATAAAACGTTTTGCTGAAGGATCCAAATATTCCCTACAAATAGATAAAGTCTGTGAAACATATATAAGACGTAAAACCAAAGTTGTTTTAGACTTACTTCCTACTGGTAAAGTTGTGGAAATTTTTTGTGCCTTCAAACATTTTAAGGATTTCGTTAAGGCGGACCTTTTGTTCAGCTGTTGCTCTGAAGGTTTCCATTTCTACCTCTTCATTGTAATTAGCGAGAGCAATGGTTGGTAGAGTATAAGTATAAGTCCTGCCATCGCAGTGGTCCTTAGAATTAAATCCTTTCGTCACGCGTTTTACTGCAAATACTCGCATCTGCTCAGGTAGATCATTATTCATCGACTTAATGTCCACGTTGTCAGCTATTCAAACGGAAATTTAAAGCATGCTTAAAAATACGGTACATTTCATAATCCAAGGAAACTTTTTTGACTGTATTGGGACGCGATATGTCTACCATTTGTGAACCGATTTTAATTATTCTTTTTTTTTTATATTAAAAGAGTATACCTCCTGGATGGTCCCATATAAATTTGGTTAAAATTTAATAATGGAGTACAACGGCGAATTTAAAATTATGACATAATTTCCTTAAAATATTGCACGTAGAAACGAGAACTAACGAAATAAACATAAAGAAAACCACCCATGGTTCGCAAGATATGACCGTTTCAAAATGGTCTAGGGTCATCCCCGTATTGCTCGCAAATTCGAAGGAGTGTACTCCCACGGTTAAATATCAATTATATATCAAAAAAAATTACTTCATAAGTTAAATATTAACACGTTCCCGCAGAGGGCCTTTTTCACAGTACGCGGCATCTGATGGCTCTCTAATTCATATTCTTTTCCATCTCCCGCGTTGTTGTAATTCATTTCTTATTTAAACAATTGTGACAAAAGTTATACATACAAGAAAAAAAAATATTATAAATTTTATTTAATTATTTTTTCTAGTATTTCGTATGTCTTCCCTTATATTTAATCATTTCTGTCAACTGCTCTGGTATTGATTTTACCAACTTTTGGATTATTTTTGGATCAATTTTACACCATTCTTCTTAGAAAACCACTTTTAGTTCACTTTGGCTTTTTGTATTATGACCAGCTAAACACTGCCAGCTTCGTTGAACATTAAGAAATAAAATAACAATTCATTTAGAAATGCATATTCTTATTTATTGTAATGTTCTACAATACAATACTTTTAATTTTTCCATTTTGTTGACAATAAATAAATAAAGGCTATGGTTTGCCTAAATGCGAACATGCAACATAAAGTTGTCCGTGCGAAAAAACTGGATGTTCCAAATTTATGCCACAACCAAGGACTGACCTTGCGCCTTATTTATAGTGATCGCAAAAACACGAACTGGAAATTGAAGACGTTTGAAATCAAAAGGCAAATCAGCTGGAAGCATTAGAATTCATGGAATAAAAACATTTTCGCCAACAGTACTTACTCATACGAAACACCGGTTATTTTGAGCTTCAATATTTTAACTGAAAACAGGAGTAGACCGAGAAATAACCGGCAATGTTTGTCTAAAACCACCTGCACCAAATAGCTCAGAATTTTCTCGAAGATCTTTCATAATTCTGTCCAAAGATTGGACCAATCCGTGATTGCTTCACCAATCATTCAAATTTTAATGTTGCAACTAACTCTGAACGAAGTTGATAAACTTTATCCAATATATTTTTTTCTGAAATAAAGCACATGCGATTTGCACGAAATCAAAATGCTCAATATCAATGTGCAACGTGCACCGGCTACTGAGGTAAAAATGGACCACAACCAATAGAAACGAAGCATTTCATCGCGTGATTCGCGTACATTAAATAGTGTCATGATTTAAATTTAGCATTTGCACGATTTCTGGAAAAGTTTTTCCTTTTTGGCAATGATAAATCACTAATGATCAAACATTTATCGAGGTATTTTTCCCGGTTTTAATCATTTCAAAGAAAAGAGTATTAAATCGCCACTTAAATCTTTAATAAGCACTACACGCTATATGACAATAAGTACTAACATCCTGCGCAAAAATACTGCAAAAATGCCAATTTGATATTGCCTATTTGAGATGATTTTTTAATTTTTTTTCATAAAATTACATATTTAATAAATAGATAATGTTAGAAAATGGCCAGTTACGAAAAACGTTCAATTTTTATATTTAAAAGAATTACTACTTTGAAAATAAGCTTATTTCATTGAAAATTTTCTCGTCACTGTATATGTACACCTACTCTTCTTTTTACGCGGTACATACTATATTTCTAAAAGTTGCACGTAAATAAGCGTAAAAAGAATTACAGTAGATCATAAAAAGTGAATACTGTTTCGAAATCTAAAAACAACAACAAATTTCTTTTGATATGCCAATTCGTGGAAAAAGAGGTCCGAGTGTATCTCAACTGGACCAGGCGTTACCCGAAATACGTTTAATGAATTTTATAATATTTACTTTAAAGTTTTTCTTTCTTTAATATTTTGGTAATGATATTTATTAATTATATATTTCTATAAGACATATAACCTATAGAAATATATATGTGGGGATTCTCTGTCACGTCGCCTGAGTCAACCACTTTGTCCCAAAGATCATGAAATGCTAGATGTGACATTCTCTATACAAGCCCAAAGCTCTAACCCATATGCAAGTTCTAAAACTGCCTGGGGAAAATTTTCCCATTAGAGAGAGCAGCAAAGAACTAATGCTTCCTATGCCTTATCTAAATGCCAATAAGAACGAAAGAGATAAGAATAGGCAGCCAAAAATTCTTATCTACAGCACTTACAGTGTAGGCAATAAAATGCAGCTTTTTTTATCACGCATTTTTAAAGGCTGGCCAAATAGTCGGGCACGCTGTATGCCTCTGCATGCATAGTATTAGTGCCGTCCCCAGGCAATATTCCAGCATAGGGAAATCCCGAATTGAGAATAGGGAACAGGCAGGTAGCACACTCAGAGCATATATACGGATGTAGGCTGCTTACATTTTTTCACTTTATTACTCTCCACTTTTAGCAAAATTTGCAAGGCCGGTGGGCTAACAGGACCAAGGTCAAAAAGATAAGGGAATACGTCACGAGTGTGACATCTAGTATTTCTTGATCTTTGACTTTGTCTTAATCCACTTCGGAAGAAATACACCGAAAAGTATGCCTTCGCTCCGCTTAAACTCAACACACTCGTGCCGAGATCGCTGAGCCGCACTGCACATCCTTTTGCCGAGCCAAGCCGTGTAGTTTCAGTTAGTCGTGCCGGAGCTAACTGATCCCGCCGTGTTGTTGTGCTATTTTGTGACACCATTGACTAATTGGATTGTGAACTTTAATATAATTATTCTTATAATTTAACGCCAAGTTTTCTTGACTCTCCCAAAGCCCCCCACATATATTTAGTGGTGGAAAAACTTGCGCCACTTAAGTGGCCTCAAAATGTTTTTTGTTTTTTAATAATAATCAGACAGCTTTGATTTTTATTTGAGACGTGCGATCCTGTTTTTGGAAAATTAGACACTATGGCCCGATTTGTTATCTTCCTTGTCAATAACATTTATTTGGATCTATTTTAAATAACAGTAAGAGCATTCTCTCTTGATTTCGTTTTTTGTGGGCGGCCACCTTTATGAAGACTTTTCACAGTTTCGGCAATTTTAAATGTTTTCTAAAGCCTTTATATTATGGATCGGTAATTATTTGCAATATGACGTTCTTCATTTATATTTGTTGAATTGCCACCGAATTGCTATAGTTATCTCCAGCCCGTTGTTTATTTTTGCAAAAGGTTAATATACTTTTTAATAATTGTAACACATTAAAGTAACTGTACTTTTTTCCGGAAATAAAAGAGAATTATTTTTAAAAGCATTTGTTCGAAAATCAAAGGGTTCATTTATTATTATTAAAAAAAACACATTTTAATCGTGATGGACATTATTATCGATATGGAGGCCAAACCCTGTAATTTTTACAATATTTGTGTACCTGGGCACACATTATCCAGATACTGTTTTAAGGATTTATGGTAAAACTTGATTTGTCGATAGCTTATTTCATCTGTCCACATACTTTTTATCTCGACAAAGAAATAAATTTCCGTGGGGTTGTCACAAAATAGCACAAAAAACTATACATCCGAAATGGCACAATGGAATAAAATAACTCCGTCATGCTTCTGTTACTCATTAATAGATCTTTTATACAAATGGAATTAGTTTTGAAGGGCTTTTGATTTAAGTAAATTCAAGAAAAGAGTGCGCTAAAACTGGCCTATCCAACAAAATGTAGATTTTGGATATGAGAAATCATTTAGTATTGCATTTTTCTCTTTAACCGTTTAAGGCTTCTAATGATAACAGGTAAAGCGTTTCATAGACGCGAGATAACGAAAAATAACGTTGCCCAATTACACGTTCGAACAATCAAACCTTTTCTATGCCTAGAGAAAAGCAAAAAGGGTATATGATTGTACAGATAAGGGGTACCTAACATTTATCAAATTATTTAAAAATGTTGAAGGTCTAAAATCAGGGTAAGTATTTAAATCATATTTCATTTTTTAAGCAGATACATGATCTTGACATCTCAAATTATATATGGTATAAACCGTACGCAATCATTGAAGGCGGCGTTATGCTTACGATTACATTCACAATTAAGCCTGGTATGAATTGTGTTACCGGAAGTGATATTTAATCTTTAGCAAGTTTTAACGCAGGTGGAAAACTACTTAATTATTTAAGCAATCTAAGGCATTTACCTTACGTAGGACCAAGTATATACGATCTCAACATTTCATTTTACTATTGAAGGGGATCTTCACTTGGAAGATGTACTTCATTTAAAACAACTAATGATAGATTAGACGTGCCCATAATTCTTCGATAAAAGGCCAGGCTGATAGACTTAATAGGTCTTAACAGATGATTACTGGATGCCCATGTAGATATTAATTCTATGTATAGTTTCATTAGCCCGATAGAATCTAATAAATCTGTACATCGTCGACAAACACATACATATTAATCATTTCAATCATATATGGGAGATTGTTAACGAATAAAGAGCAAAAAAGTAGTTGAAAAGTAAAGAATTCAGGCAAATTCATACTAAATAAGATAAATAATAAATTTACCTACGCAATTTAATTGAACAGCACTGACGAGCGGCAGAAACCCCCTTATCTGTTCTAGCAGCCCTCTGAAATTGAGTGGTTTGGGGCTGATCGAATCCTTCTTCCGATATCCACTTATTTTTTAACATAGCTGCAAAAAGATCTTCTTCGATGGTTTTCATCCCGGGATTTCTCTGCATGCCAAAATAATTAACACCCGAATAGCCTAGCAAAATGGCACTCTTTTTCCTTTTAATTCTATCAGCAGGATCGAAATTGGCCCTCTTCTCCTTAGTCGCCTCATCCATCTCTTCGTTGTCTTCCCATTGGCGTTTCTTCAAACGGCCATTGTATCGGTGCTTTGAACTTTTATTGGATTTTTTCTCCTTTTGCTGAAGATTATGCTTCTCGAGTGCTTCTGCCATTGCAGCAGAGAAGCTGGAAAAATGTTTCAGTCGAAATCCTGAATGAGACTAAATTACGTTTGAAATAAACAAAAATAACGAATTATACCTGCCTTCTTTATTATAGCATATATATTACTTATCATTTCCTTTCCAAGATGTACTTAATTTATTTCCTGGTGCCCGGTTTGCAACCAACTACAGCAGCAGAAGTAGCCCCACGTGTACGCGCGACTCACAATCATGCACATAAGATGGACCCACCGCCATACATATACAATGGACCGCTCAATCTGTTGTCTTAAGTCTACGTCAATGTGACAACCTACTGCTTGAGATAACGAGGAAAGATATATAGCCATTTATATAGCGCTGTTTAATTTTATTGCTTTGCATGGATGGGTCGATTCGATAGTATACATATACAATGGGCTTCTCATTTACACGAATTCCTGTAGAAACGTAAGGTGCGGTTCAAAGATCATCAAATGCAAGATGTAAAACTCGTGACGTATTTCCTTATCTTTTTTCGACCCACTGTCCTTGCAAATTTTGCTAAAAGTGGATAGTAATAAAGGGCTCAAGTGTAAGAGAAAGACAAAAATTTAGGGGGAAAAATGTTCCCCAGGCAGTTTTAGAAATTGCATATGGGTTAGAGCTCTCTATACAAGCCCAAAGCTCTAACCCATATGAAATTTCTAAATTGCCTGGGTAAGGAAATTATCCCATTAGATAAAGCAGCAAAGAACTACTGCTTCCTATGCCTTATCTAAATGCCAATAAGAACGAAAGAGATAAGAATAGGCAGTCAAATATTCTCATCTACAGCACTTACAGTGTAGGCAATAATGGGCTGCGTTTTTTCACTGCGCGGGCCAAATTTTCAGGCACGCTGTGTGCCTCTGCATGCATGGCGTTAGTGCCGTCCCCGTGTAATGTTGCATCATAGGGAAATTCTGAATTGAGAATGGGGAACAGGGAGGTAGCATACTCAGAGCATGTATACGGATGCAGGCTGTTTACATATTTTTACTGTACATTTTTCAAGGCGGGCCAAAAGTATGCGAACGTGTGCGCTGTCCTGGGTAGTGAAACAGGATTTAAATTTTCGTTCCGCTTCACCATAAATTTTTGTCTTTATCTCACACGTGAACCCATTATTACTATTTAATTTTAGAAAAATTTGTAAGGACGGCAGGCTAACGGTACCAAGGTCGAAGAAAGATATGGAAACGTCACGAATCTCACATCTTGTATTTGATGAACTTAGGGCGGTCCATTGTATATTTATGTCTGTGACTGTCAATTGAATTTTGACGCTTGGGGTAGTGACGTATTTCCATTTCATTCCAATTCTGTCGTCTTGTCGAAAATGCGTTTGGCAATTGCCTGACATTTTGAGATATGCTAGCGGGGATGTCGGGTTTTATAACAACAGCGAAATTCGTCCAAAATATAACATCCTCCTTTTTTGCAAAAAGAGGATTTGGTATTTCACTGAAAAGACCGCTGAAAGAGAGTAAGTACATATTAATCCGTCTTCCAAGAATAACGCTAAAGTTAAGTTTCGGCATTATTTGTTAGTTCAAATCGCGCAGGAAAAAAATGCAATTGTTATCAAAGGTGTCAACGTCGCTGCCCCGAAAGAAGATTATTTACTGCAACAGGCTTGTAGTGCCCGGTTTTGTCCTGAATGCACCCTAGGCCTTGAAATTAAGCACACCGATGTTCTAATCCTCAGTCAGTATCTTCGGTCAGATGGGTGCATGTTGCCCAGAAGAATTACCGGTCTTTGCAGACGACAGCACCGGCGAATTGGAACCATGGTTGCCATGGCGCAGAAGGCAGGCTTAATGCCTAATTTAGCCCCAGCAAACAGCAAAAGAGACCCAAAGAAGAGGTTCCAGTGGAAGAAATTCAACAAGTATTTCGACGAGAACAAGATAAAATGGTAAATTGTAAATAGATGCCTTTATTTAAACTGGTCTTTTATTTCGTGTGGTCAATACTATTACAGCAAATTACTCAAATTTTGTTAGAGATTTTGCCAGGATAAAAACTTGAATGAAACACCCTAATGGCCCTAAAAAAGCGAATTTCACCTTACTCTTCACGGTACACCTTGCATATCAAATACTTGAGTATAAAACTAGTGTTCATACTACTCTCAAAACAATTTTGGACAACTAATTAGAATATATCTATTTGTGGCAAAACTATATTTATTTTAAAAACAACTAACTAAAACTGTGTGGGAAATTGTGAGGAAATTTTTAAAACTAAAACTGGACGCCTACATCTCTTCATTGGAATGTTTTCCCATGGCGCTTTAATTGTGTTAAATAATTCATCTTTATTTCCTTTTTGGGAAAGTGCCTTTTTTGCATCTACCCCATAATGGTTTAAGGTCCACACTGCCTATAGACCAGTCAAGAACATCGATAGAATTGTTTTTTAAATGTGTCCGTGTATTTTTACGATCATCATCTTGTTGAAACTTCCAAATTACATCTAAATTTTCCTTAGCTGCAACAGCACTACTTTTTTCAGCATGCCTTTGCGAAATTCATCATGTAACCCGTAACTTCTTACGCAGTATTATTCCAATATATGGGACTTTTGAAATGACAAGGACTAATGATTTCCGTTCGAATTGTGGGATTGCAACTTTTTTGTTTTTATTACTTAAATAAACACGCTCTTGAAATATTAATTTAATGTAGATTATGAATGATTATGAATTCGTTAATGAAAATGCTCAATTAGCTCCTATTTCCGAAAAAAATAGGGCTAACATTTCTAAATCAAAAATTGAATTAAAAAAAACATTGAAAAATTGCGAATATTAAATTATATAGAAATTCAAAAAGCTTCACATATTTATAACATATTCACTTCAGTGCCTTCGACTTTTATTAAGTTTTTGTTCGAAGTAGTAAAAACTGTAGGGATTATAACTAAAATTCGGAGATAATATGACATGGGATCTTCATAGAAAAGACCTTTATAAATTAAAAAAGATTTGATTATAATTCCTCAAATTCAAAGAAAAATGCCAAAGAACTCTCTTCCAACGCCGCTTTAATCCATTCGAGTCTTCAACTTCGTAACGGTTATCTTGTCCTTCTCCACAATGTAAACGGTGGCTCCCCAACCACTTCCAGCATCTCTGTCGAATGCATTTATGAGCGCCTGGGAAATTATTTCAAAGAGCTGGTTCGGCTCCATGTCGGGCTTCCACAGAGTTTCGCACATGCCGTACAGTTGCTCACTGCAAGTCCCTGCTACCACAAAATCGTCTGGTGCATTCGGGCATCCAATTAGATCCATGTTACAAATGAACGGTTCGAAGGTCTTGGGGTCTAGTCCGGCCACAACGGGTTCTACAAAGTAGGGTCCAAAACGTCGCTCATACAGGAAACTGGAGAGCATCGCCGCAAACCTCTCGGGCACCATTTGGCGATTTTCTCTAACCTCATACAGATTTTTACGAAACATTAAGCGATCCTTTACCGTCAGAATATCCGTTTGGAGACCCACTAAGCCCATAAACATATGCGGGTTGATTTTGAAGACTTTTTCAAAGTCGGTATCGATGGTTTGGCCTTGTACACCGAATCTTTGATCTGTTGCGATAGCGATGCAATCCTTTCCCTTCATTGCAACCACGCAACCACCGTTATACGCTAAAATAGACATTTTTGCACCTTAAAATTGCAGGAAAACCGGAACAAAATAACTGAGTGATTACTTTGGGATAAACTGATTTTTAGGTTATGTGGATGACAAGCAACTGTACGTAGCATGAGTATGTGTAAGTTAGTGATTTAGCGTTGCATGTGGCTATTATCACACACAGATGACGCTGTCCCATTGCAAATATATTTTCATCCGGCTGATTACTTTAAAAAAGAAAAAGACAATAGACATCTGTGACAATTTGAAATGATTCTAAGTAAAGCATGCTTCTGCTGCTCTCCACGTTTTTTCCTTTTAAACCTAAAATTACGTGTATTTTGACTATATTAAATCCCAATATTCAAATTTTAACGTATTTGAAACAAGATTATCACATTTAGGAGTAAAACATTACTGTCTAACAAATATGACACCAGATACGAAGAAATTCAAAAGTGAATCACCAAAAATTGGAACTCACAGCGGCCGTTTCCATTGCGATGAGATTTTAGCTTGTTTTATGCTGCAGCAAACAAAAGAATACAGGAATGCTGAAATAATTAGATCCCGAGATCCTGTAATCTACAATACCTGCGACATAGTCGTTGATGTTGGTGGAGTCTTTGACAAAGAGCTGAAAAGATTTGATCATCATCAAAAGAGTTTTACGGAAACTTTGAGCAGTTTGCGCCCTGAATTAGGGGACTCATACGACATCAGGTATATAAATTTCGTTTACTAGTTTAAAATATAATAGAATTCATATTCTTAAAAAGCTATGCATTCGCATAGGCAAAGGAACAAGCATATTTTGGTAGAAATACACGCCTTTTTTTCGAAACATGATGTGATGGAACACTTTCAATTTCGGATTCTTAATCTACGACAAAATCGGATATATTTTAACTGTAGGACATACATATTCAATGGACCGCTCATGTACACGATTTCGTATAGAAGCAGACGGTGGGATTTTCGTTCCCTCCATTTCGCTCTTAGGCAGTGATAGCTCGTGATTTGATGTCAATTACCGTTCTATAATATCAAAGATATTTCAGAGTGCTGAATTGCTTTTACAAGTATTCTCTGACAATGTTCAAATGACCATATCTTTTTAATACAGAACAATTTATGATAATTTCTGTGCGACACAATATGATTTCTTCGTCTCTTACGCATCCTGGCATAATACAAAAGTCCATTTAATTAATTTAATCAAATCATTTTAAAATTGTATGCATATATTTATTTTAGAAACATCGATTTTCGTGTGCCTTTACACGTAACAAAATACTGCACTCGAAGGAACAAGTCAAGAATCCGGAAAATTCCTTGATTTCTACGAAAACTTGTACAAACATTCTTTTCGACTTAAAATAAACGACTATGCAACAATTCTTTGTCGGACGCATACTTTCGGAGATACACGACTTTAAAATTTTAACATTTCGTCCTTTCATACAATTTTTTTCGCGAGATTTTATTAATATTTGTCCGGATTTTTGACTTAAGACCACAGTTTCCACAATTTTTAATTCTTTAAACACCCAAAATACATATCTGAAAAAAAAATAAAAAATAATGATTAGTTCTGATGTTTACTAACCCTCTTGCTCCAGATGACGATTTGCTGACACCTTGTTAACACTTTACATACTAAGTTTCCCCTCTAATCTTTTCAACACCGTTCAGAAATTATGAACATGAAATTGCAGTTTAATGATCACCTCTATATTTGTATAAGGAAAATTTTAACTTAATGAACAATTTGTATAAGGAAAATGTTCAGTAATTGAATAATTCGTATAAGGAAAATTTTAACCTTATGAACAATTTGTGTAAGGAAAATTGTTAGTAAATGAACAATTTCTATAAGGAAAATTTTCAGTCAATAGACAATTTGTATAAGGAAAATTTTAACTCAAAGAATCTCTATCAAATTTTGTGTTAAAAACAAAATTAAGTGCGCGTACGTATTTCGAATGTTGACTGTGGCATATGGTGAAGCCACCTTGGACCAAAGCCACGTTTATCAGTGGTATAAAATGTTCTCTGAGGTCCGAGAAGATGTGAACGACGAAGAGCGTGTCGGACGCTCGAGCATGTCAACAACGGAGGAGAACGTCGAAGAAGAGAAGAAAATAGTATTGGCCAATCGTCGAATCACCGTTAGAGCAGTTGCTGAGGACCTAAACATATCGATTGGCTCGTGCCACTCGATTCTTATTAATGATTGAGTGAGACGGGTCGCCGCGAAATTCGTGCCAAAATTGCTAAATTTTGACCAAAAACAGCATCGCATTAACATTATTAAGGAGCTGTTGGACTCTGTCCGCGGCGAGCCAAATTTACTCCAAAGGGTCATAACTGGTGACGAATCATGGGTTTATGGTTATGACGTGGAAACCAAAATTTGATAAAGATTCTTTGATCCATTTTTTGGAATAGGCTAAAATCGAAGACGAGCCAAAACAGGTTCAAGCAAAATAGCTGTCAAAAATTAGCAGAACATTCGAAATAACCGAGCTTGTCAGCATAAGGGACATGCGTACCAACATAATGCTACAAAAAAAAATCAAAAATCGAATATACGTAATCCGCGGAAATTTAAAATTCGCGATACTCGTACATACATATTACAACGTTTTTATGACTTATAATTTATCAATCACAAATTCTTGAAAATACTAGTATTCTGGCGGGGATAATGCTTTAAAAGCATTTTTATGACATTAATAATAATTTTTATTAACATTCACTGAATTTAAAGCAAATATTTTATACATTTTGGTTCCAAAAACATTTAAATTCAAATATTTTTATCAGCATTCGGCAATTCCGCGTTGAAATAATTTGCGGAATCGACCCATCCATGCAATGCGATAAAAGTAGGCAGCGCTATATAAATTTCTATATATCATCTCTCGTCTATCTCAGGCAATAGGTTGTCAAATTTGCAGACGCTTCAGTCAGGATTGAGCGGTCCATTGATTATGAATGTCAAAATGAGAGAGAGAGCTTTCGTCTGTTGGCTGTTTTCGTTATATTTGACATTGAGCGAGAGGGGAAATGTATTTAGCCTGTGTAATTTGTGATTCTGTAACTTGTTACTATATATTTCTAGCTACATAGATTTAAGCGGAGTTTAACTCGCGTATTAATAAGTAAAAAATGTCGACGATTTTGCCGAGTAAAGCTACCCTTAATCTCCTCTTTCCAAATGGTTCTGAGTTATTTAATTTAGAGCAGAACACTATCTTCTAGGTACATTGTAATTAGAAAGGGTTATTAACTAAATTAAAATCAAAATATTCTTGTAAATATAAATAACATTTTGTTATAAACAGATGTTATGAAATCCGCACGGAGAAGTTAAGGATAAACAAATTTGGTCATCATTACATATCTTAGATTTATTAAATAATTTGTGTACAAATTCTTAGAATTTTAGAATTAATTCAACGCAATTCAATTCATTTCGACGATTCATGACTTCATTAAATAATTCCAAACCTTTATTGGGAGTATTTTTATAATTAAATATTGTTCGTACAGCCAACTCATTAATTATCGGAGCATGTTATAATTTTGGCAAATGGTGGCAAATGTCAGCTCTGCTTTGACATTTGTGAAGCAAACAGATACAAAATACACGTTAACAAGGCATGAATTGCTATTCTCCTCAAGGATGGGGAAAAATTCTTTCGATTTTTTTGCGGAATAATTCGTCGGTGGTGTTGGCGTAACGTACCTTTAGGGGCAGATTTCACGGTCGGCCGACACCAACTGGGCAAACACTGCACTGTCTATGTTACCAAATTAACCGCCTCAGACTCTTGAAGCCCTCAAAGAGAATATCCGTCACGAATGCGAGAACCTATCGCCGAAAGGTCTGGCAAAAGTGATGCAGAATGCTATAAATTGGGCCCGTATGGTCATCAGTCCTGGCGGCGGCCACTTGACCGATATCATTTTCTCGACTTAATGGAAAAAAATTAAGACATCAAATAAACACAATCCAAAAGCAGAACCAAAATTGTTCATTCATAAACAAATTAAAGCCAAAGAACATCGTGTGACAACTTTTGCGCCACCTTGTACTTTAAATGCTTTCTAACAAATATTCAACCGAAACTTGGTATTGACCTCATAGAAATCCTGAAATTACGATTAAAAATCTTCTTCATTTGTTTTATAATACCGGCAATCTAGACATAGAAATCTGACCTGCACAAAACAAAATATCTGATCAAAAATAAAAAACTCAAAATAAAGGAGAACTAAACTAGTCTATATATAAAGCATCATTACAGTAGCAATCGGCTTTGGGGGTTGGATATCATCATTCCTAATTTAGGTTTGCTCGGTGCGTATCTAAATAGATCGGGTGAAGAACAGTTGAACCACTCCGCGAGATTATTTTGCCAGGTCTTACATCTCCCTCTGCTTTTTCTTCCGTTTATAACACCTTGGAGAGCGATTTGAATAATTTTGTATTTGTCATTTCGCATCACGTGAGCGAAGTATTCTAGTCTTTTAATAGTAAATAGTTAACAGTTGTCTACGCGTGTTCATCCTATGCAGAACTTTAATGTTTGAAATTTTCTTTCTCCCCGAAATATTTAGCATCCTTCTATAAGACCACATTTCAAACGTTTCTATTCTTTTACCCTCATACTGCTTCATCGGCCATGATTCGGAACCATAAAGAAGGATTGACTAAACATAACACTTTAGCAGTTTTAATTTCAACTTCAAATTCAGTTCTTTTCTGGAAATTTTTGTGAACGCTTTTCTTGCCATCCCGATTCTCCACCTGATTTCTTTACTGCTTTCTGTTGATGAATCGATTAAGGGGTCTAAATACTTAAAGTGTTTTACTTTTTCTATATTTTCTCCACCTATCTAGTTAGTTAACTAATGTAGCATTTGTATTCTTAGAGAAGATCATAAATTTTGTTTTTCTTACGTTTATGTCGAGCCCTGAGTATCAATGTTGATAATTTTACCATTTATTTTGATGCCGTCATAAGCATTCTCTATGGCTTCCAACATAATTTGCTCCAAATAGATATTGCAAAGAACAGGAGAGAGAATGCACCCCTGTTTTGCACCTTTCTGTATTTTTACTTCATCTGTTACTCCGTCGTCAGTTTTCGATTATCCTAACTTTGAGTCCAGTCCTTTGTTTTCCAGAATTTCGATTAGTTTGTGATGTTCTACTCTATCGAACGCTTTCTGGTAATCAATGAAACAGGCACAAACATCCACGTTCATGTGATAGTATTTCTGAATTATTGTATTAAAAAGCTACAAATAAAACTCAATGTTCTATCGCAGCACTATATTTTTGAAGAAATGGCAATAAAGATCTGATGATTATACCAAGTTTTTAAAAACCTAGGTACCAAAAGACAAATTTATAACTAAAACAATCTGTAATTATCTGAATAATCACATTATTATTTGTTTTTTAGATTGAGCTCCGCTGGTCTCATCTACACTTATTTTGGCGAGGAAGTCATTTCAAATATTCTAGCGCAGCACAAGAACCTTGTCGTATCAAAAGAATCAATGACAATTTTGTATAAAAAAATTTACGAAAATTTTATCAGGGAAGTCGACGCAATCGACAACGGTGTGCCAATGTGCGAAGGAGAGCCACGCTACCGAATAAAGACGAGTCTGAGCGCTCGTGCGGAAAGGCTTAATCCACTGTGGAATTGCCAGGAAACAATTGATGAGAATATTCTCTTTGAAAAGGCGAAAATCCTCGTGGGAAATGAATTCATTGATCATGTACTCGTTTACGCTACTTCATGGCTTCCAGCTCGAGATATTATTATAGACGCGATCAAGAAAGCAAAGGACGTTTATCCGACTGGAGAGATCCTAGAACTTGAAACTCCCTGTCCATGGAAGGAGCACTTGTTTGATTTAGAAGAAGAATATGGCATTGTGGGTGTACCTAAATATATTTTAATGCGCGGTGATCATACTGATTGGCGAGTTATTTGTGTCCCTATCCAGCCAAGTAGTTTTATTTGTAGAAAGTTTTTGCATAAAAATTGGAGAGGTAAGACCAAAGAAAAAATAATAGAGCATAGTGGAATAGCTGATGCACAATTCTGCCACGCAACTGGCTTTATTGGTGGGGCTGGATCAAGAGATGGTGTTTTTGAAATGGCTACTCAAAGCCTATTAGGAGACTATGTTGATTAACGATAATAGAAAATGTATTAGTACAAAATTTCCTCCGATGCAAAACATTCAGTAGCGATGTCATCGTCATAATAGAAATATCCACGTTTTGTTGATTTTGTTATTGTATATTGTAAAAGTGTATAAAAATCGGTTGCCGTAGAAATAACTATGAAAACAAATATTTTACACTCGCTACAACAATCCTCCGAAAATTGTACAACTTAATTTTATGAATTTTGCTCAAAATTTAGTTAAGCAGATAATTTAATAATTCTTTACTTTTACATTTAAAAATTCATATGACTATGCATTAAGCTCAAAATTATGTAATTAAACGAGATGAGGATCTTCACCCTAACACTTTTGTGGATTATATTATTTTGTCCTTGGCTTCTGTAAATATTTTAGAAAGGGTTAAATAGATTTCATAGAGATAATTATGAAAATTTACTTTATCAGCATTTACTTACCCACATTGTTTAAGATGACTCTCGGGAAGTTAAATCTGTGATTTGGATTATTTTTCACCTAGATGGTAAAATTAAAAGTATAGAATGCTCCTGTTTAGTCATTCTTATTTGACTTTTTTTATTATATTTTCATCCCTTTTGCCTCGTTTCCAAAATTTTCGCCAAATTAAGAGCTTGAATAACAGAATTTAACTGCATAGGCCTGTCTGCAAAAATAAATAGGTGCCTATGTTAAGGTCTCTTAGCCTTTGAAGTACGTACCACCACTAAGTATACAATAAATAGAAGAATCATCAAGTACAAAATGTGACACTCTCTATACAACCTCAAAGCTCTAACGCACATGCAATTTCTAAAACTGCTTGGAGAAATTTTTCCCATTGGATAAAGCAGCAAAGAACTACTGGTTCCCATGCCTTATTTAAATTTCAATAAGAACGAAAGAGATAAGCACAAGCAGCCAAATATTCTCATCTACAGCACTTCCAGTCTAGACAATAATGTCCAGCGTGTTTTTATCATACATTTTTAAGGCGGGATAAAGTCTCTGTTGCGCTTTTCGACTTAAAATTAACGAAAACAAAAAACGCCTTGGGTTTTGGTATTTCATCGAACGCTCTTTTTAAACAAATACGAAGAAGATAAGTAGAGCTGTCAGTTGTGTTTGATATTTGGCGCAAATTGAAGTTATATAAATTTAGTAAAAGTATTAAAAAATAGTACCATTGCGTTTAAAAGTAGTAATTTAATAGTATTATGAAGAAACATCGCAAATAAATTAATTGAACTGAACCTAACTGTGTATAAAAGTGTTCAAAAGGGCTTTTAAGGGCGAATTTTTTTGAGATGGAAAAAGCGGGTTTCAAATTGTGTTTGATTGCATGTTCACTTATTATTTATCGAGAATTATTCAGAATATAAGAAAAAATTTAAAAATAATTAGTATAAAAAATAAATTAAGTTCACAAATTTCGCAGTAAAGCGCTATTACTACAAAAATAAAAAACCTAATTTTGCAAAATAGGTCGTTAAAATAAGGCAATAATTAAAATTAATAAATTTGTACACAATTGGTAATTTATTTATCAAATATTTACGTATTTTTCCACTAAACGATAAAAAAATCTTGCGACAATCAAAGACAACTTTTAAGTGAGTTTCAAGTAGATTAAAATATTATGCGTCCTGCCATACTGTTTTGAACGTAACAGATTTTAATATTTTATTCAAGGTCTAAGGAGTTCTCTAACCCTTATGTCACCAAATCTCTCTTCATCTGCTTTGTCCGTCCTCTCCTTGAGTATGCCTGTCAGGTCTGGTCACCATCACACTCCACAACCATCAACAGAATTGAATCTGTCCAACGAAGATTTATCCGCTTTGCCATGCGTAATCTTCCATGGTCCGACCACCTTAACCTTCCTCCCTATGAAAACCGCCTAAAATTAATCGATCTCCAGCTCCTTTCCCTTCGTCGTGATGGAGCCGATATTGTCCTTGTCGGCGCTATTGACTGCCCAGACCTCCTTCATCGAATATCCCTCAATACCAACTCCCGTAACGTCAGATCTTTCCCCACTTTTCGCCTCGAAACCCAGCGAACAAACTATGGCCACTTCGAACCTTTTACCCGAATGCTGCGTAAGGCCAACAACTGTTCCACCTTCGACTTCCATTTAAATAAGCTCTCTCTCAAGCGCGCTCTTTATTGCCCCTGCCCTGGCCTACCCAGTCCCTAATTTCATTTTATTTTTTCTTATTTATTTTTTTTGTTTAGCTTAACTTAAATTAATTTTTACTTATTAATTTATGTTCCTAGTAGCTAAGCGAAATTCAATAAATAAATAAATAAATTTGTATAATTCTAATTTCTAAAAAACTAAACGTACGTATTTGTGTCAGTATCCCCGAAGGGGTTAACTCTATCAATTATCCATAGACGAGGGACATTTAGTTGATAAAATAATTAGCGCTTCATTAAATTAATGTAATAATTAAACTGGATTAATTATTTATATTATAATAATTACTAAGCTTATTTTAAGTAATAAAACACAAATTTCATTATTTTTTCAAAATATCAACAGATACTTCATATTTTTGTTTAATTTTCCCTTAAATGCCGTTACATAAATACGTGACAGCACCATTTTACCCCAGCATGAAAGCCAGGGTAAGTCGGTGCGCCATGATTCACCCCGACTTTGCTGTTAAATAGTAATCGAACATCAATTTAAAAACCCGTGGCGCTACGGGACCCAAAGATCATGAATTACTAGATGGGACACTCTATACAAGCTTAAAGCTCTAACCCATATGCAACTTCTAAAACTGCCTGGGGAAAATTTTTCCATTAGAGAAAGTAGCAAAGAACTACTGCTTTCTATGCCTTGTCAAAATTCCAATAAGAACGAAAGAGATAAGAATAGGCAGCCAAAAATTCTCATCTACAGCACTTACAGTGTAGGCAATAAAATGCATGCATTTTTAAGGGCGGGCCAATCTGTCGGGCTCGCTGTGTGCCTCTGCATGCATGGTGTTAGTACCGTCCCCAGGCAATGTTCTAGCATAGGGAAATTCTGAATTGAGAATGAGGAACAGGCAGGTAGCATACTCAGAGCATGTATACGGATGCGGGCTGCTTACATTTTTTGCACTGTGCATTTTTAAAGGCGAGCCAAACGTATTCGAACGTGTGCGCTCCTTTGGGTGGTGAAACGTGATTTTAATTTTCGTCCCCCCTCCCCCTAAATTTTTATCTTTCTCTCACGCGTGAGCCCTTTATTACTATCCACTTTTAGCAAAATCTGCAAGGTCGATGGACTAAGGGGACCAAGGTCGAAAAAAGATAAGGGACTACGTCACGAGTGTCCCATCTAGTAATTCATGATCTTTGTACGGGACCGCCCGAGTTTATTGTCAAAATTCTCATCAAACGCTTTCAATGTTTCTTGGTGTGAATGGTGGCGCCACGGAGCTTGTCAGTGTTAATCAACAAACGCATTTAAACACAACTTATACCTCACATTAAATTAATTGGGAGTACGTTAAGCAGTATAATTCAAATTTTGTTTTTGATATTTTTGCACCCAGAAAGATGTGCGGAAGAACCTGTTTGTATGTAGTCTTTTGTCCTTGTTAGGCTTTATTAATACAATAATTTTCAGAACTCTGCACCCAAAAGACGTACAGTGCGCTTGCAAGTACAAATCTTTTGGACTGGAAGAGAAGTCACCTGAATGGCGATCCGAGTTCAATTGCGGCAAAAAATACGAGCCCTCCCACAATGTGGCGCCAACCGACGTTACACCTGTTTTAGTATCCCCTGAGCACTTCGGATGCGATGACAAAACCCAAAAAAGGGTGATTGTACCTATGATGTGGGGGATGATTCCCTTCTGGCACAAGGTTTGCAGTATCTGCCCTCTGATATTTTGGTTAAAGTTGTAATCTCATTGGTTCGTTTTATTTGTCAGGGTGACTTCAAGAAGCACGGCCTTTCGACCAATAATTGCAGGCTGGAACATATGCTGGAGTCTAAATTATACAGGGGTCCATTTCGCAAAGGACAGCGCTGTGTGGTTCTATGCGAGGGCTTCTACGAGTGGCAGACCACAAAGACCGCAAAACCCTCCGAACGAGCAGCTTACTATATTTACATGCCGCAGCAAGGAAACATAAAAATTTATAATAGGAGCAGCTGGACGCCAAAAGACGTTAATCTGCTTAAAGTCGCCGGACTCTTCGACATTTGGGAATCTGGAACTGGAGATAAGATCTACAGCTATAGTGTGATCACATATGAGTCAAATAAGCTCTTTTCATGGCTGCACCACAGGCAGCCGGCTATTCTCGAAACGGAGGAGCAAGTCTCGGTAAGAATTTGAAATTTTTAACTGTACACATTAAAAGGAAAAATTGCTCTGCTTAATTTGTTCCTTTCACATAATTAATTTCCCCGATTATGTTTTCAAAAAAAATTTATTTTAAACATTATTACTATAAAATTTTCGTTCCAAAGACGAGTATGCGTGATTAGTTTTTTCAAAAAGGCAAACAACTTGGGCACTTATGTCCTCTTCCTTCTTTAGGATGTTTCATATATTGTATGCCAAAATAAATGGAAAGAAAGATTTGATTTACCGTTTGTGAGTTACAGGGTGATTCATAAATTCGAATTTTTCATGGTATGGACATAATTATTTTTTAATTATTTGTTCTACTCAACGCAACGACATCCAACTCATGCCAAAAATCTACTAAAATTCAACTTTTCGCACTTATTATTTTTATGGAATTTCCCATCTTATTACCTTTCCAATAAGGTACATGTCCAGGTAAATAGAGAAAAACCGAAAGTGTAACTTAAAATAGCAAGGAATCGCGATTTGAAATATTGGAAGATTCTGTTGACGTAAAACAACTAATAATCAGTATCGTCAAGGAAAACTGTGAAACGAGCTCGAGACGAGTCGCAAGATGATTAAGAGTGTCTTCATATAATTTGGAAGGTTCTTCACCTAGAAAGGTTACATCACTATCAGCATATGCCCGTACAAGAATTTCTAGAAGGAGAAATTGGGAATTTGCACTTGGCTTCTGGAATGCGAGATAGAGAACAGACAGTTTCTAGAACGAATTCTGTGGTTGCATGTATCGTAATTCACTAGGGATGGTATCACAAACTTCACAATTTTCATACCTTCGAATACTAACCTATAGGGGGCAAGAACGACCCCATTTCTTCATAAATTCAGTGTCAATGTTTGGAGCATCATCAACAACAATCACACTTTCGTCGCCCCGTCACCCACATTTGGGTGACATCTAATAGCTGAATACGTTCTGATAAAAAGCTTGGGTACCGAACGTGTTAATAGGACCATTCAGTTTGCCCCAAAGTGCTTAATGACCAAATTTATGCGGACTTTTTGGAGAACACACTATCAGAAATACTTGAAGACATCTGTCTCGATAATATAAGATCAATGTATTACCAATACGATGGCGCACCAACGCATATTGATAATGATAACATTGTGAAGGTAAAATTAATTAAAAAAGAGAGGAACTAATAAGCAGATTTGGGACTGCAGCGACGAAAATATGGGACAAGAGACCTTAAACAGGGAGTTCGAAGGAGGTTATTGGCATACATCGAAAGTGGTGAAAAAAATTTTGAGCAATTTTGGTGAGATATTAGCATTCGGTTAATTAATTAAACAAAAGACATTTTGGTGTTAATTTTATTATTAAGGTAGATCAATATTGTTTTTTTTTAAAGGACATTAGAATAGTAGATTTTTGGCGTGAGTTGGATGTCGTTGGGTTCAGTATATCAAAAGATAAAGTAATGGTGTGCATGAAAAACTATTAGATATTAGAATTTAAAATTTATCGACCTTATTGATATCTAGTGGCTTAGACTCGCGAAAACAAAATTGTTTCTTTTTAAAATAACTGCTGTCGCTTGTTGTAGATTCTTGGACTTGAATCGGCTAACAAGGGTACTGTATAAATATTTAGTTCCGGTTAGGGAAAAGAAAACGCACCAGAAACTCCACACTACCCTTTCCCAGCAATGTAATTTAAATTTTACCCATCGAGCAACAAATTCTCTTAGACTCAACTTTTCATCTTTAGAATTACACTGCATACAAATTTTATTGCATTTGCCCAAATGCACTGCAGAATTGCTGGTGTAATCGACGTTTTGATCATATGAAAATAATGTTCTTTATTATTATTAGCTTGAGTGGTACGTATATTTCACTCGGTCGGCAGCGAAGCGAAGCGTTTGTCTAGTTAGTGGAGTACGAACACGATTAACTCTAAGTCTAGATTAGATTTTCTTTCCACTGATGATTCGATTTCTCTGGTTAAGGACACGGACTGTGCAAGCAAGTCTCCTTTTCAATGTCTGTTTCGGATGTTTCATGTTCGCGGTGTCCCTGCAATCTCAGCAATACTCAGGTATGATTTTCCTAATATAATTTTCGATAAATAGTTCATCTTTTTCCTTGTGAGTGAACTAGCTAAATTTCTTCGTTCCTCATTGAACCCACTTGAATCGGTATTTTTTCCCTAAAATCGTAATAGAGAAATTTCTCTTTCATAAAGGAGGTAAACTCAGAAAATACTACAAGTCCTTTGAGATCGTAAGACTTTTAGATAGTGCGTTAGAAAACTAAGCCTTTAAGCTTTCTAAGGAAATCGCACTCGAAACCGTCAACGCGTTCTGATGCCATTCTTGCTAGAGTATGTAGTTCAAAATCGTGGATCAACTGGGTCGTTCAACTCTCGAATCTCTCACTTATCTTGAAATTCGATGCGTGATGTTGATTTGGCTTACGAGATTTCCTTTGAATTGGGAATTTTTGTAATGGATTTTATTCATTTTTTAGACTCTGGTTTTTCTATTGAACCTCAATTTCAGTCATCAGGCTCTTATTTTCGATTTTATTTTTTAATTATGTAGTTTTCGATTTTATTTTTCAATTATGTAGTGCTACGATGACACACTACTAAATTATGGCAAGCGTACTGTAACGCAGGTGAAGCCTAAAGACAATTATATTGTTGGTGAGTATTTAAAATTACATGGAGAATGAAAAATCTTAGAATGGTGATAATTATTTTGCAATAAATTACATACGCAGTACGCAATTGCAATTTATCGACAAGTTAAAAAATCGAAAATGATATATTGTTTTTTAGCCGATAGTTTCGTGATAGTATGTGAGCCTGTACTGGTATTGGTTGTCTTGTGCAACAAGGATCTTTTCAGCATTTCATCTCTTAAGATTAGAAGGAAGTATACAATATGTAGATATAATAGTTTTAAACAACTTTCCGAACACTTAGGCTGTTTTACAATTCACATGCACTTGCGCTCCGAATAGTGCGTGGGGTGTTCGAAATCACTTGTAGATTGCCTTGCACTAACATTTTTTTTATCTCTCAAAATCGAAGTGTCCTTGCGAGTACATTAAAAATGTACCTTTGTACCATTCTCAATTCATTTTAATTTTAAGCGGAGACGAAAATGTATGTAGAACCCATATGCGGATGTAGTTTAGGCATTGAGCTGAATTTATTGAAACAAAAAGATATGGTTGGCGTGTGCAATTTCAAACTGTAGCTTTTATATTTTGGTTGGAATGTATGTAGATCAAATTATAAAGTTGTTTCTGTCAGCTTTCTTTCCGAAAAAATTAGAGCAGTTCAATTCAATCACCTTATTAGGCCGAAAAAAGACGTCTAGTGCAAGTGTGGTCCGAAGAGTTAGTCAGAAGTGCAAGTGCATGTGAATACCAGAACATACATACTCGTATTTTATTTAGATTTTTCTGTGTGACCTGTATGTTAAGCGTTTTGTTCTCTTACTAATAACGCAGTTATTTCATCCTTATTTCTTTTTTTAGTTTAAAATCCACGTTTTCCCTATTATAAGGCTGGTTTCCGTTGTTTTACTTAACATTAGGTTTTTTTTTTCAATTTGTGTTTTTTTTTAATAATCAATCTACTAGTTCTCTTTTAAACTTATTTTTTTCAGGACTGGTTGGATTTTAAACGAGTCCCCGATGAGCAGGCTTTGTCAGCTATTCGCCCTCCTGAAAAGTTATGCTGGCATCAGGTCTCTAATTTCGTAAACAATTCAAAAAATAAGTCAGAAAAGTGTAACAAGCCCATCTCTGAGGTAGGAAAGAGCTCTGCTGGGTGGAATCCGAAAAGCAAAATGATGCAGAATTGGCTTACCATTCGTAAAAGGAAAGAGGAGAAATTAAAAGTTGAACGACCCTTGAGTGATGATGACGATGACATTCAGGAGAAGAAAAGATTCAAATTGAATCCATCTGGGAAAAGCAGTGGTGAGACAACCACTGATGCTGAGGCAGAATTTGAGGATGTGAAACCAAAGGTCCCGAATGCGAATTGTGAGAACGTGGGGTAGATTATGGAGTACTTATTCTTTTATTAGCTAAAGTTCGGAATAGGGGAAAATAACCGAATTCAATAAAATTTTGCAGGAGCCTTCCCTTTGGTCTAAAACGGTAGGATCTGAATATATTGTCGGTCGGCTACAGTTTCCGAAATATTCCACTTTTAATTTTGACACTTCCACCTCAAATCTTTCTCCCCACATAATTTCAACACAAATCGATGATTTTCCCTAACGCACACTCCACTATACTCTTTTCACAACACAGTATAAATTTTGATTGCGGAAAAACCTGAAAAATAAAAATAATTAAATGTAAACAAAAATAGTCTTACTTTCTGTTATCTAGCATGTGATTTTTCAAAAATGGCATACAGACAGAAATGCGTGCTTTTCTCCGCACGAAACGATTTTTAAATTGTTAAAGTTGAATATTTCGGAAATAACAGCCGACCGACAAAAAATTCTTTGAGTTCCTCCCGTTTTAGACCAAACGGAAGGCTCCTGCAAAATTTTATCCAAATTGGCCCATTTCTCCTATTCCGAACTTGTTCTCTGTTAATTTGTAACTTCGTTGGGAGTGTTGATTTCCTTTTGTATTTACTAAGAGTTTTTTGTTATTTATTTGAATTAAATATTTTATATGAAAGTAAAATTAAAATCCTATTGACTAAAAAGTAAAAGACAATATTCACTTAAATCGAATAAGTCTAAGTTGATTCTTGAAAATTGAAAAAATTTTCTGAAGTTAAGTGCACACCACTAAAGTAGTGGGGGTGGACGCAGACGCTTCCAACAACCACTGTTACAGCTTCAAACGTTCAGATAAGAAGCTAGAAATTGCGTATTGGTCAGGTGTTTCATTGCTATCTTCGGGCGTTCTGGCTCTGAATTGTGGAAATCTTACTAACAATGGGATTGTTTAGTATCAAAGCAGCGCACCTTTCAACGCTTTGAAATTTTATTTTAGCTAGATTGTTAGATGGTCACTTTAATGCCATAAATTTTGGAAAACTTATCAAAGAATAATATACGGGCGGTTTTTAGAGGGTATGCCAAATCTTTTGATGAATTCAATGCAGCGACATCCAACTAATGCCAAAAATCAACTATACCAACAATGTTGAGCTACCACCACCACTCACTTCCAAAAGTGTAAAAAATGTTTCTTATTTTCCTAAAATTCAGGTTATCCTAACATTTTCTCCGAAATTCATGTAATTAATATACTTATTTATTATTTTTATCGAATTGCCCATCTTATTACCTTTCCAATAAGTTACAGCATGCCCAAGTAGAGAAAAAATATGTAAATTTATTCGTGGAAAACTTTTTCTGGTAAATTACCAAAAAATAGAATTTAAAAAAAATCAAACTAAAATTAACCCAAAAATTACATTAAATTAATTTATTAAAAAGCAATTTAAGCTAATGCTAATACCTCACAAAAACTGTTCAAAATGTCTTCCGTTACTTGTGATGCATGCCAATAACTTCCTTTTATGCAACTGGTGCCTGGGGATTGCAATTTTTGTTCCCTCTCTTTCGCTCTCAGGCAGTGAAAATATTTGAAAAAATACTCTTGCGAAGATTGTTGCCAGTTCTGGAAAAACATCAAATCGTCCCTGACCATCAATTTGGGTTCCGAAGGAAACATTCAACGCCAGAACAATGCCATCGTATCATAAACGAAATTAGAGATACCCTGGAGACGAAAAGATACTGTTCGGCAGAGTATGGCACCAAGGTTTACTGTATAAATTAAAAAAACATCTTCCAGCACCGTTCTACCTGGTGCTAAAAACATATTTAGAGGGCCGCTGCTTTTACGTAAAGGTTGATGATGAAACCTCTAATATCTGCCAAATAATGGAAGGAGTGCCACAAGGTAGTGTACTAGGGCCAGTCTTATACACAATTTATACAACAGACATGCCAATTACTGAATACGTAACCATAGCTACATATGCTGATGACACTGCAATTATTTCCTCTCAAGACACAGCTGCTGAAGCCTCAAACATGGTTCAAATTGAACTTGACAAAATTCAGGCATGGTTAAGCAAGTGGAATATAAAAGTAAACACTAGTAAGTCGACCCACGTCACTTTCACATTAAAAAGAGGATACTGTCCGGTAGTCTCATTAAACGGTGCACCAATTCCAAAAAGCAACAGTGTTAAATATTTGGGAATGCATTTGGACAGAAGATTGACATGGAAAGAACATATAAAATCAAAACGTCAACAACTCAACATAAAGACCAAAAAGATGCATTGGCTACTAGGGCTCAAGTCTGAATTAAGTCTGGAAAATAAAGTATTGCTATACAAAACAATCCTCAAGCCGGTTTGGACTTATGGCATCCAACTATGGGGTACAGCAAGCAACTCTAATATTGAAATATTACAAAAATACCAATAAAAACCCTGAGACAAATAGTAAATGCACCATGGTTTGTTACAAACAAGCAAATACATACAGATCTTGAGATCCCTTCAGTTAAAGAAGAAATAAACAAGTTCAGCACGAATTATCTCCAGAGGCTTAGTAACCATAAAAATGTTCTAGCCATTTGCCTACTTGACGAAAGTAACGAGACCAGAAGACTTAAAAGACACCATATTCTTGACCTACCATTCAGAAACTGAAATTCTACGTTGCTACATCCTTTTAATCATAAGACAACACTTTGTAGACTAGCTAAAAATGTAATCCTCTACATACTTTTACTGTGCTCGTTGGAGCTCAGTAAATTAGGTTAACATATGTACATATATACATAGCTCAGAGAATTTGCTTAATATTGAAAAATAGATTGCAAATATAAAGTTTAAATAAAAAAAACTTGCTTTGCCTATTTAAAGCGCCTTTTATTTCACAATTTGTTAAACGCTATATTTTTAGATCTAAATATAAATCGCTTATTTTGAAAGTGGCCCAAATCCAAAAAAGCACAGTTGTAACGGGCGTGTTTTTAGACGTATACAAATTTAAAATGAAATAAAACACGTAAAAATACTTTTATACCATTAGTGTTTAAACATTATTTTGAAATTAACATTGAAATTGAGTTTGAAATTAAAAATTGAAATTTAAATTTGCATTTAAATAATATCTTTTAAATAAAGCCAACATCATCACCATTAACATTATTTTTACGTGTTTTATTTCCTTTTAAATTTTTCATACCTCTAAAAAACACCGTTACTAATGCTTCGCATTTTTTTATATATAAATTTTAAACTATTTATTGAATCGATTTGAATTTTGCACTCAATATTTTTAGAAATTGTACTTTAACACTAGGTTTACCATGAGTTGACATATACCTATTTCTACCAAAGGGGTCAAAATGAACTTTTTGGGTATTTAATTGGAAAAAATATAAATTGACTTATGGTTCAATTAATTTCATCACCACGAATTCACCAAGAGGTATCGATGATGGCCTTACTTCATCCTTGCCTAGGTAAGGGAACCCGTTTATGACGTATTTTGTAGCTACATCCGATGCCAGCCAAAATTTTATGCCAAATTTGTTTGGTTTATTAGGCATATATTGTGTAAATCTACAATGAGCTTTTGTCGGGAATAATTGTTCATCGATAGTTTATATCTTTTCCTGGTATGAAGCCCTTTTGGCTGTTTTCAATAAAATCGCGCCAAACTCTTGATATTAGAGCAAATTTATCATTTTGAAGTCGTTGACTCCGTTCAGATTTTTTATCAAAGCGGATGAAGCGTAAAATTTTTGTAAATTTGTTTCTACTCAAGGTTTGTCTAAAAAAAGGAGGTCCCCATTTTTTAGACCAAAGATATGATATCTTCAAATTTTTGGCTTCGTATGAACCCCGTGCATATAGAATTGCTAAAAATGCACAAAATTCTTCTTTCGTAAGCTTCCATTCCGTTCCTAAAACTCGCGAAGCCTCTACTTCTGTACATAATCTGATGTGCTCAATAATTTGCTGAGTGATTATCAAAAAAAATGAGCTACTTACTTCACCTTTCATTATTTTTTTCTTTGCATACCCTGTTGAATAAAAGAAAGTAACCAAATAAATTGAGCTGCCAGATATAATAAAATTAACTCGAAGGGTCAAAATGACCCCTTTGGTAAAAATAGGTATACTGTGTACATATTTCTGGAAGTAGAAGACAGGAAAGGTTAGATTTGCGCTTATGTGTATTATTAATATAAATAAGAATTAATTAAAATATTTTCAAAAAATACGACAAAAATTTTCTTGAAGAAAATTAATGAAAAGTTTTCTCAGAGGGGTTAAAATGACACCTTGGTAAACCTAGTGTTAAGCAAATGAAAACAAAAAATCGATTTTTTGATAAGTTAGTCCTAACTCCTTAAAATAATATAGAAAACATCTTCTATATGAGCTTGATCTTGGGTCAATTTTAAAATAACGGCTCATATATTCATTCTGAAAATAAAAGCAGTATTGTCTAAATGCGGCCACACTTTTAATAGACACAATAACTGTTTCAGTGCGGACTGAAGAGGCTACACTTTATATCTTCAGGCACTGTGTATTGCCGAGTAGTGACTGGTCACATCGAGTATAAGACAAGAACACGTGTTAGAAAAATTAATTTTTTTGAGATATCTACCTTAATCGTTTTCGATTTGCCACAATTGATTTTTAAATATTATCATAAAAATTAGAATGACTGTGGACAGAGAGATGGCAGAAATTGATACTATTAACGTCGAAGATCTAAAAGTGGTTGTGCGCAGCATTCTAATTGCTCGCGCATTGGAAGGTGCAACAATACAAGAGATCAAAAGTAAGTTTTATTATATAAAATTATAACAAGAAAGCTATTGCGTAAATTGTGAATTTGTAGGCGATTATTTGCAATACACGGGAGAGCCTTTTCCCCGCATGGAGAATATCACTGAGTTTCTATTGAGTATGCCAACGATAACATGTTTTATTAATTCAAATGGTACACGAATCTTCAATATGGCTAGCTCGGAAAAATCCGATCATATCTTAGAAATGGTAAAGAATCAAAAGGCTCCAAAACGTAAAACCATTAAAAATAGGAAAGATTACCTTGTTGGCAATGTTCCGGAAGCCTTTCGGTACCATTCTGGCCTAACCTCTTCTAGGGAGAATATTTGTTTTTTCGAGGACAACTATCAATACTTGTAGTAGAAGCTTTTTGCAATAATAATGTGTCTGGTAATAGTTAAATTTTATTATTTCATGCAGGAAAAAGCATTCTACGTTGTGTAGTAACAGTAAAACGACTTCACCCAGCACCCAAGCAACTTCTCCATATGCTAAAGGCAGTCAAGAATTATTGTATTACGAGAATGATTTCAACGCTCATTTCTACGACCATCAGCTCATTGGGGATGACTTTTTCTTATCCATGGCTAAGATGGAGCTGAAATGTCGCTTTCTCCCAGGTAAACTTTAAAAGGTGTAGAACAGTGAGAAACATGAGAAAAGTATTTATTTATTAAGGCAATTCGTGTCGAAAGAACACGATTAAAGTAAAGTATTGCAGACAAATATTTTAAAACACTCATCAAAGTTTCTGCAGCTATTTTTTTTATATAATATATGATAAATCAAACTTTTCCTTATCAACGTTTGTTACAATTTCCCGCTTTTATCAGTAACTAATTCAGCAATTCAACATTTCTGCTGATTTTTGATTCGAAATTAATATTAATAATTTCTTTTTTAACGACTTAACATATAATGTGAAATTTTATTTGTTTTAACGATTACTAAAAAGGCCAATATATATTATTTATTAAAATAAATCCTGAACTCCTGGTGAAGGAATGAATGAGGGCTGTAAGAATAAATAATAGCACATATTGATCGGGATACTTCTCAGAATCAATTAGTATGTTGGATATGTTCTTTGTGAATCGCTCTATACATAAAAAAGCCAAAATTTGAATGAATTTTTATAGCTTTTTCATAGGTTCGACTAAAAGTCGATCGAACAAATTTTTGGATTTGTAATTATTAGTTACTTACTTTAATATTTAAATTACGGACTTTTTTATTCAAAAATTTATAATTTATTAACCAATAAATGAAATTTAAAATTTGGTAGCATATTAAAGTTAAAAGTTGCTCAAAGTAGAAGAAAATATAGTAGAGATATTAATGTAATTGATGTTGTAATATTTGAAATGCAATATAGTTTTGTAAATAGTAAACTACTATATAAAATAGTTTAATCAATTTTGTTTTTACCGGATTTCTAAAAGATATTTTTATATGCAATTTTTTCTATTAGTGTATAACATTTGATTGTACTAATTGCATGCATAATTGTTAATTATACTAGTGCTAGAACTCTGAAATTTCCTATCACAATAACGTTTTTTTCTTGGATTTTCTTCAACAAATGCTAATTAGCTAGGAATAGGAGAGAGAGGATTAAAAACAACCCTTATAAGATATTAGGGATTACATTCAATTTGAAACTAAAAACACAATAATCTGAATTTAAGTAATTGTGACTATCCTTAGGCATAGCAAACCTAGGGAACAGAGATAAACATTGATACAATTTCAGGTATGTCACATTAACTGCTTATGATCTTGAATAGGCAGTGCAAGCCACTAATATGCCTTGATTCAAATTTTATTCGTTTGCTTTTAGAAGGTCACCAGTTATTCAATTTATTTCGATTTTTCTTTTTATTCATTTCTTTTTGGCCAGCCAGGTGTCGAGTTGATGAGCATATTTTAAGATTTGAATCCTCATAACTAGCCTCTTTCTGCATGATGGACCAACAAAAAATTAGTTAAAAATTGAAGAAAAAAAACTTTAAGACAAAATACTTACAAGCGCTACCGCGACAGTTACTATAAATATGATAAAGTTTGGCCGCTATCATTTTGAAAAATGGATATTTATTATAAATAGACTTTGAAGTTAAAAATAATTTTTTTTTAGTATGTCACTTAATTTTTTAAGAGCCGCGTCCGATTGCCCCAGAATGAAAGTAGGTTTTTTCGGGTGTACGTATGCACGTATGCATGCATGTATATATATTTGTATAGATGTGGTGGTACAGTAAATTTATTCGACTCTAAAGTACAAAATTGTATACAATTTCGACAACGTAGTTTAATATTTGGCAGAAATGAACTATTACGTTTTCTCAAAGCTGATAATAATGTGTAACATTTTATTTTCTTACATACGAGACCAGTTGATATTAGTAGTTTTGCATGCAGTTTCTTTCCTAAATTCACACTTGCGACCGGTGTGTTTTCATTTTTTGATTTAGACTTTATGATACCTAGGCACCTATCCTAATTTATCCTAAGGAAAACATTTACGTTGAACCAAAGATGATCTAAATAACAAGATGTGAGACCCATATCATTTTTCTTCATCTTTTTTCGACTTTGGTCGTTAGCGGACTGTGACCTTGCACATTTGGGTAAAAGTAGATAGTAATAAAGGTCTGATGTGTGAGAGAAAGACAAAAATGTATGAGAAGACGTAACGAAAATTGAAACACTTCTATAGGTTGACTCTTTATATTTTACAAATTCCAAACATATCGTTACTTGCTCAAATGTTGTTAAATTCTAATTCTAATAAAAAAGGTCATAGCAAAACCCACACGTTAAGAATTAATTTTTCAAATTATCAAACTTTTCGAATTAATTCCGCGAATTGAAACGTTTTTCAAGAATACAAGAGCACCCGGAACGTTTCGACAGTAAGAACTATACACAACGTACGAGACTTTATCGTACCTTTAGAAAGGCATAGTAAAAAAATGCATACAACCAAAATCTTAGACATTTGCAATCTGTGAAGTGGTCCGACGAACGTATACATCTATAAGGCAAAATGGTCTGAATCTTCAAATAAGTTCCTAACATTTGGTTCCAAAGAACAAATAAATTACTGCACTTTCTCCAGAAATTCATTAATATTTTTGGCCTATATGAAACCTTATACTTAGAATTTTATTCCTATTATTCTCTTCGTTTACATTTTTGTAAAAAGTTTTGATTGTACTATAAATTCTTACTCTATATGAATTTGAAAACAGGAAATAGTTGCAGGGTTCTAAATCTGGAAAATATGTTAGATGGGGTAGCAGTTCCTTCGAACTTTATAGTTTTTTTTCCATGGTTAATCAGCACACGAAATTCACTTTTTTCTATTTTCATTAAAATTCAGAAGGTTGTCTGTTTTCAATGACTGTCGAATACAAATGAAATAACGCAGCTTGCTCAAAATTTGATAGTAGTATATTAGTAGATGGCAGCTGACGGATTGAGTGTTGCATTTAAAATTACTGCGCGGGAAATTTAAAAATCACTGACTTATCAAACTGCTTTCGTATGTTCATTACTTAATTTTGGAGCCGCTTTTATTTGATTTTTTTTATCAACTGTATAAAAATGAACTATATTTGGCCAATTGGATTTTCTACAATTTTTAAAAATAATGCTATATTGCATGACATTATTTCAAAACGATTAAAGTAAATGCGGAGTATCATAATAAATTTTAAAGTAATTTACAATTCAAATATGGTCTTTCAACTGAAACTCCTAAAAGCTTATTAAAGCATTAAAATTTCTTCTTTGGTCTGAAATTACAAGTCGCGGCCTTATAATTAGTTCTAATAATTTCTTTATACACTTAAAAGTTATTGTTTGTAATATTCTGTCTGGACAAGGGATATTGACGAAATAATATGATACTAAATTGTGATACCGGTGAGTAACGCTGTTGATCTTGTCCTATGATCGCCATAGTTTTCTAAACCTATAATTTCCCGTTTCGTTTTTCAAAAAATAAATATGTTTTCAATGAAAATTTCCATTTCTGGTAAGTTTTGAGTTTTTAACTTCAAAGCATTAAAGAGGGGTGTAACTCGGGGCCAGATGGCCGATGGCCAATTTTGCACAAAACTCAACAGTGTTCTTTTTGGTGGTAAATTCATATTTTTTGATAAAAAAAACTCTACGCAAATGGTGCTATTAAATATATGCTTAAACGAAATTCGTTAAATTCTTCTGAATACCTCAATCCTTGGCGATAATGATGTAGGTTGCTTAAATGAATCTCCACTATACGTGCCAATTCATCGGGCAAGCAGCGTCTTGTTCCTTTAATTTAAAACGTATTGCTGTCCTTCTCTTTCCTCAATTCCGCAAGTTCCTTCCTTAATTCTTCGAATTCTTTCCGTAATTGCTGAGTTTATCCACATTAAGATCCGTTATTCTCGTAACCCCATTGCAATTGCAGTGTCTCGTAATAATCAGATAAATAAAAGAAGAAGAAGAATAAAAGAAGTTAACAAAAAATTTTAGGTCATCGTATTCTTCAATCCGGGCTCTGCATTTCTGGTCAAACCATTGCAGACGCTACAAGACGGGTCCTTTCAGTTCATAATTTAAGTAGGAAGGTTATTGTGAATTTGGGTTCTGTCGACATACTGCATGGAAGGGACCTAATCGAGATACAGCATGATTTTCTAGTGCTAATAAGGGCGCTTGAAGCTCGCGGTGTCACACCAGTGATAACAACTTTAGCACCTCTAGCCAACTCTGGACATCGGACCGGAACAAAGTACATTTTGGAACGCTTTAATGAGTTTATCTTGTCCCGCGGATGGAATGTAATCGACTTGTGGAACTGTATGGTCAACAAGAATGGACACATTTTGTTCGAATGCTTCCAAGAGTAATTAACCTCAAAATACAAAGTAATTTTATAAAAAAACACTTTTTTCAGAGGAGCTCGTTATGTTACTGGTAGTAACCAACCACATGTTTTCTGGAACAAGCTGGGTAGACAAAGGATTCTGAAAGAAATTAAAAAAAAAGTAATGCTGTTTTAAACCGAACATATACCTAGACGTATCTAGTAAATGCCTGCTAAGTGTTTTGTTATGATTTTGTTTTTAATTTATTATATAAGTTATCATAATCCGTAGAATATAAGAGCTTACAAAATCTCTTCCCGACGAAATCATATACCGGGCTAAATGATTTCTTCGAGACGATTTTTGTTGAAAGAAAATATTCGACATGTCGACTATTTTTCGAGTAACTTATTTATAATACATAGCATAAATTTTCTAGAATGTAAATTTAGATGTAATCGCGATTGCATTTATGTTCAGAAATCATTTATTTAAGCGAGACTTCGGTGCCTTAAGAATTTTAATGATACCTTTTATTTCTTAGGGCACTGGACACTCGAGGCATTCGACGAATATATAGCAATCAGGTCAATTAACTATCTCCCTATTTACTATTATTATTTGTAAATAAATATAAACATTTCGATTGCATATATATATAAAAAACACTATTCTTTTTTTTTCAACATACCCACGTAATATATATAATATTTATATTTCAACACGAAGAATATTCTAGTCTATCAATTTTATGTTAAAGGGACATTCTCCAGTAGTAATCTACCTCACCATGCTAGCGGTTCAGCCAGGGAATAACCCGGACTGTCCACCGGCCTCACAATTCCTCGTCCTAGCTCTCCTGCCAGGATGCTATGGGCCTGGCCCGCACGACTCGCTCCTGCCCCAGAACAGATTTTTTCTGAAGGACGGACCAAAGATCATCAAGTACAATATGTGACACTCTCTATACAAGCCCAAAGCTCCAACCCATATGCAATCTCTAGACAATAGCGTTTTTTATCACTAATTTTTAAAGACGCTTTTGCACTGCGAGCCTCTACATGCATGGTGTTAGTACCGAAAGGAAATGACTACGGTAATTCTCGTACCGGATTGCGCCAACCCCAACTTTCGTAGAGCATGACGGCCTTGGCGGTGCGGAGCAACAGACTCCTTTTGGAGGGCCTAGTCCACCAATGTTGGCCATGATTGTTTCGAACGTTGGAGTTATAGTGCATACATATGGTATATTTTTTGTTTTTTAGATTGCTGGCCGAACCAACTCTTAATCCGTGAACTGAAAGAATGTCATAATGCTTAATGCAAAATAATCAAATCAAATCAAATATATCATTTAAATAAACATACGGTATGTCACCAAAAAAAATAAATTTCCGAATTACGAAATTAAATTTACTACATTATTTTTTTAAACAAAAACAAGAATATTTCAAGGTGCTTGTTACTATATGCAATGTTTTAAAATAGCCCAAGCATTTTGAATCAGCGGCAGATCTGGACTTTATGGAGGTCATTGATATTCTCATTCTCTAGGAATTTTAAAATCTTTCTCCGGTTTGTATAAAGCCATTATCCTGTAGCACTACAAATTCATTTCCATTTAGTTCCCTTCCTTCAGGTATCGCGAATTGTTTCAAGATGTTGAAGTAGATATCGTTAAATGGTGTGGACTCTACCTTTTAGGAATACTAGTTTTCCTGTACCATGTGACTATATCACATCCATAGATAGTAATGAAATATCAAACTTGAGCGCTTGAGAAGTCTTTCACTAAATAGTGTGATTGATATACGGGGTTATTCAGCTAATATTTCAATAAAAGAATTTAACTGTTAACTGTAAATCTTATTTATTAATGATTAAATCGCGGCACCTTTATAAAATCCATAGTACGTTAAATTTCCAATTGAGAACAAAGTGTACAAGTATGGCGTCATCTAAAATATTGATCTTGATCTAAACTTAAAATGCTGGTTCTCTTTTAAACGTGTGATAATTGAGTTTTTATGTCAATTTATCCAGCAATTTACACAGACCTTTTTCGTAAAGGTAACAAATAATTTCCCAATGGAATGAGCAGAAAATTCCTACGATTTTGCGAAAGAATCCCAAGCAGGTAGGTATGAATCTGTTGACTACGACAATTAGCAAATAGTTGAAGCTCCTAATTTCCTCCACGAGCTTTTCGGAATTGTTATCTGCGATTTATTCGTTTCAGTTAAAATTTTGGTTTTCTCAAAGTAGAAGTGCTGTGAGTCGACGCATATGTACTCGATTAAAAATTAATTGAACTAATCCAACGAGGGATTATTGGGAAAAGTAGAAGAAGAAAAAGTATTTCATTGTTTGCCAAACAATATGAATGTGCAACCTCAGAAATGCATAACAAATCCGTTACCGCGAATGTAAGTGTGTGTTTTTAAAATGATAATTTTAAGTAAAAGCCCAGATTATTCATAATGCTAAGAAAAGTGCTAATTGGTAGTGCACGTTTTGAACTCTGTGATGTCATACCAAATAACATGCTTTTCAGTGGAACTTTCATTTTATTCAAGGACTGTATATTTATTATATTTATTACAGGAATATATTTTTAAAATGACTATTATTATACTAGTTTAGAGACCACATACTTACCATATATTTAATAATGACGAAACATTAGGAAACAAGAATGAATCGATAGAAAAAGTAATGAAATTTGTAAAAGAAATTAATCTATTGAACAAATTATAACGTAACATAATAAGTAATAAAGCGTAATGTAAGATCGATGTACCTCTGACATAAAAACTTTCACTAAAGTTAATGTCAATAAATATATTATTATTATTGGAATGAACTCTGATATGTGTGTATAGTAGATACTTCTAATGATATGATATGATTTGGACTTATACCACTTTCAAAATAAACAGCTCAATTCATATATGAGTTTATAGTGATTAGAATCTTTGGTGTTTACAATTACAAATTGAGATATAATAAAAAACCAATGAAGAGCTGATTACCAGGTTGTTCAACAAGTTTTCTCGTTCGATAAAAAAAAACACGATTTTATGGTTTTAAATACATTTCATTATTCAATAAAAACCCTAAACTTTAATACACTTGTTCCAGTGAACTTTTAATTTATGGTTTCCATCCCTGAAATGAAAATTAGGGCGACTATCGAAATACGCTTTCACGACTGCTATTACCTTTTCGTTCGATGGAAATCGTTTTCAATGCATGACTGGTGAGAAAAACCAAGTCTGGCGAATAGGGTCGATTTCGCAACAGTTCGTACTTTAATTCACTGATTTTCGCGATGGTTTTTTGACCTCTGTGAGAAGATATGTTATCTTGATGAAAATTATTTTTTTTTTCTGTAAACCAGGCCTTTTCTCACGAATTTTAACATCCAGCTGGTCCAAAAGGATACAAATAATAATCTACTTTTATTGTTTTATCATTTTGGAGGTAATCCACAAACAAAATTCATTTTATATCCCAAAAAACTAAAGCTAACACCTTCTTGCCCGATTATTGTTGAGAAAGTCGCATACGATTGTTTTTGTGTTCCATTATTAGCGAATGTGGCACCCATTTTGCAGATATCTTTCTGTAACCCAAAACTTCAACCAAAATATTGCTCACACTGTTTATTGAAATACCTAAGGCTAAAAGATACTAAATTTCTCTGGGTTAATCTACAATCTTTTGATTTTGATGCACTTTTTGGACATGCTTCACGCGGATCGTCTTTAATACTTGTATGAGCACTTTTAAATGCAGCAACCCATCTTTCTACTGTTCGAATTGAAGGTGAAGAGTCCTAATACACTTTTAACAATCGTGCATGAATTTGTTTTGGTGCTACACCTTCCAAAAATAAGAATTTTATTACTGCAAGTAAACTTTGAACAGCTGCAAATATACCAATGAGTGGAAAGATCTGCATGAAATTTCACACGTGTTCATAAAAATGTAGTATCACTTTTAGAAAAACAAAACGACGAACCTAATAGCGCCATCTTTTATTGAACAGCCTAGTATTATAATAGAGTATTATAATAAAAAGTGAAGAGAAAGTTTAATGAATGCAAAAACCTTTACCAAATCTTACAATTATGTTAACTATAATACTTAATTATTGAACTAAATTAATGTTATTTTCTGTTTTAGAAAAACAAATTAGAAATGTATTGATTTTTATGCTACATTGTGCTTTGTACAAACTATTTAAGCTGTTTAGAAACTTCATTTGAAACAAGATCGATGCTGACCTTATCATGAAATTCATGTGTAGAGAAAAACTTTGGCAGATTAAACATTTTTTTTTTAGATTTTGCATTCTTTAAAGCTAATTACTATGGTTTTTAGCACAGTCAGTCCAAACAGTATCAAAGAAATTGGAGACTTTTTATACCTATCCCTTTGAGGAATTATCATAATTTTGTAACAAATTTTGTATTAGAAATATGTGAACAATAAGTCTTTGCATCAGCATGAAACATTTAAACAAATGCACGGTATTAATTAGCTTTAACTGATATGAATCACATATACTTTCTGTAAAATCGACACGCCGACACAAAAAATGTGTAACCGCGTAAAACTAATTAATTATGGTTTTACGCCATAACTATTATGCTAAAATACGGTTGTCTAAAACCTCCACAACACTTCGTTAAGAATTTCCCAGTTAAATGATCAATAGCTTAGAGTTAAGTACATCAATTTCGAACATTGGACTACATATTTTCTTTTTGTTTTTTAAGTACAGCATACTGATATTGAATTTTAGGAACAGCTCAGGAGGGGTTAGCGTTAACTTCTCAGCATAGAGTTTAGTTTCTTAGACCACGTTTGGTGTAGTAATCCGATTCTACCCCGGCTCGTGATCAGTACCATTCTACGTCGCATTAATTGTAATTCGCAAATGCTGATTATACAAACGGGGCGCATCTAATCAAGTTTTTTGGCGCCAAGTAATTCATTACCTAAAGCATGCTGTTGATGTTATTTTTGTGCTTCTCGTTTAAGAAGTCACTCGGAAAAGCCTCAAAAAATGATTAAATGAGCATAGATACATTTCAAAAATTGATTGCGATAAAACATAACGTTTAAAAAAAATTCAATTACATGAAATTGAATTGACTCAGTTCGTGTTCTTCATTTGAACACGAAAATGTTCTTCAGGGTATGACTAAAACAGACGACGAAACGCCACGAGAAATAGGGTACAAGGCCTATAAAATTAAATTTTTTTTCTCTTATATTTATTGAAGATCTGTGTCTATGCAATTCCAGATTAATAAACGACAGACCAACTTTCCTTCGAAATAGACTAGCCGGAAGCAACACTTCCAATGACGATACCGGAAAAATTCGTCGTGCATTGCCTCAGTTTGTAGCTGTTGGAGTCAAAAACATTCTTCTCTTTGGTAAGAACATTTTTTAGCATCACAATACCAATCATTGTATAGGAACCAAATTTTTTATTAGTATATGGAATGACTCTGGGATACCCCACTATAGTTATACCTGCAATTCAGGGAGGAGAAGGACGGGAGCCAAGCGATATTTTTTTGAATAGAGAGCAGATTTCTTGGTTTAGTAAGATTCTATAAAGCACTTTTTCAAGTCATGGTTTTACTACTTTATCCATTTTAGGTTCAATAAACTTAATTTGTGTTCCTCTTGGGAGTGTGTTTTCTGGAGCATTCAGTCAACCGATTGGAAAGAGGAGGGCCATGCAGGTGCGCTCACAATACAACTTTATTTGAATTTCAACGATTTTAACAAATTTAAATGGTCTAGGTTTCATTCAATCTTCCATTCAAATATATTTATTAACCCTTATCGGACGTTAGCTTTATAGACGTGATTCTCACTAAGTTGCTTCGCTGATGCGTAACTGACAAAGCAATCGTGCCCATATTTTACACGTGACATGCGACAAAATAATATTGTCACGTGAGAGGTGACTTGAGACCGATAAGCGTTAATAATTTATTAGAAGCATTTTGAAAAGGATACTTTAAGCTTTTAATAACCAGGAGTAATCAGAGTTAAACATTTAAAAGTGCAAATTTTGTTTCGATAACTAAAATCTCGGTAGAAAAAAGCCTGCTATAAAATGCTTCATTTAACTTTCTAAAAAATTAGGTGGTAATGTTTTTTGAATTCCTCACGCATTGGTGAAAAAATAAAAAATTAGCTAATTGGATAAAAGATCAAGTTTTCATATAAGCCCTACTCGACTTAAGTTCCTTAATTTTTTGCGGAGATGTCACGATTTGAAAATTTATATAGTTTCCTTAAGGGGTTAGTTACATGGGTTTTGAAATTTCGAAATAACATTTTTTTCGATAAGTTTTTATATGTAAGTAGATTCTTAGAGGAATATTTTCTGAAAGTTTCAAGTCAATTCGAGAAAAATGGTAAAAGAGAAAGGTTTTTGAAACTCCTACTATACAGCTAGCTCGCCTAAAATCATAGCCGGTGCTCAAGATATTTCAAAAAAGGATCCATCCATCATTCTAAAATGTTACATACTACTTTTAAATTGTATTAACTCGTGATTGAACGAAGAAGTTTTATTTTCGTTAAATACAATTTATTTTACAAGCCAATACGTGGCTAAGTTAAAATAAAATAATTCATTTAGTTTATTAGAAAAATTATAGAAAATATGCTTTTTTGGCTTTCAAAACCCATGTAACCTCCTAACATTTTTGAGAAATGTAATAACAACCTAAGGCGATTTTTAGTAGTTTTATAACATTTCTTTTTTCAGATAGTAAACCTACCCATTATAGTTTCGTGGCTCCTCTTCCATTTTTCAACGAGTATAACGTATTTATACGTGGGTCTGTGCCTTTCTGGCTTCAGTGGAGGATTAATGGAAGCACCCGTAAGTAGCTTTGAATTAGTTTCGTTCATCCCGCAACACATTTTGTAGAATAAATATTACATTTGTGTATACTGATTGATCTTTCATATAAGTTTTATTGCATTTCTCTTGCTTTTTATGTATTATTAACTATTTCATACCTGACTTTGCCCAATTTATTTCTTACCTTCTTAATTCTTACGAAACAAAACCTGTACCTGAGTCCCAAATTCTTTATTTTTATATATAAATATTGTTAAAAATTTGCGAGCCGAGCGACTAACTGGCAAAATTGCACAATCGGTCCTTACTTATAATCTCGCGATATGGAATTTACTCGGCTCTCGATCTGAAACCATGATGGTACGGATCGAACACCAGTCCCTATATCGACCTGCCGGCTTGATTGAAAGAGCAAATGTGAATTAGAAGCCAGTGTGCAGGTCTTTTCATATCATCGTAGCATTGCAACGACTTGTTGAATTTTATCATAGAATTATAAGGATGGGTACGGTTTACCCACTTCTCTACAGAAATATCTTTTTTATTTTGGCATTTTTTAACCTTCTTACAACAGCAAAGCCAAAACGGAGTGTGTGAATCTTAAAGGCTATACATGTTATTCCTATTTGAAAAGCACTATCAGGACGCCACCAACACAGTGCCACAAAAAGCAATGTTGTACCACTGAGCTGGAGTTTTCGTTTTTTACTAATGGTTAATTTTTTTGGTTTATGAAAAATAACAGTGGTGTTCAAAAAGTATCGCGAATTATGTTGGTACTCGTGTCCCTCACTTATGCTGACAAGCTCGGCTATTTTGAATGTTCAGTTAATTTTTGACAGCTATTTTGCTTGGACGTATTTTGGCTCGTCTTCGATTTTTGTCTATTCCAAAAAATGGATCAAAGAATCTGTATCAAGTTTGGCTTCATAACCATAAACCCATGATTCGTCACCAGTTATGACTCTCTGGAGCAAATTTGGGTCGTCGCGCACAAAGTCTAAAAGCTCTTTAGCAATGTTAATGCGATGCTGTTTTTGGTCAAAATTGCGCAATTTTGGCACGAATTTCGCGGCGCCAATCGATATGTGTAGGTAGCCACTTCTCTAACGGTGATTCGAGGATTAGACAATACTATTTTCTTCTCTTCTTCGACGATCTCCTCCGTTGTTGACGTGCTCAGGCGTCCGGCACGTTCTTCGTCGTTCACATCTTTTCGGCCCTCTGAGAACATTTTGTACCACCGATAAACGTTGCTTTGATCCAAAGTAGCTTCATCATATGCGTCCGCGCACTTAATTTTGTTTTTCAGACAAAATTTGATACCGATTCTTATATTCTGCAAATTGTCTCGCCTTTACCTTTACAGTGAAGGAGGTTACATGTTTACAAGTTGAGTTTAACACGATTAAAAACGTAACGATAATATGCAGTTTTCAATTTTAATTTTGTAATAATGGTTCATAAGTAAATAAAGCAATGGATTGTAGCTGAGCAGAAAATGAGCAACACTTTTTCCAAATAGAATAGGTAGTTGGGAGTTACATTTATTATTGCAAAGTATGCTCATCAAAATTGGATTTTAAGGATACCGTAGTAGTAAAATGACTTGTGAGTTGTAATTATTTTCAAAGACATCGCGGAATAATAATAATAATAATCTCAATAGATAACTTATAGAGTATCCTTTTTTTTACATTATAAAGGTTCTCACCTATGTCGCTGAAGTCACCGAACCGCAATACAGGGGACCACTTGCAGCATCAGGATCAGCCTGCGTTATAATGGGCATCTTTGTGCAATTCATCCTTGGGTCTATTTTGGATTGGAGAACAATAGCGGCAGTTAGTACTGTCTTCCCAGTAATCAGTATTGTCGCTCTTTTTTTTGTGCCAGAGAGCCCTACATGGTTGATCCAACAAAATCGCTTCGCTGATGCTATTAAAGCCCTGCAGTGGCTTCGAGGATGGGTGTCTGAGTACAAAGTGGAAAACGAGTTTAACGAACTTTTTAATCAATTGATAATAAAACCTGAAGAAGAATTAAAGCTCGAACAGGAAAAATCAAAATTCCACCAAAAAATTTTGTTATTTAGGAAACGATCATTTTTGAGTCCTTTTGCTTTGATAATGTTAACATTTTTCATAGGGCACTTTTCAGGAAAGACAACATTGCAAACATATGCCGTTCAGGTAGAATATATGTAGATATTTTAAAAAATATTGCATTTAACAAAACGTTTCTTTAGATTTTCCATTCATTGAAAGCTCCTATCGATAAGTATCATGCAACAATTCTCTTAGGAATGGCCGAATTAATTGGAACCATTCTTTGCGTTTTCCTCATTCATTTTACAGGAAAACGACCTCTGGTTTTCGTATCAACTATTGGCTGTGGACTATGCTTTGGAGGTACAGCAACAATTTTTTATTTTATTTTATTTATTTTTTTATTTATACATAATTGCAGGTGTGGCTACTTATGCCTACTTTCTGAATATTGTTCCTGGGTTTGCTGTGAGCAATGTAGTTAATAATGCTTCTCTTTTAGTGCCGAAAGACAGCATAATTTCATTGAATAATCTCTCAGAAATATTTAATGAGGAGGAAGAAGACATTTGGCAACAACAAAACAATTTCAGCTCAATTTCGGATGATCACACATTCAACACAATTATCCCTGAAGACACAACGATACCCTATAAGAATATGTCTGAGAGCGATGAAGTAATCTTATTAGTGAATAATTTTACAGATTCCTACCATCCCCAAGACACTCTCGGAACTTTTCTTGAAGATAGCTCCTTTAACGCAACAAATTTCGATTATGATTTAAATGTAGAAAATACGACCGATAAAGTTCTTATTGAAGCAGCTCCTAATGAGAATCTAAAAAAGGATGATGAAGATTTAGCAGAAAACATTCTTGTTCCTGTTCCAAAACAAAAAAAGAATAAATACCTCTGGTTGCCTTTGGTTCTTCTCTTAGGATCTGCATTTTTTGCTCACATTGGCTTACGTTTGATACCATGGCTACTAATCGGAGAAGTCTTCCCTGCTTCAATAAAAAGTACAGCATCAGGCCTATCTGGAGGACTTGGATATATATTTGGATTTATTGCAAATAAACTATTTCTTCAGATGTTAACCATACTAACTATGCCTGGAACGTTCTGGTTTTACTCTTCTGTTGCTCTTCTAGGGGCGGCGATTCTTTACTTTGTACTTCCTGAAACTGAAGGAAGGACTCTGAATGTAATATGCATTTCTTTGTATTATTGCAATTATTTATGGAAATATGTTTCAGGAAATTGAGGAACATTTTGCTGGTACCAAGCTAACGATAAAAAGACAAACGCCAGAGAACAATTCCGATAGTGAGATTGAAATGAAAATGGATCTAGCGCACTTGGGTAATAAATCCAATGGAGCTACTTTAAGTACAAAAAGTGAAGAACAAGGCACTAGTCATACTTTAGGGCAGATGCCCGGTATTGTAAACCAAGCATTCATAGTAGACGAGAAGCAAGTTAACAATGTAACACACCTTTAAGTGGTGTAATATGCATTTGTTTTTATTAAACAATTAAACATAGAAAACAATAAAAAATAGAAATAAAAATTGGTATAAAAAGTTTAAAATTGATTTAAACTTTAATTAACAAATAACTACAGTTTGTTTCGGCTATTAGGGTACGTAATTAGATTTATTTAAACGAGTTATCAGCTCCTAACTTTAAATTTCAACGTAACAATGTCACCCAATCCACACTCTAGAACATCTCCAGGATTTATCGGTGCAGCGCCATCAGGAGTTCCCGTCAGTATCAAATCATTTGGCTCTAAAGTCATATATCTAGATGCATACTCAATAAGCTCAGGTATTCCGAAGATTAAGTCTGCAGTGTTTCCTTCTTGCCTCATTTGGCCATTTATCTTCAGCCACAAGGGGATATTGTGTGGGTCCTTCAATTCTTGAGGCGAAATAAATCTGGAAACTGGTGTGGATGTGTCGAACCCCTTACCAATACTCCATGACAAACCCTTTTGCCGAGCAATGCTCTGTATTTAAAATTAGTTTTAGGTATCAAATGTACAATAAAATAAACAAAATTACTATCTCGCACTGCGCGGTTAGGTCAAGAGCCAAACAGTATCCAGCTACATATTTCATAGCGTCCTCTTTCAAAACATCTTTGCATGTTTTCCCGATGATTACACCCAATTCCACTTCATGGGCTACTTTAGTGAAATATTTGGGAATCTAAGAACTATTCATTTAATTCCAAACTATATAGTAAGATTGTTTGTTTTAAATACGTACCACAATATCTTGCCCCTCCTGAATATAAGACGAAGTTGGCTTCAAGAATAACACTGGACTGTCTGGTACTGATAAACCTCTTGATCGCACAATGTCTCTAAGAAAAAGAAATTTACAATTGAGTAAATAAATCAAGGCAGACGTAACTGCAAAAGTGAAATTTTACCGAAAATTAAGGGCAGCTCCCAAAATTTTCTTCCCATCGGTTACAAAGTGGTGCACTTGCTTGGCTGACATTGCGCTTGTGATTGGTAATGATCTTATCAGTTCTGGCGCGAAAACTCGTTTAAGAAACATTCTGCCGCTTGTGGCTACAGATAAGAAACTTTTAAAATGTGTGTATTTCTCATAGATAAGATGACCTTTTAAAAGGTTTGATAAGTTCTTTGCATTCTTAAAATGAATAGAACTTGAAAAATTTAAAATTTGAGATAGCGAAGATTAAAATTATAAAGCAACCAAGCCAATGGGTAGATTATAGCAACATTTTTTAATGAACTTGTACAGTTCTTTCCATATAAATCTGAAAATTAATTGGGGTAAAATTTTGAAATTTCGCAAATATTACGTTAAAGATGAATGAATCGCTCTCCGATACCTCATTTGGCTAGGTTTTATATTTCAAAAAACTAAAGGTCCATAGTGGGCCTGATCTTACGTTAAAAATTCGGTATAATTTGGTATATTCCAGATATAAATAACCACTTTTTTAAGGCACACATATATTTCCGGTGAATTATTTCCTGAAGAGCTTTCACGTTTTAACTTTTGCAAGCTGGTTCTACGAATGGGTAATTAACCGACCTTTGAAATAAATTAATTTTGTAGTTTCCCCAATTAAAGTTTATACCTAGTCGTGCCATAAATTCTGTGACAACTTTAAAGAAGCATAAAATCTAAACAATAAAAGATAATATGTTTATTCCAACGAAATTTATTTTAATAAGATATTGTTAATTAATTAATAAAAGCTTTACTCGAAATGACCTCCTTTAGCTTTTATACAAGCTTTTAAACGTTGTGGCCACTGGTCTGTAGCGCCACGCACGATATTCAACGACATTTCATTTGCTGCTTTCACCAACGATTTTTTCAGACTGTCCAAATTGCGGTGGAGAGTTCTACAGGCCTTGTTCTCTAACTCTGTCCATAATGCATAATCCAGCGGATTTAAATCTGGGCTCCCGGATGGCCAATCTTCTTGTGCAATAAAATCAGGAATGTTGTTGCGAAGCCACTCCTGTGTGCTTTTTTCTTTGTGAGCAGGAGCAGAGTCTTGCTGGAAGACCCAATGTTGTCCGCCGAAGAGAGTTTGCAATAAAGATTTCACAACACCTTCCAGCACGTTGATTTGATAAACCGCCGCACCGGTTTTGACACCTTTTTCGCAAAAATGGAGTGTTGTGATACCTTGGCAAAGCAAGAAACTGTTGCATCTTTCCAATCTTATTTCCTTTAACCGTGGAGTCAACATGTGGACTGTTGACCGACGATAAGCCTTCATATGAAGATCTCGAATGAGTCTACTCATCGATCTTGTGGAGATTTCCAACTCCCTCGACAACATTTTTTGTTTGCGCAGTGGATTTCTACGGATGCGCTCTCGGACAGTTTTGATGGCACTGACTGTTCTAACGGTACGTGGACGACCTTGCTCTATCATCTATGCCTAAGGTTTCATTAAATCGTTCTATGGCACGATAAATGAATCTTTTTGTTATTTTTAGCGGTTTCAACAAATTAAAAATTTCAGAAGCATTTTTTCCACACTTATGGAGTGCTATTACAGCGATACGATTTTCTTTTACTCCCCACTCCATGATTACGAATCAAAGACTGTCACCAAACTGATCGGAATATTACGCCGTACAATTCATTTGTTACAAAATGCAACATAATGGTACAATTCCAGGCTAATTTCTGAGAAAGCGCGCATTAGAAATTGTGTGACAGAATTTATGGCAAGACTAGGTATTATTTCTATCATTTATTGCTCATGCTATTAACTTTCCAACAAGGTACAACGTTAGTTAGTTAGTTACCTTAGCTGTTGTCTGATTGTTTTATTTCTCTGTATTTGCAAATGTCGTAAAACGAACAAAATGTCTCCAATAATTATTGGAAATGTTTGTTTATCATACACAGGTAAATACTTTTAATTATTTAATTTATTTTACTGCCGAAATTAGTTTGCCTTAGGCCAACCATACTTGGGACTATCCTGACGCTCTGCTACTAATGCCTAAACAAAAATGGGGGTCTTAGCCCCAGTCATGCATATACAATGGACCGCTCATATACACAATTTCCTATAGAAGCAGGCGGTACGAATTTCCCTCTCTTCCGCTCTCAGGCAGTGACAACTCGTAAAATTACGTCCAATTATCGTTCTATAATGTCAGATATATTTTAGAGCACTGAATTGCCGTTACAGATATTCTCTGAAAATTCTCTGGACCATTTTCTGATAATTTGCCGTGCGATATAATCTTATTCGTCTCTTGCACATTGGGGTATACAATACAATATAAGAATCCATTTCTTCCTTTATGACCTTTATAATAAAAACAATTTAATCAAATAATTTTAAAATTTAAGCCTATAACAAAGCTAAATTTTACAAGTAACAGAGTACAGCACTCGAAATATCGAATCAAACGATTTAAAATAGTTTGTAAAGCAAATAACAATTTTCTTTAAAATATTAAAGATTTTGTTCTTCGCTTTTAGTCAAGTAAATAAATAATTCCTGGAAGTTTTTAAATTTGGTGATTTAATACACAAGTTTAGCGCTAAAAGATTAACAAGTTTGCTGTTATTTCGAAATTCTTTAATTAAAACAAAATAATTGTTCGATCAATCACATTTAATAATAATTTGTACATATACATATATTACAACGCTTTCACGACTTAAAATTTATCAATCACAAATTCTTGAAAATATAATGGTAATCTGGAAGGGATAAAGCTTTAAAAGCATTTTTAATTCATTAATAATAACTATTATTAACATTCATTGAATTTAAAGCAAATATTTTATATATATTTCTTCCACAAATATTTAAATTCATATATTCATATATATATTATACCGTATTATATTCATATATATATTATACAGTAGGAACTGGGCGGCTAGACCAGACCCAGGTCCAAAACTTTTACAGCAAATTAAGCCATTTACAATTCCGAACAATTTTGAGGAATTACGGTTAAACAGAACTAAATAAGAAATGATTAAATTATCATGAACAGATTTCTGTTACGTCAAGCTCAATTTTTAGTTTCGTCACAAAAATGACCCGAACAAAAATCAACAGACTATTTTTAATTATTTTACAATTTAGAATTTAATTTTCAAATTGCTTTCTTATTTTTTGTACACTCGGGAACTAAGCCCGTATAGCAACTTTACACAACTGTTTTTTTTTTTAATCAGTTTTGATATGGGAATCGAATCCACAATCTCGGATTGGCACACTTTGTAAATCAAAGCCAAATCGCTCAACCAGCTATGCCACCGGAGGCCCCAGACTGTTTTTAATCGTTCCAGTCCAGTCCAAAAAACGCTCAAACAAGACAATTTTTTTCTGGGTAAACATTTTATAATGTTTAAATTATTCGTTTTCTTGGGCACTTTCAAGAGAACTGTCAAATGGATCGGGTTAACGCCTTCTTCAAATATCAATATGAAATGTTATTACGTTATCTGCCTGCGGGACAAAGTATCTGCTGCGCTGTATGCTTCAGCATGCATGGTGTTAGTGCCGTCCCCGCACAATGCTCAAGCATAGGAAAGTACTGAATTGAGATTGGGTAAGAGACAGGCAACACACTCAGGGCATACATAAAGTCGTGTGCATATAAATAGTACACAGCTGTTATCGCTAATAACAATTGGCGTGTGCATTTATATTTCCAGCATCTCCTGATTCCATCTCTGATAGTCATTACTGTTATGAATGACTATTCTCTTACAAGATTTTTTTCTTTGTTTTACGCATAAATGATTAGTAGAAATGCATTTGTTAGGTCATTAGTACTTTTTTAAGCTGTTCATATAAATAGCACGTTTTGTGATATACAGTGATCTGAAGTACTTTTGTAGAAATAATTGGTAAGTAATTTTACTTTATCGTCAATTATCTATGTTCCAGTAATTTTGGTAAATTTTAAGGTAAATAAAACGTGGGGAAAAATACACATTGCACACCTGATTTAAGGCGAATTATTTTAAATGTGAAAGAAGATGGGAAAACAATTAGAGTTATTTCAAAAGAGTTAAGATGTTCTAGAAAGATGGTTTAAAATGCTCTTAAACATATGGAAGAATATAGATCATATAATAACAAAATTAGAAAAGAAAGACCACGAAAAACTACTGCAAGAGAAGATAGGGAAATTATAAAAATCAGCAAAAATAATCCGTTTTTTAATTCTAATGATATTAGAAAGAAAATGAAAGAAGATTTTAATGTCGAAATATCGTCTTTTTCTATACGAAGACGTTTAATACAAAATAATTTAAAAGGACGAATCACCAGACAGAAACCACTAACATCAAAGTAGAATTTATAACGAAGAATGAACTTTTCCAAGGATTATGTGAAAAAGCCTCTTTCCTTTTGTAAAAAGATATTGTGGAGTGACGAATCTAAAATTTAACAGGCTTAGAAATGATGGAAAAATTCATGTAAGACGTCCCCCAAGAAAAGCTTTCGATCCTAAATAAAACGTGAAAACAGTCAAATTTCAAGGTGGCAGTATAATGGTGTGGTGGTGTGTCATGGCCTGGTGTGGATCCGTTAGTAAAAATTGATGGTATAATGGATCAACACAAATACAAACAAATATTACAGGATGTTATGGAACCATATGCAGATGAAACCCTACCAATCATATGGAAATTCATACAAGACAACGATCATAAGCATACCTCACGGCTGGTGAAGTCTTGGCTAGAGGAACAAAAGATTCATATATTTTGGATTGGCCTGCTCAAAATCCCGATCTCAATCTTATAGAGAATCTGTGGAAGATATTAGGAGACAAGATTCGGGATAAAATACCACCTAATTTGAATGATTTTTGGGAGACTCTTAAAAAAGAATGGTACAATATAACTCCCGTTATTTGTAAAAATTTAATCAAATCTATGAGATCTAGATTAACTGATGTAATAAAACAAAAGGGATATCCTACAAAATACTAATGCGTAAGTAGTTTTCTAAAGAAAAAAACTCAAACTATTATTAATGTGCTATTTATGACAACACTAAAATTTCTTGAATTTCAGGTAAAATTTCTATAAATCTACGGAATGATGTTTTTGTTGACATATCCCTCCATGAATACATAGTTTGGGTTTCGTGAAATTTTAAAATAAAATAAATGCCTTATGTTTCAAAGAAATATATTACAAAATTTATTTCCTCATATAGACAACCACTGTTATTTATATGCACACTACTGTATATACGGATACGGGCTGCTTACGTTTTTTTACTGTGCGCATTTTTAAAGGCGGGACAAAGTGTTCGAACGTGTGCGCTGCTCTGGGTAGTGAAACGTGTCCCAATATATCAATGGGACACTGAAGGAATGTTTAATAAAAATAAAATTTCTATTAAAGAATTTAAATGTACTCGTATACTTAATAAAATATCTTTTGTCCGATCTTTAACACTTTCGCGGACATTTAATTTATAGGTCGTTTTCTGAGACAGCCATTTGTTCTATAATGCTATAGCATATCATGTCATGACGATATGGGAAGTGTTCTGTCGAACATTGATATATTAATGCAAAAGAAATTTCTACCTTAAATACTTCTGCAAAGGCATCATTATTTTTTAGGGGGTTTATAAGGGACATGACATGATTTCCGAAATAATTATTTTATGGGTTTATGTTATTAAAATTGAGAAATGCTCCAAAATTCTACTCCACTCTATAATTGAGACCGGAACTACTTAACTACCTAAAAAATCACTTAAATGTGTTTAGTAAGAAGTGTCTTTATGCCGGCAATATTTACAAACTTCCGAATCTGCTCAATAAATCAATTTTAAAAAGTAAATCCAATTTTTCAACAAAAGTGGTCTATGATGATTTGCTTCTTTTCTTCTCTCTCTCACGAATATAAAATATCACACGATCAGACAGAATTACGGAATTAAGAAAATGTCATATAACTGTACCCAGGTCTGCCAATATTCACGGCTCAACTTTTTCACTACTAAGTTGCCGACTGAAGAATTTTTATGATTGTGTCAGTAATGTGACTAGTGTCCGCACTCCGGCAGTTAATTGACGTCACTCGGAGACGTCGTGTTGTTATATCGGTTTTAGAGGGGTATTGACTTACGCTTTATATCCGCTTCATAAATAGAAAATTTAATAATTTTTGCTACAAAATTCGGTAAATTTAGCGCGCTTAATCCGTTAATACACTAGCTATTGACCACAGGGTGGCTCTATACAATTATTTACTTTACTGTAGGGAAATTGTGCACTGCCTGAATAATGTGAAGTGACTTGCGCTCTGAATTTTCTTCGGTGTGAAGCTGTAGCTATTGGAAGTGTCAAAACCGCTTTAATAGTGCCTTTCCCATCGTCGCGTATTTTATGCGAATACAACGGGAAAGTCAATAAAATCGGCAGTTTGTCAAAGGTGTTTATCTTCCATTGATTTATTAGAAAATTTTAAGAAAAACTGGTGCGAAAATTAACAGAATAAGGGTATATCGTGACAGTGCTTGTGTGTGGTCACGGAAGAAGTGCTTGAAGGGATCAAGTCGGAGGAACGAGTAAAATGATGAACATGGAGACTGACAAAATCATGGATGACACCAATTCCAATTCACAACAGGTGAGGGCACTCTGCGGGAAATTCGATCGATCGTAGGCGGGCGCCAATTTCGAACAGGTTTTAGTGATTTTGCCATGCTAGTGGAATGGTAAATTACCTAGCTTACACTTACCTCAGTTCTTGGTCGTTCTTCAATCTTGGAAAGGCTCGTTTATGTCATTCGAGGTAGAGTAGGACGGGACTGGATTCGGTGCGGGGCAATCACGAACGGGAGGGAATGCGACAAATAGTTCTTAAGACCAAGTTGGACAACGTTGATGATAGAAAATAATCTCATCTGGCCTGTGGTCGTCGTTTGTGCGCTCTCGGGTCCCGTGCTCGAAGCCTTCACCGAGATTTCCTACGAGACATTTGAAATTGGCTTACAATTTGCGGGAACTATGTAAAAGTCTTCGACTGAATGTTCCCTTTGGAATGTTTTTACTAAGGACATCATCTACGAATAAAAACTCAAGGCAACAGCATGACCCAATTCACCTTAGTAAAGCAAAATAAGAGTGATCAGTGGGGTATAATTTTGCAAATGATTTCTTCTGCTAAGAAATCTAAGATTTATTATTCAATTTTCTTAAGTAACACGGTAGCAAAAATGTTATGAAGCCTTAGGACTTATACCTAATCACTTGGTTAAAAAAGGTCGATTTTTACATTTACTTTTGGTTTAAACAAGTGAAAAGGAACAATAACAATAAATCTAAAAAGGTTTCCGTATTCTTGACTTGTTCCAATACTTTTTTTGCGAATTAACATTTTTTCAAATAATCATTTGGCGATGACCACGACAATTAGGATGTACTGAACCCATTTTTATGAAATTTGATACTATTTGTTATTATTATAAACTTCCAGGAATGTTGGTGTTTATTTCTGGAATTTATACTTAAAAATGTGTAGAATAATATTAGAGGCATAAAAACAAAACTGGTTACGTCCATGAAGACTAAATTTTCAGTAAACGTTAAAAGCGATTATTTTAGTTATGAGTTATTATTTTTCAAATACAGTAAATATTAATTAATTTAATTATAACTTAATTAGTGCGCTCAATTCAATAGATTTGCGACCTAACAGCTTTGTTTCTAATTTAGGGACTTATCAGTCTATTACTAAATGCTCAGGTCCAGTGGTATATAAAAATGGACTACTCGCTCCCTTACCAAAATCGTCAAGGACCCCGTTAAATCGTAGCCAATTTTTTCTTATTAAGTATCTAATGAGCAAAGATTATGATTGTTGTTGTTGTTCACATCAAAATATAAACTAAAATTAATTTCGGCAGCTGGTCATATTTCCTGATCCTACCCTAATTTCTGCTATCCTTGCAATGCGAAAAATATATGCAGCGATTGCGCTGATCAGATACATCTTCTCTCGACAATCTCAGGCAGTAGGTTGTCAAATTGGCGGACGCTTGAGACAGAAGATTTAGCGGTCCATTTTTATACAGTGACTCAACTTATCCTTTCTAAGTAAGAAAATCATTTCAAAACTTTTTTTAATCAATTATTTGATGCAATTTTACTAAATAAAACAAATTTTAATTACTATTTAATATTTTGTGTGACCCCTTTTAGCTTTTATGACGAACTTAATTTTGCAAGGCATTCAATTTATTTAATTTTCGCTGAATATTATTTCAGGAGTCCTGTGCACGGTTCTACGTTTAACACTTAACGGACGGGTCACGTAAATTTACGTTTTTCCATTTCGACTTCCTAAGACGGGCTACGTAAATCTACGTTTTTAATTAAATTCACATTGAGCAGAGTTTTAGTTTTTAATTTTTATCCACATAATTTGTTTTTCGTATTAGAAGCAGTACTATCTGCCTATTGACAACTCTCTAATGTCTCCGTTATATCCAAACTGATTTTCGAGCTGCCTAACTGTTCTGAAATCGCTCTCCGCACTCAACAAGGTAACTCTATCTTGGATACCAGGCTATGAAGGAACAGACGACAATAAAAATATGGATAAGATCATGAGAAAAGGGGAGAAGTCCCATTCATTGAACTGGAACCCTTCTGTGGTCTAACTAGGAGCTATACGAACTCTGACCTTGGGAGAAAATTCACTGCACTGGCTGAACCAACCTGGACTCAAGCATCAACATCACAAAATCTTCTTCGACAAAGCGGGACTAAAAATCATCCAGGACCTATACACGGGTCACTGCCCGTTGAACTACCACCTTAAAAATTTAGGCATCGTGAATGATGATACCTGTCGCTTCTGCCTCGAAGAGGAAGAGATAGCGGTGCACGTATTCTGCGAATGCCCAGGCCTTTGCCGCCATAGGCTGATACACTTCGGTGGCTCGTGGATTGTAACGCCATTAGTTGTATCGAAGGCGGAGTCACAGGAGACGAAAGCCTTCTATAAAGGTCTCAATCTAAATGGGGAGTAGATGAAGTATGTAGTTTACGCACAAAAGATCTCTTTAGGTCGCGTTGCTAATGAGGAGATCATCTCGAGCCCTCAAGACTCATCTGTCTATTAATTCCTAATTCGCAATTTTGAGATAGTGTTCATTCAAACATGTTTATTTAATTGCCTTTAAAAATGCCCGGAAACCGAGCAAGGTAAAGGAAACAATAGCCGTCCGTTAAGTGTTAATAACCTAATTTCTTCTGGCGGTAAATGTTCAATCGGGTTGAGATCAAGAAACTCCGCGGCAAGTCTAAAAGAGGAAATCCTTGATTACTAATCACTATATTGTCAATCGAGTTGTGCGTTTCGGATTGTAATCTTGTTGAAAAATGACGTCAAGCACATCCTGTCCCTACTGATGTTAACTGCCGAGGAAACCATTTTTAGGGATAAAGTTTTTTTAGAAGGGTTTTTTTCTCTTTGCCCCCTGTAAGTCATGCCTTCGGAAGACCTCTCACGTTGTATTATCGGATTAGCGATTTGTCTTTTATTGGTATGGCATTATCACACCCCTCTTCCCTCCCGCATATCCCCTATTATGATTTGCCGTTCAATTGGTCACTACACTACTTCCGTTAGGATGGTTTTTTTTGCCAATGAAGTTTTTAGATGAGTTATTTCTGCAATTTCTGTACCGCCACTAACATTTAACCGATGGGTTATTTCCCGGTAATTTTTTCACTCGATGAACAGCCGTTTGATTTCTGCAACTTTCGTACCACCGAAAATCTTCATTTAAACATAATTTGAAATATGTACGAAAAAAAGGACAGCAACAATGCAAATTTCAATTAATTTTAATTTCAGTTAAATAATTCGAAAGTTGTTACGCTTTTTACTAAATAAAACTAATTAATCAAGTGTTTAGAGTTGAATTTTAATGTTTAATAACGGTTCTTTACGTACTTTATATTAAGTGTGCTTCAGTAGTGTTAGAAAACGACAAATTTTCTCCTCGGGATTATATTAGGTCTACCGGAAAGTTCTGTCCGATAATTTCGTTTCAAGTTTCAATATATTTGGATATGTTCGTTTGAGTTATATGTGGCTGTATATCTTTATAATTGTATTTATTATGTGCCCTTCGAAATTAACTACAACAAAGATAACTCATGTCATTGTCAGCGTGTCGAAATTTGTTAAAAGTGGTGAAGATGCTGTTGCAGACAGAACATGTAGGAGATGGTTCGAAAAATTTAATGCAGGTGATTTCGGCCTTAGTGATAAGCCACGCTCTGGGCGGCCATTTGTGGTTGATGACGATATTTTTAAGACCATGATAGATCAAATCATGAAAAATGGATTACATATGAAAACATCGTAAGGAAAACAGCGTGAACCCGGAAAACATGCCTTCTTCACCTCTACACCGAGCTTGAGCCTTAAAACGAGAATACTGTGTATATGGTGGGACATGCAAGGTCCAATCCATTATGAGCTTTTGGAACCCAAGAAAAAGCTAAATCGGAGAAATACAGTCAACAAATGGACGAGTTAACAAAGTACTCCAAGAAAAAAGGCTGACAATATTCAATAGGAAGGATAATGCTAGACCACATGCTGCTTTGGCGACTCGCCAGAAAATCTCAGAGCTAGGATGGGAAATTCTTTCGCATCGACCATACTCCCCAAACTTTAACCATCAGATTTTCACCTATTCCTTTCTTTCAAAAATTATTTGATGAGAACAAAATTAAAAAATGAAGAAAACGTTTACGTTTACAGTAGTGCTGCTGTAGTTTTTCACATTCAAAGATTTTCTTCAAAAATAGGTTTTATAAATTGCCATCCTGCTGGGAAGAAGTCATAAGGAAATATGAATATTATATCGTACAATAAATCTAGTTAAATATGTTAAAAATTGCATCATTTTCTTCCTCTTCAAAAACGGACAGAACTTTCCGGTAGACCTAATATTAGAAATTTTCACGATTTTTTTTTCAAAAATTCTTTTTATTTAATCAATAAGTTGACTCACTATCACTGTATATATTCCTTTACAAAATATCAAAATTGTGCACTTTTCGTTCCTTCTTGCTCACACCATTAACGAATTTTGGGCAGTCAGCTGTGAGTTTGAAAGTCAAATGCATTTTTTAAGCATTTCTCAATTTAACTATATAAGCACATGAAGCTATTACACCGAAAATTATAAAATAATTCGTTATGCATTTTAAGTCCTTTAAAATTACTTATCGAAACAAATGCCATATAAGTAAAAAAAAACTTACTTTTTTTAAAGGCATCTTGCTAATTTAAATCGATTTTCTCTAAACATAGTATAATATTTTAAATTATTTTACAGTGCTTCTGAAATTAGACTATTTTCATTTAAAAATTCCCAGCGAAACGGCGAAATATTCACTGTTGGAAATACAGTTTTCATCGGACATGAATTTTAAGCAGTCAGAACTGGTTCGTTTTGATTTTTGCTATATTCCTCAATTAAGTTGTACGAGCGAATATATGGGATACCAAGAATACAAAAATAACAACATAATTTAGTCATAGAGACATTGATCGATTTTATCTAAAAAACTTACAAAGTTTTTACAATTTCGTAAAAAGTTAGCAAAGCAACTATTACAGATGGCAAATAAGATAATATTTTAAATTAATTAAATCGGAAAGAAATAATCAATTAATATTATATATATTTTTATTATTATTATATATTTATTATATTTTTCTTCTCTTGATTCCATCTGTTTATAATAAATTTGGCCAAAATCGGTGACTCTATTGCTTCCTTTAGTCAAGCTAAAGTATGAAAATTAATTTGGAAATGTTTATGATTATTATTAGTACAGGTATCCCTCGTATAACGCGGTAGTTACGTTCCAGGAAAATTTCGCGTTATGTAAGACTTAATTTTCATATAAATTTGAGGCTTATGTTCCAATAAATTTTTTATAAAATAAAATACATACTATATAACAGATATATATATATTTCAACTCAAAATTAAAATTCAGACTTTGTTATTATAAAACTAAAAACACCAAATAAAAATAATATTACAAAATTCAATAAACAAATTAAAAAAAGAATTATCTATCTATTATAAAATAGAAAAACAACCTAAAAAAATTAAAAGTTAATTAACAAACTTCATTATTGTTCAATTAATCCATGTCACTGTCTTCAATCACATTTCGTGAAAATTGTGAGCGTTTTAGGCGTGCAATAGCTTCATCGGAAGATATGTCTTCAAGATAGTTTTCACTATTGATTAAAAACTAGTTGTGGGAACTTGCGATTATTCCACTGGTTTTATCATTGCGAAATCAGTTATCAGTCTTTGCTTAGTTTTTTTTCAAGTGCCTTTTCAATTTCTTCAAGATAGTTTTCACTATTGATTAAAAACTAGTTGTGGGAACTTGCGATTATTCCACTGGTTTTATCATTGCGAAATCAGTTATCAGTCTTTGCTTAGTTTTTTTTCAAGTGCCTTTTCAATTTCATAATAAGGTGCTAGAGTAATATCTATTTGCCTTATTTTTTTGCTGGATCTTTTCAGTGAAGGATCATTATTTGTAAAGAAAGATTTCATTTTTTCAATTAAATTTAAGTCTTCTCGTATACGCTTTAGGGTAAAATCTGGAATTGATTATTCTAACATGTTTTCAACTTCGCCTTATAAAAGTCGAAATTTCGCGTTGTACTGAAATCGATTTTTTTACCAAATCGCGTTATATCGAAAACGCGTTGTATAAGTACCGCGTTGTACGAGGGATACCTGTATTATTATTATACAGGGGCGGCCCATATGCTGCACTTCGTCCAGAAATGGTCTTATGTGCCAAAATCCCACTAGTGAAGTAAACGGTCCATTACCCTAAGGAAAGCTAGAATGTCATTCACGGATCTTTGGACTTCAGCCTTGCTCAGAAACTCCCTGATGTGGTTTCCTCGCCCTCTAAACACAGTCGACATTCTGCTTCAGCAGAGAGACCTACTTTTTATGTAGGTGATATCTTAACTTGAGATTGCTTTTGGTCAGGGTGGTAATGTTGGGGTATATTTGGTTATAACAAGCTCTTTAGCTTGTCGTAAATCTGGAGTATTGTCAACTGGGTTTGCTCTTTCCACCATAACTTCGGTTGAGGGCCAGCCAATAATGCAGTAGGGTTTAGGCCCTTGGTACACAGATGAAGATGCAAACGAGTATAACACTGCAGCCAGACGCTGAAGAGTGTCGAAGCGCCCTTTGATGAGTTTTGAAGAAAAGCGCTATGATAACATTGCTCTGAGGGACGCTTACCTGTCAAAGAGTATATTAATTTTGGCGTCCTTAAGTTCTTTTCTAAGGTTAAGAAGGGCATAGGTTCCGATAGCATGGATTTCGGCTTGGAAAACGCTAGGCCACTAGCCCATTGCAATTAAGGCCTTAGTGTTGGGTCCATAGGCAATTCCAGTTCCCGCATACAGGGATAAGAATTTTGAATTTCCTTCCGAAGCACAATTCCTTGGTCATGTAATCCGATACGACACAGACCCTTGTATTTGGAAAGTGCTTTAGAATGTTCATGTGACAGTCAGTGATGGGCGCATTTGACGTAGTCTGCAATTTCAGAGCACTCATAATGGCTGTTTCCAAAATGAAAAAATGAAGGGGAACGAGTCCTATTATTGCCTCCATGGCAAGAGTAGGGCTAGTCCGCATAGCTTCAGTAATGGAAAGGCATGTCGTTGCAACTTGTTACATTTTACAATTACTGACTGCTGAACTTTTGGCCACCATACGAGAGCGGCGTAGGTGACGATTGGTATTACAATAGTATTGCATAACCAGAGGTTCATCTTCGGATTGCAACCCCAAGTCCTACCGAAAAGTCTTTTGAAGGCCCACAAGGCTCTAGTAGCCTTGTTTAGAATGTTGTTCAGTCGTTTATCAAGTGTGATACTTAAGTATTTGATTTCATCGGTGTACCCAACGGCTGTGTCTTTGAATGTACTATAGATTGGACCAATCGATGCTTTTAGTAAAGGGTACAAGAACGGCCTTAGAGGGAATAACTAATCGGAGTGCTGATACGGATGACAGTTGAATCAAACTTCTCGCTGACTATAATTGCTAAGTCGTTTGCATAGTTTACGGCCTCATATCCAAGCTCACCTAGTCTAATCAGGAGACCATTTCCAACTACGGTCCAAAGCAATGGACATCACCTTGCGGTCATCCCCTAATACCCTTGCACCATTGCTCACAGAAGTGTTGCCCAACGTGGACGAAATGTATCGTTCCCTTTGCATGGCGTCAACCCATACATATGAATTGGACTGCAGAGCTTTCTCATTCTTTCCTACCAGGTCATGCAAAGTAATCTCTGTCAATTTACCTTTTGAGTAGGTTGGGGTTGCGCGGTTTAAATTTCTCCAAACTCTGTCTAATGTGGAGATCTAATAGCGTTTCCGCACTTTTTAGGAAGAAGGAAATTCTTATGATACTCATTATTGATGTTTATGAATCGCAAAGAAAGCAATTTTAATTCCATAAATATTTAAAAAAGTTGAGTAACCGGCTGTGCAATAACGTTGGTAAAGTGAAATCCATAGAAGATTAATATTGTAAAGAATGTGTAGAAGGTTGCTATTTAAAGAATGCGTAGAAGATTAAACCATTTCACTTTGACCTGACGATGGTATGTAATAAGGGTCAAAAGAAATTAAGTTATTTTTAAGAATGAAAAAAGCCAGAGTTCTTTCTCGGTAGTCTAGTAGATACATAGTTTGAATACCTTGGATCAACTTTAGAGTTTTCCTTAAGTTCTAGGTTAACTAGAAATGTTTTTGTGTCATACTTTAAATAAGTGCACTGATAATCGCTTCCTCAGAAAACGGCAAATTAAAAGAATTATCACTTTATTTTTAAAATTTCCCAAAGTGGGTATATGTACACAATCCAATTGTTGGGAGACCAACCGCACATGTAAAGAATTCCATAGACAAGAGTGATAATGAAAATATAACGTAGCTTAACTGCATACCGCACTCGCGTCACATCAAAAGAATCCTATGTTTGGAGGAAAGCAGGAAGAACAGGTGATTGTACAGATAACAGGGTTACATAAAGTCTTGCAGAAAAATTTAAGACCATTGGTAATTTCAAGCTTACGATGAACTTCGCGCTCTTATAACTTCGGTCTTCAAATTCAAAACGTGCATATTAAAATTTTGAAATGTTATTAACAAAGCGATATAGTTTTATTTCAATGAATCTTGCGTTCAAAGTGCCGAACTAATTCGATTAGAAAATTCCAATTTGGCGTTATGTGTGAAAAAATTAATTAAAGTCAGTGGTAACTAAAATGAATTTATGGAAATTTTAGGAACATTCTTAGGGAATTTTTATCCAAAAAGGGCTTTTGCAAACTCCTTTCGATTCGGTAATAGGGCCTCAAGGTAGGTGTTTAAATCCCATCCCAATTATTAAATTTTTGTAAGCAGAAATGATCGTGAGGTCTCAAATTCTATATAAATCATTAAAGGCGGCATTACATTTAGAATCAAGCCGAACATAAATTGTTTTACAGTAAGTGAAATGTTTAATTTGCAATACTTTCATAAGTTTAAGTTTTAACTAGAGGCAGATGCCTGCTTGAAAATTTAAGCAGTCTAAGACTAACATTAATCTTACGTTGGATCGTGTTTATGTGATCACAACAACCCATTTTGTTATTGAGAAAAAAGTTCTTCACCTTATACAGCATATAGAAACTGATTTCCATTTAAATCTATCATTGTCCATACTTCTTCGATAAAAGGTCAAGCAGATTGATTTAATAGGATTTCAAAATTATTACAGTATGCAGGTATTTTTATTATATTTATTAAATTCTAATTGATTCTATATACATTAGTCCGACGGGATGAATCAGATCAATCTGCATATCTTCGTCATATATATGTTTATTAACATCTTCAATAATATCTGGAAGATCGTTAATGAATAAGTAGAAAAGAAGCAGTTTTAGAATAGAACTCTGCAGAATACCATCGCGACCAATGCTATTTTGACTTCTCAACTGGAACCGTCACCAGCTGAGAGTGGTTGGACAAAAAATCCTACATCAACTTGATTATAGAAGACAATAGATTTTATTTCGACTGAGGTTTTGCTGTGAGTAAACTGTGATTAACAGAGTCAAAAGTATTAGATGTTGAAGAGCACAAAAATTATAAATAAATCGTAATCAAGAGAGTTACGGATATCAGTTTATACTTTTAATAAAGCTGTACCACAACTTGCTCTATTGTATTCTCTAATCGAGGCGAAAATTCGAAGGCCACAAATTCGATTCTTGCATTTGGCTAAATCCGTTGTCTTTCAAGAATATCTAATAAGACATACACATACATACACAGCGTGAGAAATTGATTCAAGCTATGAATAACACAATTAATTTGCAATTAAGCAATCTTTTAAAAAATCAAATTCATGTCCGGTGACAAGGTTATTACTCCTGACTGTCTCGGACTATTAGGTTTACATTTCTATTATTATTGGAACTTAAACGATAATAAAAACAAAGAGTCAAAGTAAAAATGTGTCGCCTCATTTCATTACCTTTGATTTAAGTTTTGAATGAAAACATTGAATGGTCGACCACTTTCTAGGACTGTACCTGCATATTCCCTTAGTAGAAAATAAACCATTAAATGGCAGAAATGCTTTTCGCTAAATTAGCCTATATCATTTCGAAATCGCCTTCAAACATTTTTGCACTTTCGGCTCCCCTGCACTGTTGCTGAACGGTAGCGATCAAAGGAGGAGAAGGAATAAAGTTAAAATTTATGTAAATGAAACGAAAAACTTCATGTATTAGCCTACATTCGATCGTCTGATTAAAAAATTGGAAAATAATGAGCGGACTTCAACAGCCTCGAGAGTAGCATTGGCTGCATGATTCATAGCCGCTCAAAGGTTACACACGCCGCAACCACCGCGGCCGCCGTGATTTCTATTGTACCCAGTGTTTCCTTACTTTTCAATTATTATTGCAACAACGGCAGCGCTGCACAAATGTTAAACGATTAATAAATACGAAACTTTCTGCTCATTGCCGTTGAAAGCAAAAATTACAAGGGAAAAATAAGCACACACCTGAGTTTGAGTTCGGGTAAGTTGCGCGAGCTGAGCAATCACCGTACGAAATTTTTTGACTCGTTTTCATGTCTTAACATGTTTCATCCGAGCACTCATTAGCAGTGCCTGTCGGTGCCCAGTTCACAAGTCATGGTGCCATTGTTATGGGAACTTGGGAAGTCGTCGAAAATACGACGACATGTAGAAAAACATTTCATAACGCTGCATCGCAATTCGAACGACTCCGGCGACTCCAGCAAACGTAGACCACGAGTAGTCATAAGCCATCAAAACAGTTAAGATGGATTTTGGGCATCGAGAACAAGAAAGGCAAATAAAGCACAAAAAGCGGAAAAAGCCGTCGTTGAACTCAGGTAAGTAAATCGTGGGTGTGACGGCGACGTTTTTAACTTTTTCAACAGCACCATCTTTTGTGTAGACTTTTTCACATTCTCAGTAGATTGCGAAGGGGACTAGACAGCAATTTTTGAAAAACAAACTCCTTGTTGGATATAAACAGTACCGAAGTCATAAAGGTAAGAGTAGTTTAGAAGCCCACACAGCGGCAAGCAATCAAAAATTCTTGAGAAAGCTCCTCTAACGAGGATTCTCCTGGATTTACTTAAATATGGGGCAGGGTGATAAGATAACAAGGCGAGCGATTTGTTGTAAGGTGTGGGGATTTCACGCTCGAACTTTCAATAGATTCGAATTTATTTTATCGCTGCTGATTGGAGAAATGTAATGGTTACAGTTTTCTTATCATGAGGGAAAAATTTGCTATTTTTTTTTTCTCCCCACAATGCTTCCATCCTAATATTTTTCTTTAAAAGTACAAAATTTGATTCAACCATAATTCCTCAAAGGATGGAAATGTTTGCAAATGCTTTTTCAACGGCAATATTGTTTGCGATATTTTGACTAGAAATAGATTTGGCTTTGTTATTTAATTAAGGTATACATTTGTTTTGATCTTCCTCAAATCATTTCAAAAATTAGTTCCGTTTAGAAAGTTAACAAGAATGCACGATGATAGTTTAGTTGAGACATTTTCCGTTTTTTGCAAGATGAAGAAAATTTAGTGGAAAGGAAGTAAAATACTGATAAATTACTGATAAAGTTTACATTAAAATTGGCACCGTAACCAATATAAGAATTTAAATATTTCTGTGAAGATACGACAGGAAGTAAAATTTAACTCCATTAATTAAAGATGGTATAATTTTACGACTAATTATAACATATAACTTACTTGTGATAATACTGTAAGAATGATTACCAATTTAAGCAGATTTAACAATAAAGAGGTAGTTCCCGAATCTGATCGGATAGTCTTTCAAAAGAATCTCTTTCATGTCCGTGCCAAAGTGATGCAGCAAATTTTAACGAAAAGGCATCTTCCGGATGGCCTGTCCAACCGACCGTAAAGCTAGCTAGACTGGGGGGCGAAAGAGCTTCCAGGGGGTTGGCATGGGCCAAAGCAACGTTTATACTACGACTGTGTTTTCGGCAGTTGTTCATTGTCTAGGGTTGCCATGACCAAGAACCTGGGCATTTGAATCAGGGTTAATTTTACACATTAAGGCCATTGTCATAAAGCCTAGCGCAGTGCTTGGTTTCGTTAAGCGTTGATTCAAAGAGTTTAATGATCCATATATTACCAAACTCCTCTATTGTACGTTTATTAGATATGTTTTGGAGTACGTTTGAATTGTTCGGTCATCTTTCTATTCCATTCGCATTGACCGCATAGAGCAAGCTTACGTAAATTTCTGATTTGTCCCCATATTCCGAGAGACTAGTCAATTGACTTCTTCAAACGGAGACGTAGCGACGTTTTTGCTTTTAATTGGTTGCGTGGTTTAATTAACTCACCCGAAGGTACTGTGGTCGTGGATCTTGGATCATCGTTAGGTTGTTTATAGCTTTACTATGGAGTAAGATGTGGAGAATGACTCGACGGGGAGTTAGGATATCGAATCCTTCACATAGCTACGAAAGGTCATTATCAATTAAGTACCCCTGACTTTTTCAAAAACTCTTCCGAAAAAGATAGCTAAGAAAGGTGTTGACACCTTGGTTAATTTGAATGCTTTTCAGAGAAAAGCCGGCATTAAAGAGCTCACGGCGGCGGTCTACCAGGAACAGGAAAAAAAAATTTGTTGGTTGGCCCATTTTTGCCGTCAACGCCTCATTTGATACCCATGATTTTGTAATATAAAAATAAACTTTTCGTTTTGCTAACTAACTTTCTACTGTTAAGATCTATTTTCAATATGAGTGCCTTATTTTATAAACGTTTTGAAGCTGTGTTTCTCTGCTTTCATCCGAAAGGACCTAAATGGACTTATGCCCAGGCAGCGAGATATATTAAAAAGGATGCATCTTTTGTAAAAAAAAAATTGGTGTAAGAAGTTTTCTGAAGAAAAAAACGTCGACGACTTATCTATCAGGAAAGAATAAAACAATAAAAGCATCAAAAAAAGAAGATATCGCTATTTTGAAGCTTTTTGAAAAGGATCTACAAATGACGCTAAGGTAAGTTAGAAACAAATTAGCGGAGAAAGGTATTAACGGTGTCTCTATACCATTCGCCAAAGAATAAGGGTAAATTCCATCAAATATCGCAGTACTACAATCAAACCACTTTTATCCGAAAAGCACATCGAAAACCGTTTGAAACGACAACGATCCAAAACACAGAAGTCTTCTTTGTACCGAATGGAAAGATTAAGAAGATATCAATTTCATGGAATGATTCTCACAAATTCCTGATGATAATCCAGTAGAAAATGTGTGAGCCCTTATAAAGGCAAAGCTGTAGCGGAAAAATGCTTTCACTTTGCAACAACTTAAATCATCGGTAAAGACAGCCAGGAAGGATCTACCACTAGAATATGCTGAAAAATTAGTTGAAAATAAGAACAATAGATATACAGCTATAATAGAAAATAACGGTGACTTCAACAAATATTAAATGCATTGCATAAAAGCAAATAAAGTAAATAATAAGGAAAAAATAATATTTTGCTAATTTTTTATCGCATTGAATTCTGAGCGATACGCCATAGGATAGTTTTCTAATAGTATTAGTATTACTACTTATCTACTAGTAGTAGTAGCATTATATACATAGGCATAGGATATTTTTCACTTTAAGAAAATAATCCCATAGGAGAAAGGCGGTTTAATTCTTACGGTTTTTGATAGTTGCATAAGGCACATTGAATTTTTCAACAGACATTTATTTGCGTGACATATTTTCTGAACTTTACAGGGGTCAACATTAGGGACCATAAAATTTGAAAACCCTACAGCTTTCACTACAGAAAATAATTTTTTTTAAATCTTTGCTGGATAAATTCTTATTTTGTTGAAGTATTTTTTCTTGATTCCACTCACCTCTCCGTACTTTTAAGTGGCGAACGGGATCAATTTTGGTGAGATTCGAACATGTTTTGTCAAATCGACGACCCGAGACATTTACAGCACTTTATTACATGTATGAACTTAATTTTAGCTTAATACCTATAAAATTTGATATAATTAATAAAATTTTCTCTATTTTTAGTACACATCAACAATGTTATATGACCCTGTCCGCAAGAAAGAGTCATCACCCACATTTCAAACCGAGAGGGATGTGTGTTTAGCGTACTTTTCCAAGTGGAACGAAGCTGACCAGGTGGATTTCGTAGAGCAACTGCTATCTAGGATGTGCCACTATCAACATGGGCATATAAATGCATACCTAAAACCGATGCTACAAAGAAACTTTATTTCACTGTTGCCAAGTAAGCATGAATATTCAATTTTACCTACCCTTCCTCGACTTCATTCCAAAAGAACGTTTGAATATTACTCATTACTCAGAGGAATACAACGAAAAGATGATATTATCACCATTGATAAGATTTCAGTAAGACAAAAAATAACCTTTAGGATTTGGACACTATTTATTTTATTTTATTTGAATTTTTTATATTTGCCAGAATATTTGGAAATTATTTGTGACAGTTAAAAAATTTACTTGAATTCTTGAAATTACTTCAATAAAACACAGCAAATAAATTCTTTAACACACATATATAAAAAAGTTCAAAATTTTCATCCAATATTTTAATTTTCTGTAATTACCTCGTTGTGAGGTTTAATTTGATACCCATCACGACGAATAAAATAAAAATACGGTATAAAAATATAAAACTGGCCTATAACACTCATGATATCGCAACGAATTCAAAGGCACTTCATATATTGAAAATGTTCTACTTTATTTATTTATTAATTTAGGCTCTACGAGGGGAGACATACATAGACAGTCGAAATCATAATCCTTTTTGCAATCGGGTAAAAATACATTACATTTGTAAGCCTTATAAGTGCCCAACTTTAACTTAGTCAAATGTACCTATTAAATTTTTCTAATACACATATATTTACATTCAGATGACAAATAATACCTATGGAAAGCAATTGAATCGGTCATTTCAAAAACCACATAAGTCATATAAAAACTGTGCTTATTTACAAACAAACGAATTTTCAAGGACTTTTTTTGGACTGAAATAGTGTTAAGACTTACATAAATGTTTGTAAATAACAAATAATTTTTTATAATTTATGAATAGTAATTGAAAAAGAAACAGAAAAAATGTTCTTGACTTATGTTGTTTTAGCACGAAATAAAGTTTAGGTGATATTTATTTTAAACAAAACACTCATTTTAAGCATATTTTTAATCAAAATTATTAAATATTATTTCCTGTGTTTACTTTTTAGAAAACGTTCGCGATAAAAAATTATGTTTTGAAAATTTTGACTTATGTGGTTTTTGAACTGAATAAAATTCTTTTGAACACTTCATCCGTACATGAGAGCGGGTGAACAAATGACGTGCTTTAAATTGTCCTTTTCTCTGCACGCGGCAAATCTTCCTATCAAGACTACCTGAATCGTAGGCAGTCAACCCTTATCTCCGACCCTAAAAGTTTTTACCAATTCATTAACATAAAAAGGAAATCTAGTGGCTACCCCACCACTCTTAAACTTAACGGCACTTCTTCTTCCGACCTCCGTTCAATAGCTAATCTTTTTACTCATCACTTCAGTCAATCCTTCAGTGAGCATACTTCCGAGCCCAACACTAGCTATTTCTATTTCATGGACTCTCCCTTGTTTCCATCAATATTGACTCTGAAATGGTTGCTACAGCCAATTATGCCCTTCCTGACGATCATAACCCAGGCCCTAACGGTATTTCTGCTATCGTACTGAAAGAGTGCGCTCTAAACTTGATCGGACCTCTGTCCTCCATTTTTCAATTTATCACCCAGGGTGTTTTGCCGGCTAGGTGGAAAGACTCTTTTATTATCCCCATCCATAAAAAGAGTTGCAAGAGTGAAAGTGACGTCATCGCTACTGACTTCAGAAAGGCGTTTGATAAAATCTCACATAAATTAATTCTCTTTAAACTACACTCCCTTGGCTTCAATCAGCTTTTTATTTTTTGGATGAAGTCTTATCTTGAACAATGCCAGTACAAGGTCCTTTTCTGTTCCTCTTCCTCCAACTCAGGGGTTCTCCAGAGTAGCCTAGGTTCGTTGCCTTTCATTCTGGCCATCAATGATATCGAATACGCCGACGTTATGAAAATCTCCAAACGGATATCCTTTACCTCGGACTCCCGACTGCTTCAGAACGACCTCGAGAGTTTTAGCATTTGGTGCAAAAAAAACTCTCTTGAGCCTAATGTCTCCAAATGCCAATCCATCACTTACACACGTAAAGGCCCCTCTTCTTCCCCTACAGTATAGCGGCTGTTTGATGAATCTATCCCCTTCGTATCCTTTCTTCACGACCTAGGTATAATTTGTGACAGCGAACTTAATTTTCGTGAACACATTGAGAGCAGCCAGCAGCACCAGCAAATAGTCAAAGCGAAAGTGTAATGCAAACTAACAATATCAATCAGTTAACTCAGACCATGCAACAAATGCAAAGCATGATGAATAGGCAAACAGAAATCCTAAGCAAGCTCATCAAATGAAGGGAATCAAACTAACACATTGGAACACAAACAGACTAACCACCCATAAGCTAGAACTAGAAAAATATTTGACCCTAAATTGCATTGACGTTATGCTAATCTCAAACCCACTTAACCGACAAAAACTACTTTAAAATATTTGGCTACACAATCTACAAAAATGATCACCCCAACAACAAGGCCCATGGTGGAACAGCCATTCTGATTAGGAACAGAATAAAACATCACCCTATACACAGTAACCAAACAGGAATCCAAGTTTTTCTAAAATTATCATTATATTATGATCATCATATAATAACATCCAAAATTTTATCAAGGAAAATCGCTGATTTCCAGGATCTTGTTAGATCTTATCGGAGTTATTTATGCAGTTACGAGCATTTCTTGAATATTTATATCGAAATGCAAACAAAATAATCCCGAAAGCTGCTTTCAGTTCCAGATTCGAATTTTTCCTATATGTACATTGCGGAAAAATAGGTACTAATAGCATGTTTTACAGCCAACTTTTTGGACATATAAAGAATTCTCACAGGGCGATTTTACGTCAACAATACATAAATGGTCCCCAAATCATCACTGAAATTTGACCGTATTTAAGAATATTGATCGTGTTCTAGAAAAAATATCTAAACTCATTTCATGTTATATTTTTTAAAATCTCCGTTGAGACCCGGAAATGGTCCGCTTTATTAATTAAATTTCTAACCTTGCAGTATAAAATTCCTTGATGAATTTTTGCACCTTCTTTCACGATTCAAGTGTCTAGCGATTTCTGATATGCTGATTCCACTAGAAGGCATATTAAGAATGATCTCCTTAACACGTTTAATAGACAATATTAAATTTCGAAATTTATAAAATTGTACACTTTGTGGTATTTCTCGACTTAACTATTATTTAAAATCTGATATCGCTGGTACCGTTATGCCTCCTTGCGTTAGATAAAAATGGCAACGATTAATCTTATAAATGCCATAGTTGATGAATGTGATTTGATTAATCGAATAATCACGATATTGTCGCTTTCAATTAATTGGCGAATATTTAATTATATTGAGAAATACAAAGGAGTTTATTCTATAGTGAGGCAATATATGTCATGAAAAATGAAAAGATGATGGCCCATGGGATGAATAATAATTTCATTTATGTTGCAATTTTGGGCTCCACTCATGTTAATCATATTCCATATTAATTGATTATTTAAATTCGATTATAGCAGCCAATAAAAAGTAAGAAGGGAAAGATCGTTGCTATTTGTTCATGTTTTTTCTATATAACCCATGAAAATTCTGTGCAAAAAACTGTCGTCTGATTACTTTCCTTCTGTGGGAGGAAAAAGAGGCAGTGCGGAAAGGTTAGTTGTTCATGGATGTACATACATACATTATGCGTTATAATTTGATATGCCTCACATATAGAAAAGAATGTATAAATGACGATTGCTTTATTTAAGACAAGTAATGTTAGTTGTTTTTAAGTAACAAAGTTTCTGCGCATTAGAATAGTTCTCTCTACCTCAGGCTGCTCCGGCCCACATCAGTAAAAGTTTCCTAACTAACAAAAAAAAACTACACTGTATTGCACATTTAAATAATTTGCGAATAAGCAAATCGAATAATAACACATAATTTCACTTTTCAGAAAAAGGACTGGATCATATAGCAGAAAATATTCTGTCTTACCTAGATGCAGATTCTCTTAAAGCAGCAGAACTAGTGTGCAAAGAATGGCTTAGAGTAATATCGGAGGGAATGTTATGGAAAAAATTAATTGAACGCAAAGTGCGGACAGATTCCCTTTGGCGTGGCCTAGCTGAAAGACGGGGCTGGATACAGTATCTGTTTAAACCACGACCTGGCACAATTCATAGACCACACTCCTTCTATCGAGCACTCTTCCCTAGAATAATGAATGTAAACAGGAATATTTTTATTAATTTTAATTGTGGATTTTTACATCTTCCATTATATTTTTCAGGACATTGAAAGTATAGAACACAATTGGAGAACTGGTAGGCACATGCTCCGACGTATCAATTGCCGTTCAGAGAACTCGAAGGGAGTTTATTGCCTGCAGTATGACGATGTTAAAATAGTTTCTGGTCTGAGAGACAACACCATTAAGATCTGGGATCGAACGGATTTGCAGTGTATTAAGGTGAAACCTAGCCAAGTTATTTTAAACAGTCAGCAATAAATTTATTCTTCTTTAAGACCTTAACTGGCCATACTGGTTCTGTACTATGCTTACAATACGACGACAAAGTTATAATCAGTGGTTCTAGCGATTCAACAGTTCGAGTTTGGGATGTTAATACTGGGGAAATGGTGAACACACTTATTCACCACTGCGAGGCAGTCCTGCATTTGCGTTTCAACAATGGAATGATGGTAACCTGTTCAAAGGATCGATCGATAGCTGTGTGGGACATGACATCGCCAACAGAAATAACTCTTCGTCGCGTACTTGTTGGTCACCGAGCAGCTGTTAATGTTGTTGATTTCGATGAGAAATACATCGTTTCAGCAAGTGGAGATCGCACCATAAAGGTGTGGAATACGTCTAGCTGTGAATTTGTGAGAACTCTAAATGGACACAAAAGGGGCATCGCCTGCCTGCAGTATCGTGATCGTTTGGTTGTGAGCGGTAGTTCGGATAACTCAATACGGTGAGCCCTTAAGTTTTAGATAGTATCAAATAAATATTAATTTAATGCTTTTTTAGTCTATGGGACATCGAATGTGGAGCATGTCTACGCGTCCTAGAAGGACATGAAGAGCTCGTTCGGTGTATTCGTTTTGATTCAAAGCGTATTGTAAGTGGTGCATACGATGGAAAAATAAAAGTCTGGGACTTAGTAGCAGCACTGGATCCTCGCGCTCAATCAAACTCTCTTTGCCTTAAGACTTTAGTTGTAAGTATTTGATGATTCAAACATTTTTGCCAGTGTAGTATAGTTTGCTTTTTCCCAACTTCTTCAGGAGCATACCGGTCGGGTATTTCGCTTGCAATTTGATGAATTCCAAATCGTCAGCAGTTCACATGATGATACAATACTTATTTGGGATTTCTTGAATTTTACACCAAATGACAACACATCGCATCGGAGCCCTTCGCGTAAATACCTTTAATAAAAATGTTTATTATTCAAAATGATCTAATCTTTCTTTGTTATTATAGCCGCTCTAATGGAACACTAACAATAAGCTAAAAGTTAGTTATTAAACGATCTCCAGTTGGGTGATATGTAGTAAGTATGTATCGTTAGCGAGTGTGCTGATTAAATAATAAATGAAATAAAACGAAGATGAAACAGAAAATTACATAAAATCAGATAGCGAAAACGACCAGGTCATATAACGGACTTGTCGCACTAATTGTTCTAAGGACATATGTTTACCGAAGGTTCTTTAGCGAAACAATCGTCCGCACATTACCTGCGCTGCTATATTTTTGTATTTTATTTTAAGCTAACTTCGTTTTGCCTAGTTTCCATCATCAAACTCTCACCATACACGTTCTCTTGACATAGCCTTGCTGTATATATGAAAACAAAAAAACATCTTTATTTTGTGTTCGTGTCGTTTCCATTTAACTTATTAAATCGCGGGAGTGATGACGGAATGGAAAAATCTCAAAGATGATGATAATGATAAAGATGATGCTGTTCACAAGAAAGTTTAAGAAATCTAGCGTAGATATTTATATAGAAAAATTCATAATAAACAATTTTTTTAAAAGAGCAAGTAAGTCTACGTGTCTTTTTGATTTTTCTACTACTACCTGTTCAAAGTTTTCGACTATAGCTAATAGTTATAAGTGTAAAGTAAACAAAAGCAGAAAATGTATTAAAGATAAAAACAAAACAGTCTACGAGAAATGTTGTAATCATTGACATTAGGAGCCGAAAGACGGCATTCGCGTTGAAAATTAAAACAAAAAAAAAAAAAATTTGTAGCAAAATTAAATTTGCAATAAGCGATTTTTAGCTAACTAAATTGAGTTTTTCCAATATAATAAGGAAATTGTTGCGTCTAGCTCCTCCGTTTAATTTTGTTTTTAATACTCTACACAATATTTTACTTTAGTTCATTTGTTTAATCGTAATTTAACAGTTTTAAAATAAATTTCTATTTTAAATCCAACGTGCAATCTTTATTTATCCATAGCCTTTTTCCTATTTAAGTGCCTGAACCACTTGAGTGACTATTTTTCAGAAGAAACAAATTGAGATATTTATGATATAATTAATTGACTTTGGAAAATTTCGCATCTTTCATTAAATTTTATTGAGAGGTCTGAATTGTGACGTAATATGTAAAGAATTGTTTGAATTTAATTGTGCAATATATAATAATAATAATAATATAAAACATCGACTACGAGAAATAGAATAGAATAAAATTGTTTCGGTCATATTTTAAATATTTCAGCTTCCGTAGTTTTTTAACTATGATCGATTTTTTTTCTGGCTGACCCTTATTTATAGCAAAATGTCTGTCAGGTATTAGTAACAGAACTTCGGAATTGTCCCAAGTATGACTAAGGCAACAGCATAAAATAAATTCCATTAACCTTTCTATTCGCAGCAATAATTAAAAGTGCATACTAAACAACAATTTCCGATAATTTTTGGAGACATTTTGCTCATTTTACGACTTTTGCATTTACAGGGCAATAAAACAGTAAGATATGAGTCAAGGATTTTTAAAGAACAGATTTTTCTACCTCTATTTAATTTGTGCATGTTGGAAAGAAAATAAGATGAGTAATTTAATAAAAATAATAAATATATCAATTAAATGAATTTCGGAGAAAATCTGAGGAAAACGTGATTTTTGGGGAAAATGAGAAACATATTTTCCAATTTTGAATGTGAGTGAACAATGTTGGGATCTTTGGAAAGGACATTGGGATAGTAAAGTTTTAGCATGAGCTGGGTGTTGTTACGTTCAGTTGATTGAAAGATATAAATAAAATAGTGATGTGCATACTCAAAGATCACCGAATACGAGATGTGACACTCGTGACGTATTTCCTTACCTTTTTTCGATCTTGGTCCCGTTAGCCCACCGGCCTTGCAGATTTTTCTAAAAGTAGTAATAAAGGACTCACGTGTGCGAGAAAGACAAAAATTTAGGGGAAAGAGGAACGAAAATTAAAACCACATTCCACCACCCAGAGCAGTGCACACGCCTTTAAAAATGCACAGTGAAAAAAGGTAAAGAGCCCGCATCCGTATATATGCTCTGTGTGTGCTGCCTGAGCATTGTGCCATGCATGCAGAGGCACACAACGCAACAGAGACTTTGTCCTGCCTTTAAAAATGCGTGACAGAAAAACGCTGCACATTTTTGTCTACACTATACCTAGTCTTGCCATAAATTCTGTCACACAATTTCTAATGCGCGCTTTCTCAGAAATTAGCCTGGAATTGTACCTTTATGTGGCATTTTGTAACAAATGAACTGTACGGCGTAATATTCCGATCAGTTTGGTGACAGTCTTTGATCATGGAGTGGGGAGTAAAAGAAAATCGTATCGCTGTAATAGCACTCCATAAGTGTGAAAAAAATGCTTCTGAAATTTTGAATTTGTTGAAACCGCTAAAAATAACAAAAAGATTCATTTATCGTGCCATAGAACGATTTAATGAAACCTTAGGCATAGATGATAGAGCAAGGACCGGTCGTCCACGTGCAGTTAGAACAGTCAGTGCCATCAAAACTGTCCGAGAGCGCATCCGTAGAAATCCACTGCGCAAACAAAACGAGGCCATCATCCAGCTTCTGTAAAGGTTTGGTGGGGTGTATCCCATAAAGGTGTCACAACACTCCATTTTTGCGAAAAAGGTGTCAAAATCGGTGCGGCGGTTTATCAAACCAAAGTGCTGGAAGGTGTTGTGGAACCTTTATCGCAAACTCTCTTCGGTGGACAACATTGGGTCTTCCAGCAAGACTCTGCACCTGCTCACAAAGCAAAAATCACACAGGAGTGGCTTCGCAACAACATTCCTAATTTTATTGCACAAGAAGATTGGCCAACCGGGAGCCCAGATTTAAATCCGCTGGATTATCCATTATGGACAGAGTTAGAGAACAAGGCCTGTAGAACTCCCCACCGCAATTTGGACAGTCTGAAAAAATCGTTGGTGAAAGCAGAAATGAAATGTCGTTGATCACCGTGCGTGCCGCTGACCAGTGGCCACAACGTTTAAAAGCTTGTATAAAAGCTAAAGGAGGTCATTTCGAGTAAAGCTTTTATTAATTAATTAACAATATCTTATTAAAATAAATTTTGTTGGAATAAACATATTATCTTTTATTGTTTAGATTTTATGCTTCTTTAAAGTTGTGACAGAATTTATGGTACGACTAGGTAAGTGCTTTAGATTAGAATATTTGGCTACCTAAAAATGTAAGTCCAAAAAACCAAAAATACCAATACAAAAGTCATCTTTGATGATCTCCAACCTTAATTCCTTCTTTGAGTACCTTGCCAAGTTAATATAAATCCTTTTACATAAATCATTGCAAATGACGACCAGTAGTCCAACGAAGAAAATTCGAAAATTTTTTGGCCGGCAGGATATGTGTTAATTACTCCAAGAATTCTTCATACATTTCGTAGATTATATCTTGAATTGAGACTTCACTAGGCATCTCAAAATGTGTAACAGGAAAAAATTCCTAGCAAAACAACTGTTGAACAAACTCTTTTGTTTTTCAATTTAACGCGGGAGACCGTGATTATACGTTAGATTCGAACCCACAGCAAAATGTGGGTGAACACATTTGATCCGTCATTTTGAATTTCTAAATTTCAAAATTTGATTGGCAATCAGCAGTCTCAAGCGTTTTCAAATATCAATTTTTGTGGTAATCAGCTAAGGTCTAAAATTATTGATTGTCATCTTGGGCCCGCTAATTTAAAACTTCATATCTTATGCAAATAAAAAAAAAATAACCATATGTTGGACTGATGTAATTTGTTTTTGAATTGCTTACTCGATTTTAAATATCAGCTAAACATATCGTTATCTAAACAAATAATTAAATGCTACATTTTTGAGTATTTTATAACAACTTTTTTATTTATTTATTTAATTCGCTTAATACAAGCTACGTAACATTTATTTATTTAACAATAACAATTAAAGCTAGAATTAAATTAAACTTATAAGCTAGAGAAACAGCAAAATGGGAAGGCAGAATTAGATTAAGTTAACCTAAGGAAAGGGAAAGGGGCCTAGAACAACAATTCAAGAGGAACTGTGGTGGAATTCGTTCCTAAGAGACGATTTAGAGAGATGAAAGTCGAAGGAGAGAAGGGAGTTGGCCTTTCGAAGCATATGGGTGAGGCTCGGCAAGTCCGTAGTTGGTGCGGTGGTAAGCAGGGCGAAAGAGAGGGGCCGTCCTGACTGCTGAAGCAGAGAAGGACAATCAATCTCCCCAGAAAGCAGTTGATGGATGAATATAATATCAGCGAGGTCGCGCCGCTTCCATAAGGGCTGCAAGTCAATAAGCATCAAGCGGTTTTCGTAAGGGGGAAGATACAGACGGTCAGAACAGGGAAGCTCACGTAAAGCAAACTGAAGGAACCTACGCTGAACAGCCTCAATCCTGTTGATGCTTGTAGATTGGTATGGAGACCAAACTTGGCAAGCGCACTCGAGGAGAGGCCTGACGAAGGAGACGTAGAGGGATTTGGCAACATAGGGATCAAGGAACTCCTTAGACCAGCAGACCTTTAACACGTTGACGGCGGCATCGATATTTAGAGTTTTCTCTGTGAGGCGGCGCCCGAATGCGCACGGCTTGCTTCGTGGACTTTTTATCCATACAAATGTAACCCACTATGATGCACGCGGCCTCACTGGACAGGTACGTGTGACTCACCGGTGATGCACATCGCCTCACGGGACAGACACTTGTGACCCCCCGGTGAAGTGTTAAATGACATTTTAAATCTAAATTAAAAAACTACATAAAAAGTATGATTTTTTTCTTTATCAGACTCCTTATAAAATGCAGACTTTATAATTTATTTTCCCCTTCAACGAGAATTGGTTCCCTGATGTACGGATGTACGCAAATTGGGGATTTTAGCATGAATTGCTATTTGTGAAAACAACATAAATATTTTAAATATTTGATTTATATTTACAGATGAATGCATAACATCAACACTATTGCGTTTAATCATCGATTCTAAATTCTATTCGAGAGCTCCTCATGGTGATAGCACTTCCTTTAAGAGTAAAGCAGGCCCACTTTAACTCAAAATTTGACGACTAGTGATGCAGGCAAACGTAATTTATTTCACTGATGGCTTTATTTATTTTGATTAAACGGATATAAATGAAATAATCTCGCCAACCCAACACCGCAAGTGCCTGAAATTAGGAAAAATTTATATAGTTACAGAAACCGAAATCTCTACCTGCTGCAATCAGTTGCATGGCCAAACTCTCAATCCTTCCCCGCTTCATTGACTGTGCAAAAATGTAGGCGGCAATTCCAATTACACTTGATCCACTAACAATCCTGCACGCCAAGCAATCTTTACTCGAAGCCTGGTCCACATTGCCCCCAGACTTATTTTCCATTTCAGCGGAACCTTTGCGAGGGCAAATTTTAGGTTATGTCAACAATAAGAAACAGCTGTTTTTGGACAAGTTTATTTCGACTGGATACAGGCAAACAAGTAGCAAAAGTTTTTTCAAATAATTTAAGGAGAATTCATTTTTGGAACTGTCTAGAATCCAACTTTTCCCAGCTTGGTGTCAGTTTTAGGGTCTGCCGTTAGATTCTGCACAGCAACGATAGTCTCATTGATTTTGGTTTGCAACTGACGCAGTCTTTGAATCTGCAGCAGTCTTAAAATACGCCCTGCATGATCCAGTTGAGATTCATCGCAGATCACATCGTTTCCTTTCTCGTATGGGAAGGGAATGCCTTCGATAACAGGCTCCATTGAAGCAGTTGGAGTGAGCCGCTCATGAATGATTCTCTTTACAGCTTCCAGTTGCACAAGGTGATCAGGGTGGTAGGCAACGCCCAACTTGGATGCTAGGGTGCGTGCTCCGTTGACAAAATCGGGGTGATTGACTGAAAAGAAAGGATTTTATATGGAGCATAATTTAAGTAAGAGCTTTACACTTACAGTCGATATTGTCAAAGAAATTTTGGGCCTTTATGCTCGGTTCATTGGCTTTAGCAGTCTTTTTGAGTATTTCCTGGGAATTGATCTCTCTGTATTTTTCGGGGGCATCGAGAAACTCCAGCCGAACAGCAACGCCCAATAACCAACACATTTCCTCCTGGGGAGTTCCAAATTTTGGTATTCCAACATCTTGCTTGTATTTAGCATAAGCCTTTTCCCACTCTGCCAAATTATCCACAGTCCTCAATCCAACACGATCTTCAATTCGGTAATGTCTAATTTTTTGGTCTTCTAACCACAGAACAGTGCTTGCAAACTGTTTACGGTCTAGAAAAAGGGATATTTCATGACTAAATTAATATTTATGGGGCTCAAAATATTCACTGCTGCAGTCTATTTTTTCTGGAGTTGGATGCTCCAGCGCAGTCAACTTGAATTTCATCATATTGGCCAAGAAATTTGTTTAAAATAAATTACAAAGGAAAAAGCACCGGCTGCAAGATTATCGAGGAGACGAGAAATTGTAACTGTCAGTTTTGTTGCTCAAATTGACATAATTGAGCTAACTCATATGTACAATACAAGCTGTTAACATCACTGCGTATTTGTAAGAAATTTTGTTTTAACTGTAAGAAAGTAAACAACGCAAAACAAGGTACAACAAATCCTTTTGCAAAAATTTAATACATAATTATATAATGTAAATAAATGCACAAGAAAGTAAAGATTTCAAAAAGTATTTTTAAACGCAAAACAATACTGCACAAAAATCAAACACCTCTTACTTCATTCCTATTTATACTGCACGTGTAAGAACTGTCATCAAAGTGATTTTGTTTTGGATTGCATCAATTTCTTCAAAATATCCTTAAAAAATGATGAAACAGGAAAAACTAAGTAAGTGGTTTCAAGTAATACGAGTCAATTTATATAAATATCAAATCAGATCCGCATCATGCCGCATTGGACAACAACCCTGAAATTAACAACTCTGAGCAATTGGATGAAGATGGTCCGGAAGGATATTTTGGATGGGCGGATTGCATGGCAAAAGTTCTTAATACACAAAAACCCAAGAAGAAAAAAGTCTTGGTTCTGTCCCGAGCAAAGCGCCTGACCAAAGTTAAAGTCGAGAAAAAGCAGTACGACTTCGAAATTGAGGGTGAGGTTAAGGAGGAGAAACCCGATAAAACAGAGCTGGATACAAAAACCCAAAATGATACGAACAAAAAGCCAACGATCATCTTACGCGTTAAACCAAGCCTCAAGGACCGCGAGAGGGAAAGAGCTCTGAAGAAAATCGCTCTAAAAGGAACTGTTCAACTGTTTAACGCTGTCCGCAAACAACAAAAGGAAATTGAAGAGGAACTTGATGATGCTGGTCCTCTGGACCATAGGAAAGACGCTGTGCTGAATAATATCAACAAAAGAAAGTTTTTGGATATACTAATGGGTGGCGTGAGAGCCAAATCGGTTTTTATCGATAATACTGTAAAGAAGGAGGAAATCGATGATGGAGTTGTTAAAAATACCAATGAGGAGAAACAATGGAGCGTTTTGAGGTAAGTTGAACATTTTATGCTAATAAAAGGTACTTACAGTAGACATTTAGGGATGATTTTATGACAAATAAGAAACTGAAACATTGGGATCGGGAAGATTCTGTTGAAGGAGGCCCTAATAGTGTTGATAGTGATAGAAATGATATTTCTAGCGATAGTGCTTGTGAATAAAATTAATATAAAAAATTCGAGTTTTTACGTTTAAATTTGGAACAAGTTCGGAATAGGGGAAATGGGCTGATTCGAATAAAATTTTGCAGGAGCCTTCCGATTGGTCTCAAACAAAAATCTAAATGAATTTTTTGTCGGTCGGCTATAGTTTCTGAAATATTCGTCAAAATTAAAAGTTGAATATTTGCACTGTAATTCTTTGTCCCTTTCATAATTCTATTAATCGGCACATTTCCAAAGCGCCCAAGGTGTGCGCACCTTTCCCTAATACTCATTACACTGCATGTTTCACTACTTTTTGCACGGATAATTCCTTTTTTCATTAAAAAATGATTTTGCGCAGAGAAAAACCACGCAGTTGTGTCTGTGCGCCATTTTTTAAAAAATAACGTGCTAGATGACAGCAGGTAAGATGATTTACATTTAATTATTGTTATTTTTCAGGTTTCTCTGCGATCAAAATTGTTACTGTGTTGTGAAAAGTGTATAGTGGAGTGCGCATTAGGGAAAGTCATCAATTTGTGATGGAAATATGCAGGGAGAAAGAATTACGGCGGAAATATTCCACTTGTAATTTTGACGAAGTGTCAAAATTAAATGTGGAATATTTCGGAAATTGTAACCGACCGACAAAAAATTCTTTTTCGTTTTAGACCAAACGGAAGGCTGCAAAATTTTATTCGAATCGGCCTATTTCCCCTACTCCGAACTTAAGCCTTAATGTTATATGGCACTACTAAATCAAAGTGTTATACGCTAATTTAATTCTAAACCGCTACGAGCGCTACAGAATTGCTCACTTCAAACTGTCATGTGACAACATTTTTTCCTGGGGAACCTCAGCTGACAGCACCAAGAAAATTCTTTTAAATAAAAAGAGTTGGCATAGTTTTCTCGACATTTAGACGACAGAAAATTCAAGCACCATGAGCCTACGAGCAGTATTAGGATACACATTTTCCGGAACTCTGGTGACGGTCTCCACGATTCTCATCCTGTACCATGTCCTCACGGGAAAAGGCGAGCGGGTAAGTGTCGGATGGTTCCTGGAGGAGACTTCACCCTACATGTGGGCAACGATTGGTATTGGTCTGGCGGTGGCACTATCCGTGGTCGGAGCAGCCCTTGGTATTCACACCACGGGCGTTAGCATTGTGGGCGGAGGTGTTAAGGCCCCCCGGATTAAGACGAAGAACTTGATTTCAGTGATCTTTTGCGAGGCTGTCGCTATTTACGGCCTGATTACAGCTATCGTCCTCTCCGGTATGTTGGAACCGTTTAGTGACGATATGGTTGCGACAAGTACAGCTATCCGCAACAACAATTGGACCGCTGGGTACGTAATGTTTGGCGCAGGACTTGCTGTGGGCATGGTGAACCTCTTCTGCGGCATTGCTGTGGGGGTCGTGGGATCCGGAGCTGCTCTTGCTGATGCAGCTAACTCTTCCCTGTTCGTAAAAATTTTAATTGTGGAGATTTTTGGATCAGCCATTGGTCTCTTTGGGCTTATCGTGGGCATCTACATGACCTCCAAGGTTAAAATGGGCGACAAGGAGTAAACCAGCCACACAATTTCCATCGGGCGAATCGCCTTGCTCCTTATTTATAGGTACTGTATATATTCGAAAACATCTGGCATATATTCATTCCAGTTACTTAAAGGACACCGGCTGTTTCGCGCATCGTTCGAGCCACTGCGAAACATGCCAGAGTTTTATTTCTTTTAATTTTCTATAGAGGTATCCTTTAGGCCCATTTTACTGTAAGATTGTTTCAATCATTTTTGTTGCTGAATGTATTAATAAAAATCGTAACCACAAGCTTCCTGGGAATTTTGAATTGTACCTTAAATCTCCAACAGTTCAGGTAACTCACTGAGATGTTTTTTCCTTAGTGTAAATTAAAATTTTTAAATTTTTCTCAATGATTGAATTGAGACGGGCAAGTGAAGATTTAATTACAAAAGTTGGTAAATGAAATGTTTAAAAAAAAAAACCAAAAAGTTTTAAAAGAATTATTTTTGAGTGACAGTTACGACTACAAGACAAACATGATTTTTTCCAAAATTTTATTCTATTATTCTATTCTATTAAAAAAACGCGATAAGCGTTTTTAAAATTTTCTCCTTACAATTAATCAAATTAATTCGACATGAAATTTTTAATTTTGGGAATTTCGGCTAATATCGACTTTCATAATTCTAAAATAATTTCAAAAAATTGTTTTTTATTCGAAAAAGCTTTAAAAGAGTTTTTTTGTGATCAAGATTCCTTGACACATTGAATGCCGTGGGGGCCACCCCAAAGATGATCGAAATACAAGAAGTGACATTATCTATACCAGCTCAAAACTCTAATCCTTCTGTAATTTCTAAAACGGCGTGTGGAATAAGATAGATTAGATAAAGCATAGCGTTACTGCTTCCCATGCCTTATTTAAATTCCAATCAGAACGAAAAAGTTAAGAATAGGCAGCAAAATATTCTCACCTACAGCACTTACAGCAAAGATCATGAAATACTAGATCACGAGTGTCAACACAGTAAAAGAATTTAAACAGCCCGCGTCCGTATATATGCCTTTCTCTGATTCAGAATTTCCTTATGTTGGAACATTGCGCGGGGATGGCACTAACGCTATGCATGCAAGGCACACAGCACAACAGAGGCTTTGCCCCGCCTTTAAAAATGCATATTTGGCTGCTGATTCTTTTCACTTTCGTTCTTATTGGCATTTAGATAAAGCATGGGAAGCAGTAATTCTTTGCTGTTTCCTCTAATGGGAAAATTTCCCCACGCAGTTTTAGAAGTTGTATATGGGTTAAAGCTTTGGGCTTGTATAGAGAGTGTCACATTTAGTATTTCATGACCTTTGACGTACAGTGTGGTGTATAATGTGCAGCGTTTTTTATCACGCATTTTTAAAGACGCGCTGTTTGGCTATGCATTTATGATGTCTTTTTGAATCGAGAATGGGGAAGAGGCAAGCACACTCAGAACATATATACGGAAGCCGGCTGTTTACATTTTTTCACTTCGCATATTTAAAGTCTTCGAATGAGTGCGTTGCTCTGACTGGCCAAACGTAGTTTCAATTTTCGTTCCGTTTACCCCTAAACTTTTGTCTTTCACATGTGAGCCTTTTTAGCTATCTACTTTTAGCAAAATCTACAAAGCCAATGGGCTACTAGAACCAAGGTCGAAGAAAAATAAGGAAAAACGTTACGAGTGTCACATCTTATATTGGATGATCTTTGGGGTGACGGGCGCTTCAAAGTTCTCCTCCCGCTAAATACGTTCTTCATAGGTATACAGACAAAGATGGACCGCTCAATCTCCTGTTTCAAGCGAACGCTAATTTGACAACATACTACCTGAGATAACGACAGACATACATTTGAACTGCTCATGTACATGATTTCCTATATAAGCAGACGGTGGGATTTTTGTTCCCTTTCTTTCGCTTTCAGGTAATGAGATCTCGGAAAATGACGTCAAATTAACGTTCTATAATGTTAGAGGTATTTTAGGGCGAATTGATGTTACAGAATTCTCTCCCAATTTTCTGGAGAACTATCAAATGACCAAAAATGTTTTTAGTACAGACCAATTTAAGACAATATTTGACTCAGCATCCCTTTCGTCTCTTGCACATTAGGGCACCCGTGTACGATATAAGTGTAAATTTCTACCGTTATGTCCTTTATTTAACTTTATAAGAAAAACAATTTAATCAAATCATTTTAAAATTGTATATTTTTTAGAAACTTACCGATTTTCGAATGCACGTAACAAAATGCGGCGCTCAAAATACCAAATCAAACGTTTTAAAATAGTTTGCAAAACAAATAACAAATTAAATCAATCGTCAAACAATTTGCTTTAAAATATTAAAGATTTTGTTCTTCACTTTCAGTCAAGTAAATAAGCAATTCGTGGAAGTTGTTAAATTTAGTAGTTACGCAAATTTGGCGCTTAAAATGTTAAAAAGTGTTCTTTTATTTCGAAATTTTTTAATTAAAACACAATGTTACAAACAATCAATCACATTTAATAATAATATGAATATTTTACAACGTTTTCACGATTTATTTATCAATCACAAATTCTTGAAAATATTTGTTATCTGGTTGGGATAAAGCTTTTGGCTTAAGTTTGGAATAGCGGAAATGGGCCGATTCGAATAAAATTTTGCAGGAGCCTTCTGTTTGGTCTAAAACGTCGGTCAGCTACATTTTCTGAAATATTTTACTTTTAATTTTGACACTTCATCTAAATTACAAGTGGAATATTTCCACTTTAATTCTTTCTCCCCGTATAATTTCATCTAAAATCGATAACTTTTCCCAACGAGCATTCCACTGAACACTTGTCACAATACAGTAAAAATTTTGATTGCGGAAAAACCTGAATAATTAAATGTAAACAAAAATCGTTCTACCTACTGTCATTTAATACGTTATTTTTTAAAAAAAGGAATTTGCCGTGCAAAAAGTGGTGAAATGTGCAGTGTAGTAGATGTTAGGGAAAGGTGCGCGCTTGGGAAATGTGCCGATTGGTAGAATTATGCAGAGGACAAAGAATTACAGTGCAAATGTTCAACTTTTAATTTTGACGTAATGTCAAAATTAAAAGTTGAATATTTCGGAAACTATAGCCAACCGACAAGAAATTCTTTGAGATCATTCCGTTTTAGATCAAATGGAAGGCTCCTGCAAAATTGTATTCGAATCGCTCCATTTCCCCTATTCCGAATTTGTTCCATTTTAAGAATAGGGTCCCTGTCCTCAAAAATCAACTAGAGAAGACGAAATCTTAAAATGATTTCCACGGTTTCACACCTAGATGTCGCCTAAGTAGAAGTGTTATGTGCTTAGTGCTATGAAAGTAATCAAAGAAAAACAAAACCTCTGGCAGCTGTTAATTCAACAAGATTCCCATCAGTGGACCTGTGTATGTGTTCGTGATTCTACTGTCAAATCATCATCAAAAAGTTTGAGATTTCGGTAGACAGTCGGGCGTTTTATAAGCTTTTCTATCGAACTTTTGTTACTAAGCCCAAATTTTAGCAAGCAAATACGGTCAACATTCCACTAAAGATCCTTTCCGGCATTAATTATGTCACAAAACAAACAAATTGTAAGTAAATTTAAGGTATTTTCCCCGGTATTGCGAGATGGGGGGAACTATACAACAAAGAGTTAAATTATCGGGGATTGGATGACTCGTCACTTAATTGTAGCAAGAATTTAGCCGATTGGCATCATTTCAAAGTACGTGCCGACAGCTAGGGATAAAGTATGAATACGCCAAAATATTTTGCAGCTAATAGTGCTGGGGTACGATGGAAAATTAGCGCGCAACAGCAATCCCGGTTATATAAACATAACCTTAATGGGGTGCGACTGCTTGTCTGTTTTATACTGAACCGGAAGACTCTAAATCAGTTTAGGATCAACAGCCGCGGTATGTCGATAATCGGTCTTGAAAATTTGTTCTACAAGAAGCGGAACTTTTTGTTCACGTACACTCGTCAGAAGATTTTTATTATAATCAAGAATTCGGTAGATACGTTGTGCACGATCCTGAATATGGTTGTATATTGTAACGATCTATACGGCCACTAATTTGAACCTAGCAGAGCTGAGTGTGGCCGATAAAAAAAAATCCTATCTCATTGCACAGTTCCTCCAATTTAACACTTCACCTTCCCCAAAAATCTACATTTCATAGCAATTTCTCGAAATTTATTTGTCCGGGAATGATATTGAACAAAAGGTGACACTGATTTTGAATTGCAGCCAAAAAATTAAAAGACCAGTGCTAGCTATTTATTTATTTAATTAGAGACAGCCGGCTATCGCATGCATTTAGTTACGTATTTTGGTTCAACTAAATAAAATATTTGTGTTTCAGAATTTCTTCGACAAAGGTTAATCGTTAAAAATATACTTTTTCAGCTCCTTCGAGTGCAATCTCCAGAAGGTACTCGACGCATAGAAATTTCGCCAAATTCGACCTTGCGTGATCTTTATGAATCCATTCATAATGTATTCAAAAAGGACGGCTTCGATTTTGCGGTATACAAGGAAAGGAACTTTACAAAAGAAGTAAGACTACCGGCTATTATAAAACACGTATTTTATTAAAATTCCATTCTTTAAGCTTGTCTCTAGTCGGTCTCAGACTATTGCAGGAAACAGCCTCAAGCATGGAGATTTGGTATATCTAAAACAAATTTCAGGAGCAGCCACACGAGTAAACAATTGAACGATCGCTTACTTCAAATTTAGATTAACATTTCTTAAATTTTTAGAGAGCAAGCACTACAGCTGTAGACATAAATTTACCTTCGACTTCACAGAAGCTTGATAGTGCTTCAGCTTCAACAGCCGCTCTTGCAGCTTCTGAGTTTAGACCAAACTTAAAGAATACAGATCTTCTAGAGGATGAGGTTGATCGTAATTTAACTAAACTGGATGGCAGAATTCAGCGTAGCCGAGATAATAAGCTGTAATTAAACTTAAAATTGAAAATTATCCATACATATTGAAGACTTCTATATAAATTTTTAGGTGCCGCCACAATTCGAACGGATGTTGTGTTCACTGTTCAGCTCTTGAGCCATTTGACGAGAACTATCTGAAAGAGCAGAAAATTAAACATTTATCCTTTCACTCGTACCTAAGGAAGCAAATGTCTGGTATTGATAGAGGAAAATTTGTGGCGTTTGAAGATATTAATTGTAAGATAAGATCTGGATGCCGAGAGCATCCTCCATGGCCTAGAGGTATTTGCTCCAAGTGCCAGCCGTCGGCAATTACTTTAAACAGACAAGTTTATCGCCACGTTGATAATGTTATGTTTGAAAACACTGCCCTGGTTGAAAGGTTTTTAAACTATTGGAGGTCGACAGGGCATCAGAGAATGGGAATTTTGTATGGAACGTATGAAGTAAATACGGATGTCCCCTTAGGTTGATTTTCAAATAAAAATAACATTTCAATCCAATATAATGTGCATTCAACAGGTATCAGGGCAAAGGTGGCTGCTATTTACGAGCCTCCTCAAGAAAGTGGACGAGACTCAATAAAACTTCTTGATGATGAGCACATGAATGAAGTTGACGAAGTCGCAAAGGCACTTGGATTGAAGCAAGTAAATATTTTATAGATTTCTTACTCTTTTTGACATTAGTAAAAACCGAGTTATTTTCGAAGGTCGGATGGATATTTACTGATCTCATAAGTGAAGACCCAGCAGCTGGTACTGTTAAGCACATCCGTGGAATTGACACGCACTTCCTAACAGCACAAGAATGTATACTTGCCGGTCATTTACAAAATGCACATCCGAATGTTTGTAGATACTCATCGAATGGTGTCTTTGGGTCAAAATTTGTAACTGTCTGTGTTACAGGTTAGCTTTATTTAAATGTGTTATTGAGAACTTTAAAATAACAGCGATTACTTTAATTATAGGCGATAATAAGAAACAAGTTCATATGGAGGGATATGCTGTTTCAGCACAGTGCATGGCACTCGTTAGAGATGATTGCTTGGTGCCGACTAAGGATGCTCCGGAATTGGGTTATGTGCGTGAATCTTCTGATAAACAATACGTCCCGGATGTTTATTACAAGGTAAGTGTAGTTTAAAGAGTAATTTCGCTGAAGAAACGTTTTAAATTAAAATTTCTTGTGATTTTTGATGGTAAATTCAATTTAAGCAATTTTTATTGTTTTTTCATTCAGAGCTCCGGGAATTTGATTTGAGAGTAATAATCAAAATTATTATTACGGAAATATTCAGTGAACTTGAGTGTCGTCTTTTAAATTTTTACTTAGAGGAATATTCGAATTGGTGCATTATTAAACAACTCTTAAATATTTTTAAATTTATGCCTATTCCTTATAAAAAAAACACTTCACAAGAACCATAAGAGTTGAATTGAATATTTTTTGGAAAATATGTGTTGGGAACGATGTCTTGTATGGAAAAGGAGCTGAACCAAAATTGTTTTGTCTATTTGTCTGTGCATCTGTTTGATCGCGCATCTTATGACAATGGCTGACCAATTCCAATGTGTTTTTTTTTTTATAGTATAGCGATAATCTGACTTAAAAATATAGCCAAGTTTCATTTCGATCCGTTGAGTTGATCCAAGGTAACAGTTTCAGCTCCGCACTATGTAGTCCCATATAAAGCAGCGTTGTGAATGCAGTATAATGCAGTATAACGATTCTAGGGCCACGTACCTTGGCGGTGGACTACATGGTTCCCAAGCCATGATTTGGCATGAATATTACTGCCTCCTTTCCCTCATGGGGAAATGGCTATATCACAGGCAATCGCGCGGCTGAGGGCTACAGCGAAGCCCCTGGTCAATATACGTATCTTTAGCGATAGTCAACCTGCGATCAGATCGCTAGTAAGTGTTCACACGACATCCAAGGTCGTTGCGTACTGTCGCTCGGAGCTCATCCGCATGGCTGATAGAACTGAAGTCAGTCTGGTCTGGGTGCCTGGCCACTTCGACATCCTGGGCAACACCAGGGCGGATGAGCTCGCGAGAGGAAGAGAACATCCTTCACTTCCTGTGTCAATGCCCAACACTTGCGTGCGGAGAAATCGGAGCCTGGGCTCCACTTTCTTTAATGATCTGTCGGAACTGAGCTCCGTCAGGATTAGAAGCCTGGAGCAGTTCATTAAAGAGTCCAAATGGTTCGAAGGCTAGTTATTTGGGGGCTTCGTCCCACGTGGTATCACAATGGGCCTAACTTGGCCTAAGTGTGCCTTCTTTTGGCAGCCATTTGAACCTAGAACCTAGAACGTTAACACCGTGGCCTGTCTTTAGGACCTAGACTTCTTATACTATCCTATTCATTACTGCATACCATTATTACAAACCCCATCATTCTCGGATGCCGGACTTAGGCTGGTAGTACTCAATTAATTAATCACATTCACCTAGCGCGGAACACGTACTTATGGCATGTCATACCAACCTAAAAGAACAGCCAAAGGCGCTTTATAATTTCTCCTGTTAGCTTATTCATAATTTATATTGTTTGCTAATAAAATAAATACTTTGTTTAATACTTAACTCAATTATTATACATCTCTAGGGTCCTTTATTTGTTCGACGAGAAGTTTTTAATACGCCGCACTATTTGATCCCTCTTTTATGATCACCATATTCAAAACAGATTAGAGCCTTTGATTTGCCGTCAGAAGTCTTTCTAACATACTCCGGCAGACTTCATTTTACTTCAAGAACTGTTTTACTTTTGATTGCTTTCAAAGTTTTCAAATAACCATGAATTCTCGGGACAAATTGCCTGATTTTAATATTTACGTCGCCAAAGTTGGCTTAGTTGATGATGATTGATGATTTAATTATCTATATATATGTATTTGTTCTGTTTTATAACATTTATTGTGTATGAATTTGTATTTATTGGAAATTGTGCTTTTTATTAAAGATCTCTAGTGTCTTTAGTGAACACAATAATTAATTTTTTTTTTACTGACACACAGGGAAAGAAAGCATTTTAAAACTTCTTTAAGACATTGACATTATTTTTATGAAGTGTTGATTAATATAGCTAAACTACAAAATTTCAAATTGCACTGCGGCAAATTGAATAATTTTTGTTGGTGTCTAACAAGTGACAATTTATTTCTGTTGGATTTTTCCATAGGTCAGCTCTCGTTTCTCTCGAAAAATGTGTGAAAAACGTAAAAAACTGTATTTTCCATTTTTTTAAAAAATAATCAGTGTTTATTTTATATAATTTTCCATAAACGATCGAATTTACAGAAATTCATAATTTTTTGTAGTTGAAACGATATACGGTTCATAAATATTGATTATTGCGAAGAAAATCGTCGAACAATTACTTTTCACTACAAATTCATACAGCCGTCAATTATAAACATTAAGACAAATTATTAAAAGGCTTTACAGCGAAGAAATATAAGAACTAGGCATCGTACGTTGTTTGTTTTTTATTTCCAAAAACAAGGGAATAAGCTTTTTTTTGGGATTAACAGTTGATTTTCTTGTAAGGTTTTGAAAAATAAACAACCAATTTTTCTTCTTCTCGTTTAGGCAATAGCTTATGACCTATGCATGAAGTTATGAGAAATCTAGGACTCAGGGTGATTAAAATAATATATTTGCTAAAAGAAGGCTAAATTTAAACTCACTTAGTTCTTTTTTTAGCTCCAATCAATGGCTTAATCGAGTCAATGTGTAATACCTGTGTTTAAATTTAAATTTAGGAATCGTTTTTTTTAGAGAGATCGTCCGAATACTGATCAAGTATTGAATTTAATATAAAGTTGGGAACAAGTTAGATCTAAAGCTGTATGCTACCAGTTTTTCACCTTAAATTTTTATGGGAAAAGCAGACAGATCGTCATTGAATACATTATATAACATTCATATGTAAATTGAATGTTGATCTAGTTAGCCAACGCCAATACAGGGTCCTTTTCTGTTCCTCTTCCTCCAACTCTTTCCCCAGGATAGCCACTTAGGGCCGTTGCTTTTCATTCTGGCCATCAATGATGTCGAATGTGTTATTAAGCACTCGGAAATTTCTATATATATGAAAATGACGATATGAAAATCTCCAAACGGATAACCTCTACCTCTGACTCCCGACTGCTTCAGGTTGAGCTCGACAATTTTAGCATTTGGTGCAATAAAAACTCTGTTGAGTCCAAATGCCAATCCATCACTTACTCTCGTAGGCGTTCCTCTTCTTCCCCCAGAGTTTATCGGCTATCTGATGAACCTATCCCCTTCGTATCCTCTCTTCGCGATCTAGGCGTCATTTGTGATAGCGGACTTAACTTTCGTGAACACATTGACAGCGTGATTGCTAGAGCCAACTCCGTGCTTGACTTTATGAAACGTTGGTCCAAGGAGTTCCTTGATCTCTACGTAGCCAAATTCCTCTTTGTTACCTTCGTCAGGCCTCTCCTTGAATATATTTGCCAAGTGTGGTCACCAGTTCAATCCAATCGAATCAATAGGATTGAGGCTGTCCAGCGTAGTTTCCTTCGCTTCGCTTTACGTGACCTTTTCTGGTCTGACCATCAAAACCTTCCCCCTACGAAAACCGTCTCTTACTGATCAACTTGCAGCCCCTGTGGAAGCGACGTGACCTTGCCGATATTACCTTCATTCATCAGCTGCTTACCGGTGAGATTGACTGTCCTTCTCTACTCCAGCGGATCTCCATCTACACCAATCCTCGTAACCTCCGTTCGGCACCTTTCTTTCGTCCTGCTTAAGAAATGCGCTACTCACTTAGTTCAACCGCTTACCGCCCTCTTCCAACTTTCACTTTCCGAGGGAGCCTTCCCCGACCTCTGGAAAGATTCTTATATCACCCCAATCCACAAGAAAGGTTGTAAAAGTTATATTACAAATTAATGTCCTATCGCTAAACTTTCCTGCATTCCGAAACTCTTCGAAAGTCTCATCTATGACTCTATGTAATTCCACTCCAAGTCCATTTTATCATCAGTTCAACACGGGTTTTTCAAAGGCCGATCTACATCTACCAACTTGACAACCTTCGTGTCACGCACCCTTTCAGCTATGGAAGGCGGTGACGAAGTTGATGTCATTACCATCGATTTCAGTAAAGCTTTCGATAAAATTTCGCATAAAATTATAACCTTTAAACTGAACTACCTTGGTTTTCCTTCTCGCTTCATTTTATGGATTAACTCCTACCTTGATGGCCGCCATTACATGGTTCGCTTCAACTCCTCGATTTCTAATCCCTTCGTATCCCATTCCGGCGTGCCTCAGGGCAGCCACCTCGGTCCCCTGCTTTTCATACTAGCCATCAATGATATGGTGAAGGTTGTGAACCACTCTAACATATTAATTTACGCTGATAACATGAAGGTATCCAAACAAATCTCTAACACATCCGACTCCTTCCTTCTTCAAAGCGACCTGAACAATTTCTCTACCTGGTGTTTTAAAAACTTTCTCGACCTCAATGTTTCCAAATGCCAATCGATCACCTCCCGTAAACGTTCTTCCATTTCTCCCAGATCCTATCTGCTTTCAGGAGAATCCATACCTTCGGTCAACTCCCTTCGCGATCTTGGCGTTATCTGTGATAGTGAGCTTAACTTCCGATCCCATTTCGATCACATCATCGGTAAACGCCAATTCTGCCCTAGGCTTCGTCAAACGTTGGTCAAAGGAATTCTCCGACCCTTATGTACCTAAATCTCTCTACATCTTCTTCGTTAGGCCCATTCTTGAGTACGCTAGTCAGGTCTTGTCACCTTCCCAATCTACAATCATCGACAGAATTGAATCAGTTCAACGTAGATTCATTCGTTTCGCGTTGCGTTACGTTCCCTGGGCAGACCAGCTCAACCTCCCTCCATATGAAAGTCGCCTTCAACTTATCAACCTCCAGCACCTTTCCTTACGTTGTGATGTCGCCGATATACCTTCGTCCATCAAGTTCTCTCTGGTTCCATTGACTGTCCCGAGTTCCTACACAAGGGATATAAAACTAACCCTCGGAATGTTAGATCTTTCCCCACATTTCGCCTCGAAAATCATCGTACTAATTATGGTCACTCCGAACAGAACTCGCCAACAGCTCTACTGTTTTCATCCCTCAAGCAAGCTCTTTATTCGCCGAACCCACCCCCAAACTAACCCTTCCTGCATTACCCCTAATATTTGTCTGTTTTCGTTGTTTTAGTTTTAGTTTTTAATCACATACTGTAGCTTGCATTAAGCGAACTGAATAAATTAAATTAAAATTATCACCGTACCAACTATGGACTTTCTAAGCCTCTCACCCGTATGCTTCGGAAAGCCAACTACCACCCCTTTTTTGACTTCCATCTGAGTAAATCTTTTCTCAGGAATGCCCTCAATTCCTCCTAATGTTGCCTTTTTTTTTTTCTTTTCTCTCTTGTCATGTGCCATTATCATTCCCGTACTTTAATTTTAATTTATTATTGTTTTTAATTTAATTATAATCTTTTAACCTTTTTGTTAATTAGTTTTAAAATTTATTGTAGCTTGTAATAAGCGATAAATAAAATAAAATAAAAATAAAATAAAATAGCCAGTGCAAAAGTATTTAAAGATCCCAAAAAAACTCGAATGCATATATTTCCACACATGCAGGAAACGAGTTTGTACCAAAAGTGTTCCAATTTAGCCGGTATTTTCTCGAACGCTTATATATCTGTTGTGAAAAAAAACTAAAAATATCTGTAACATGCTTAAAGACCGATTGACATTTTTTGGAAATTTTTCAATTCTTGCAATTCAATAAGTCTAGACCAGTATTAGATTCAGAATTTCGATTTTGACCAGAAGTCTATACATGCTATGTGTACAGAATCTCCATGAAATTGGTTGAACGGATTGAAATTATGGATCATGGAAATTAGATATTTCTTTAGTTTAAAATTTGTTGTGAAGATCTTAATTTGGTTTGTGTTATCTTATGCTATGTATATTCTGAAAAAACTTAAAAATGTTCATAACTCATGCTTGTGAAAAGTTTCAGATTAAAAATATAAGGAAATCGAAATTTTATTAAGTGATTGTAATCCTAATCATACAGTGATTGGGATCCTAATTATCTTCAAAAATCAACCCGTAACTGAATTTCTGTGAAAACCTAGCTAGTATGAAGCTGTTTTGGGAAAGTTAATTAATTTTAGTTAATTGATATAGTCTTTTTATCTTTCTATGCTGTAAACCATGTGCATGTAGACACCAAGCACATCTCCTTGCATGTGATTTGTTGTCATAGCTCAAATGAGAAACATTAAAAAAAAATGAAAGCACTCTAGAAAAACTGCCGATTTTTGGATGGTCCAAAGATGTATTGATTTTAGGGTTACTTTTTATTTACTTATTACCAACAGGTCAATGACCATCATGTCAGAAAGACCTATGAAAGAATAGAAGAAAACTAAGTAAGAATCACAATATTTATAGAAAAATAAACTGAAGAAACGAGAATTCAATTAAGAAACATTTTTTTAAGACCCCTAACTGATACATTACAATCGACCAAATGAAAAAAACGATTAAAAGAGACATGGCTGTTTGGCATTGGCTCGTTTTGCCCAAAGTTAGTGCGCTGAAAGTCGGAATATAAAAATTTACAAACTTTTGCAAGATTCCGGAGAAAAGTAGTAATATTGTAGCACATTTAATTGAAAATAGACGGCGTTATTCATATAACATAGTATAAAAATTCACTACAAACAACGTCTATATGAACAAAACAATCATTGACACTTAAAAAAACTTTGAAAATCAATAATTAAAAACACCATCCGCAAGAATACACTTACCATTAAAACTAAATATTTTTTTTTTATAGCTGTTATCTTTCAGCACTAACATTTGTTGTTTTTTGGCATGGCATTCCCGTCTTTTGGCCTTAATGTTGATGAAATATTATAGGAAAAGTACTTGTAGTACTGTCATTTTAAAACAAAACAAAATAATTGTGGTGTCGTCCAATGTTACCTTGGCGGTCTAAAGTTATCCAAAGTGATAGTACTTTGTACAGGAACTGGTAAAATAATGTTAGGAAGTTCTTGAACATTAAATGGTCAAATTATTAATTTAAGCACAATAAACATACAATGTATTGTTTTTGGTAGGTGTACCGAACTTGTGTCTTATAGTTTTTAGAAAATTGCTGGCTAAAACGGAAATAAAACGCACATTCGACACAAAGTTTTATTGAACATACATTACATATGCTTTGTTTCGTACACAATACATTTTAATTTTTACGTTTTTGCTTTTTTATTTAATTATTTATTTATTTTGTTTCACGACTACTCCTCTTGTTTAGTACTATGCTACAATACTTTTTTATGCACTTAAAACTAGACATCGATAAATTTTTAATTTTCAGTTTTCTCCAATATATGTTTCGCGTTAACATTGAGATAGAATGTTTTTCTTTTCTTTTGTAAGAAGCTTTTGTTCATTTTTATATCCGTTTCGCTTATCCAAAATATTATTCAAGTATTCTCTCTTCGAAATATAACAACAGCTAAGAAAGTCATGCCTGCGTGGAATTGTTCTTATAACTCTTATTTACATCATACTTTAGAATCACATATATCTCATTATTTATTTGGTAGTAAATCAGTGTTTTTTTTAAAAAAGAAGGTACTTTCGTTTTTTTCGATATATGTTTGTATTTAATAATATGTTTTCGGACGAGTGCTAATTGCCAGTTTGTGAAGCCAACATGCATCAGCTTATTTAGTTTGCAAATGTTTTTGAAATTTAGTAAAAATTAAAAAGAAAATTGTTATAATATCTTTCCTTCCTTTTTAAATTAGTAATATAAATTTGTTTTATTCCCTCTAAATTGTTGGGAAGAAAATACAGGGATTGTCCTTTCGGGGTACAATTATTCGTTATTTTCTTTTTTTTAATATAACTCGTCATTTTTCTCTTTTCAGGCCGGAATTTTTATAATATTCCACTAAAAAGTTTAGAGTTCAATTTTTTAGTGCAAACATCGACATTTTTGTTACATCTGTAATTGACCTGTAATACTATGTTTCGCTTATGAAAAAAATAGATTTAATAAATTTACATATTATAATTTTTCTAAATATTAACTTATACATTTTACAGCGAACTGTTCGTCAATCTTACCTGTCCAAAAATTGGTTTGACATTCAGCACACTGACTTACTATTTTTTTTTCTTTATCCCTGATTTAGTAGATATTTTTTGTTTAAGTTACATTAGTTATTAATCGCCTAATACGATAAACAGTGGGAGTGATTTGCCTTTTTTAATATTTTAATAGTATTTTGAAAATTCTAACTCAGAAACTAAAATGCCTGTAACCCGAATTTAGGCTATAATCCGATTTTGCTAAGTATTTTCAATTGAAATTGTAATTTCACATTAATTACTAGTTTCGAAAAATGTTAAGACGAAACCATAAAATCTTGTGAGATATTTAAAGATAATACATCACCTACTAGTTGTTCAACATTTCAGTAATTGTATATAATAGGTAGACTTATTCTATTTCCCTAAGTTTCTTTACACTCAGAAAGCTCAGCTGAATAATTCACTCCTAATGTTTGTTGTTAACATTTTAGTCAACTACGTTAAAATAGACGTAAATGTTTCAGGAAAATGCTTAAACTAAGTGTTGACATATTTTAGTAGTCTTATTTCGAAGATACAACGCACTTCTCGTGCTAGGTTAAAAAGCCAAGCTCACAAGCCTTTTTTCAATTTCATTTCATCTATCAATTCTTAAAGTGGTTTCAATATGTACTTTTGGGGAGGAGAGAGTGAGATTTTATGTAAGTTAAAAAATGCATCAAAATTACACTAAAACATAAGACATTTTATTTTTTAGAAGCTGAATTAAATTATATTCGAATTACAATTAAGTTTTATTACAAAATTAAAGTTGACGAGTAAACTCTTTGAGAAATTAATATATAATAAATGCTCTTTCTTACCATAATATAATTAAACAATTGCAACATCGATGAAATGTATTCAAAAAAACCAAATTTGGATGCCCCCAATAATGAACATAAATATGAATATGAAATTCAATTGGAGAAATCGAAAGCGAGCGATCGAAGAAAAATAAATTTATCGACATAAGGAGGCAAAGCAAGATGGTTAAAAGTAAAACTATGAAAGAAACATGAAAATGATAATCCATTAAAGACTGTTAACATTAATATAATGGACGAACTTCTAAAAATATGGTGTCTACTTTGTCAGTTTTGGAGATATGGGGTGATGAACTTATTGATAAGGATAACATTGTGATTGATTTTTGTCATTCGTTACTTGCAATTTGGCTGCTATGCTTGAAATTATCAAAGGGGAAATCCCTGTAAAGAGAAAATGTTTTTTGCGTAGTCTAAGACGATTTTGACGCATTTATAACTTTACTTAGTTTATGTCTAGTTGGTTATGTACTATTCCAACTCCAGGGTGTTGTTTCTGAAAATTGATTTAATCAATAATAATTTAAATCACGATATAAGCTTAAAGTACGGCAACTTCCAATTGGAACTTAGTTCCTAATTACGTTTTAATCATTGATGTTTGATGGAATTTTTGTATGCTATAAAGCTCAGTAATTTTTACAGCACTAATATTTAGGCAGATATGCATTTTTTTTTTTTGCAAAAATGGGACAAATTTCGAATTGAATTGAATTATTTCTATTTTTTAAAAACATAAATATTTAAGCGTTTTATATGCTATCTAAAAAGAAAAGAAATTGAAGCGGGTCGACCGTAACGATGTTACTTTTGAAGAAATTCTTTCTTGGCAGAGTGCCAAAAGAAACAAAGCAAGGGCAATGAAAGAAGCTGATGGTTGTTTTTATGTGTTTTGCTTTAGTTTGCTTATAACATATTCACTCACTCATTACTTATACGTTAATTTAAAAGCATCATAAAATACACCATTCATTTTTGCGATGTAATAAACTGAAAAAAGTCATTATAATATAATATGCAACCTCATACATACATAGCAATTTTTCCCTCCATAAAACTTACATCTCTCTTTGTACTGTCCGTAGGTATAATTGTTACGTTATGCTAAATTTATCTCATAAAATTTAGTTACGCTTCTACGTCACCAAACCCTTAAAACCTAAAACGGAGTTGATATTATTTAATGAGAGATCGTTTCAAAGATTTTGGCTTCGTTTAATTATGTAAATAAAAGTGATGTGACGTTCTTTTTTAAAAGCATCGATTTTATATATATATACATTTTGTGAAGATGGGACACGGATTTATATAATTTCTTCGTCTAATTAAATATAGTATATATATTTTTTTACTCTCTCCTCATATTTGTTAAAAAAATATTTTTCTTTGTTCTCGTTTCTCGAATTTGATTTCTTTTCTATATTACAGAGAAATATTATATTTGAACATTTTTTTCTACATTATATGAATGTTCTATGTTTTGTCATTTGAATTTTATACTTTCCAATTTTCCAACTAAAAAGTGGAATTTTTAAAGGAACTTTCTATTATTGTTCATTAATTTTGTATGCTTAAAATTTAAATGCTATTTAATCTAATACGTGATATTGAGATGAATGCTCACCAAACTAATCGACTAATGCGGTGGTATTATTCCTTTTTTGACTTTGCGTTTTAAATAATGTTCGAGGATAATAGTAACCGAACATCACAATCATAGAAACAAAACTTAGTTACTACTTTAAATTTTACCATTGTGTCTATTTTATTCCGAAAGATAAATTAGGTAAACGTAAAACAAATGAAGATTTAAATCCTTACAGTTAGTAACACAGCATACACTTAAAGCGATCACATACTGTTTTTTTTTTTTTATTCAACTCGAAAAACATACACAACATTGAATGGAACCATTTTTTGTCCTGCTAGTGTTGATGTAGTTGACTAATTTCGCTTTATAAAGTTTTATATATGGTTTTTAAACGACTAACTTTCTTTATGGGTATTCAACGATGGGTGATACTATGGTTCTTAATTTTTAGTACTAAACAATTATTTTTCATGTTTTCTACTCCTACTTAAATTTTTTTATTTTGACATCCACCTAACATTGTTTTCTGTTTTCTATAGATATCACATTTATTTTATTTTTAAGTTTCCGTCTAATTTTTTATTATGGTTTTGTTTTTACACATCTAAAGCAATTGTATTGTTCACTATATATGTATTTGCTTTTCTCTTAATTTGCCGTAAAGGAACATATGTCGTTAATAAATCAGTAGGACTATTTTTTTACTTCTTGTTATTCCGTTTAGTTTTTGATATTCCAATATTCATTTAACAAGCAAGAGGATATTACAAGTCATATGAAACCAAATCACACACTAAACAATTTATGTCAAGAAGAATATTTTAGTTAGGGTACCATGGTATTGCTTTCAGAAATATGGTAATATACTTTATGAGCTATTCCAGGAATAGTCTATTACGGGTTTCTTTAAAATACTGATTTCCTTCAAATCTGTGCATTTTATCTTCAGGTGCACCTGATTAATGAATTGAATGTGTTGATTTAAATGAAATTTGAGGACAAGTAGGTTGAAAATGTATACGATTTTTTAATATTGAAATTAATAAAGGTTCACATTTTATTAGGCAAAATGAAATGAAAATTTTTCAATTCTGATTTGCTCTAATATAAATAATAAATAAATAAAAATTTTGGATTAATTTTACTCATAACTAAAATCAATTGCGAAAGAATAGCCCACTGAAATAAAATTTTTTTTTAAAAAATAATGATTTCACATTTCAATTTTTAAATTACATTAATCATTAAATTTTGTACAAATTTTTTCGGCCTGTTTAAAAGAAGCCCTCTGAATAACTACTTTTTAAATGAGGAATAAGTCAGTGTTACTAGAAAAATACTACATTTACTAAGGCGTTATTTCGTTAGTTTAATCCAAATTTGTTTTTTTTTCCAAGAAGATTCATGACGTATTTTAAAATACCCTAATTATATATGTTTTTTAAATATCTATAAAGAAATTTTAAATAGGTACAGCATGATATTTCTTGGAAAGAATAATTTCAAAATAAACTGACAGAGGCGAAATAATATCTTGGTAAATCTATTGTTAAAGTATAGGTCTTATTTAATTGCAACATTATTTATGAGATACTCCCCATAATTATTCCATAGATATCGTTTTCGGGATGAAATATTCTTAAGCAACTCAAAACACACTATCTAAATTGATAATTTTAAATAAAAGATCGTGATTCAATTCAAAAACTGAAAAAAATTATGAACACTTGTTTAAGTTGTTTGTAGTTTTCAAAGATGAGGTTTTTGAATTGCGCTTGAACAAAACTAGCAACAAATTCTTATGATTCGCCAGTTAAACTCCAACAAATAAATTGTGCCTTTTTAAATATATTTATTACATCGTATATTTTTGTTACTTTTTCGTTTTGCGACAATTTCCCGAAATAGTCATTTATATTACTAAATTTCATCAAATTATACTTTATCTAATTAAAATGTTTGTATGCACATCGACAGACACATATGTAATTATGTTTTTGTTCTTTCTGTATCCATATGTATATACAGATATTTTTTTCATTTTTTTTTTCCTTTTATTCGACATAAAATTTATCTACGAAATACGCGTTTTTTTTTTCTAACAGGTACAGTGTATTGTAATCGACATACAAAGATTCTTCTATTTTTCTTTTATGTGTCTTTCTATCTTTTATGTCGTTTATTGTAATCGAAATCTGTTAGCATTTCACGGCATAAGTTATTGTTTACGATTTAAAATGTGCCCTTAAGTAAAAAACATGGATTTAGATTATAAGAAGCGCCTTTAAACATATAAAGTATTTACGAGTACACTTTACGCCTAGCCAAATTTTGTATGCGTTTAAACACTTATTTGATTTTTCATCTAAATAATGTCTATATATTTTATTTATATTTATTTCTCAGCTACACTAAAATCTTAAGACTCCTTTATTCCTTCCATAAAAATAAATTTTCTTTCCTTTATATTAGGCAATACTGATTTTTCAGTTTCTACATATTTATATATGTATCTTTTCCTCCCTACAGACATCGTATTTGCCTAAAAAGTGAATATATATAATGATGGTTTAAAAGTGCAGCCCCACGCCAAGCAAATACGAGTGTATGTATAATCATTCCGCACTGTAATATATGTTTTTTAATTTTTTTTTTTTTATTTTTCACGCTTCAAGTAAATCCTCAAATATATATAAATTGTGTTCCTCTGCGTTTTTTTTTTTAATAGTGTATATAGATTATTTTCATTTTTCGTTCACAAAAAATACTTTTATATAAAAATTCGAGTAGAAGAAGACTAGAGCTGCCTTGCCCTTTTCATAACATCTATTTATTTTTTCCTTGTAGAAAAATTTTTTTTTTATCGAGAAGGAGATAGTGGAAAGGTAAATAAATATTAAAAGTAGAAAATTATATTTTTTTTTTCTATTTTTTTAAAACTAACCTGCTCTACCGAGATAAATGGTACTTTAATTCGTCACGACCTATTTTTCCTAAAAATTCTATTGATACACAGTTTTTTGTTTGTCTATATTTTTTTCTTGATCCCATTTATTACGAAATCATTCTAAAAAGTTTTTTTTTTCGAATTTAGTCGATTAAGAACAATAGAATTTATTACAATTAGCGAGAAAACAATCAGTAATTTGGTCAGTGTTTATTTTACTTTATTATTTAATATTTCGTTAAATCAGTGGAATAATTATAACATTTTACATATTATTACAAAATTTCAAATTATTATAATAAATTTTTCGCGTCGTGTTTGTATTCCGTTTATAAGAAATATCAATTTGCTTTTAACTAAAGCTAAAATTTATATAGATTTCGGAAGACAGATCGTAAAGAATGATAGTTTTCTATGACTTTTGAAAATATTGAAGACTTAAAAGCTGGGAGTAACAGCAAACGCAACTTTAGATTTGTAGGTAGTGGCAACTTTAGTTATCGTTTTATAATTTAAGTAGTGTCTACTATTGCCTTCATTGCGCAGTATATGTTAGCATTTTTACCGACAGTGGCAGTGAAAGAGTCTCAACAAATCGGGCAGTAGTAACAATTGTAGCAATAGTACCGCTGCTTATAATTTTGTGGTACTATTTAAAAACATATGCGCTAAAATAATTGCTAAACGCATTTTCTCAGCGCAAAATTGATACATAACTTATTCAAATAAATCAAAAACCGTAAACTAACTGACTCTCCACCCGGTCAGTAAGTAGGTTGTCTGAAACTCAGCAATGTTAACAGGCAAACAAAATAGAAGAACATCTAAAGGCCGTGCAACTCCCAAAAAATGTCTATTTACATGAAATTAATATTGAACAGACCTGTAAAGAGAAATAAGGCCGCATCGTGATATCTACTAGAAAATAAAAAAAAAACGACACACTAATAAGCCATTTAGTAAAGACTACTGGAACTAAAAATTCTCTTGAAGACACTGAACATGTTGCGTTAAGCAAAGAATCTTAAATTTTTCATTTTACCACACGTTTTGAATTTTAGATAAATACTCTCGAATAGGTAAATATATACACTTATATACATGAACACCGCTTAAATTGTTTTTAAAAAAATATGATTACCGCTTTTCATAAATCCGCTTAATATCTAAAAATATAGTTTAGAAGGCAGTTATAATATCCGCTATTTAATAACCATAACATACTAAAAATAAATTTGCAAATCCTTCAAGTATTTATGGACTAAATTTGGTGGATGGAACAATTTAGGTTTTAACATAGTGAGACAATAAAATCAATATAACAACAAAACTGTTTGGGAAAGTTGAACATTTTTTAAACAAATTTCTATTTTGGCAGTTTTGTTGTTTTTGCTTTTAATATTTCACAGCTTTTAAAAAGTAACTTATAATGAAAAAAACCGCCGTATTCATCATCGAAAATCGCCTACGATCCATAAATCATAAACTAGATATGCTTATGTTACATCGCTGACCAAATTACTAATTTTTTTTTAGTTTTTCAAATTATAAATTTATTTTTCGCCTTAAAAGGAAAATAAAGTAATAAATCAACAGCAATTTTTCGTATATCATCACAATCAGGCTATCGAAATTCATTTCACTTAAAAATAATATTTACGATAAAGTAAAACAAAATGTACGCATACTTTTTGCGAAGGACTTAACCATTCCATCTGAATGCGTCGTAGTTTTACACGTGAATTTTGTTTTTCTTGTGAAATATAAAAATAAAATTCGTTTCTTTTTTTATGTATAATCTATTTATATGTACTTCAAGGTATTTGTGTTTTTTACGATATTTACGCTTCGACATTATCGTGTTTTTTTTTTTTTAAATATATAAAACGTTTTAAGCCGCTTCTACCCTAATTTATATCTTTGAACCCTGTTTTTAAGTAAATACGTTGATTTCAAATAAATCGTTAAAAAAAACTCCTTTAAAAGACCGATGTATTTCGTTAACGATCATTTTTTAGATGTTGAATTTCTCTCGACAAATATCTAGCTTAAGTGGTGTTGCTGATTTTTTGATAGTGTAACTGATTAATGATTGCAATGGATATTTGGTTTTAGTTTCAAATAAATTCTAATTAAAAATGTAGGTTTAAATTAAGCATAGGTACACGTCCCAGATAAATTATAAGACCCAACTTGCGTATACTCGCAGAAATCGGTTTGGCTTAATGTAACTGAAATGTTCTAGAATAAATTATATTATCGAAAATAACGATTTCTTTTACATGTATATAATAGAAATAAAATTTAGCATACTTTATTTCGTTTTTTATGCTTAATTGAATTTTTGATTAAGAATTTGTTTTGAAACCGATAAAAAAAAAATAAACCGCCGTTTTATATATAAAATTGAATATTTAAGATTTGTTTTATTTTGAATTTATCAACAATTGTCGATTTCCGCAGGAAATAAGAAACTGTTCACCTCGACAATTTGTCGAACTCAATAATGTATTAAATTCGGAAAGTATTAGTGTCGATATCGACAATTTGTCGACTCAAACGCAAAAGTGTCAACATTTTTGTTTGTTTAAATTTTTAAATATAGTATTGATAGTAATCTACAACTCCACTTCTGCCATGAACAAAACATATATATATTATCAAAATATTAAAAAAATTCGTCTATTATAAATTTTACCCGCTTAACGTATTCGCTTTCTTATATAAATCCTAACTATTTCGATAGCCACAAATGCTTATGTCGCATTATTCACTACTTATCACATTTGGTTACGTGAGGAAAACAAAATGAAATTCCGTAAAAATTCAACAAATAGACGAGTAAAAAACAACAGGAAATGTTTCTAGAGAGTTCATAATAATGAATAAACGCTTTTTCTTATAAACATAAAAGTGAAACAAACAACAAAATTAAAAAAAAGCAATAGAATCTACTGGAATTCCTTATTGATATTTACCACAATTAACAATCACAACATTGCTCTGAGGTTTACCAGCTGAATCACCAGCTTGGCTTATTTTTTCAACTAGTTCTAAACCTTCAATAACGAAAGCAAATATTCCAGTAAAGCCGCGCATTTCTCTTAAAATTATACGAAATTGTGAACCCACTAAACCTAAATTATCATGACGTTTTTGACTACGGCGCATTCCAACTGAGCCCCGAATGGCCAAAATTTTTGTATCGTCTGGCATAAAGAAACCCTCTTCGAATACAGATCGACCACCACGACCGTTATTTAGTTCAAAATCACCGGTTATGATACTTTCATTTTCCCAACATTGAAAAATCTGACAACCCTTGTAACCGAAGCCTAGCTCACCAGTAGCCAAAGCGCCGAAATTTTTAGACATTTTCGGTGCGACATCGTTTCGCACCTCGATTAGGATACGGCCACAAGGGTTGCCATTCATTTCAATGTTGAAGTAATAAATGGGATACACGTGAACGTTAGGGGTGCAAATTAGGCTACTCGTTTGCGATGACGTGACCTGCTGAACACAGTTACCGCTTAATTGGGACTTTTGTACCTGACTGGAATGATGTTGCTGCTGCTGCTGTTGTTGTTGCTGTGCCTGTTGCATGTGATGTTGCATCATTTGGATGGTTGGCACTGAAATGCCGTTCAATTCGGATGGAACGAATGAGACCGATGATGATTGTGGGGCTTGTGGGCGAACACCAGGTGGCGGGGCAGTCGAGGGCACAGATACAATACCCTCGTTGAGGTGGCTGTTGAAATTGTTCCCCGGTTGACTGGATTTTGGTGAACTTATTGTTATATCGGCGTACGTTTTGGCAGTAACTCCGTCATGTGGCGAGGGATGGTTGGTGGTTAGCAACTGTTGTGATTGACCCGACTGTGATGCTTGGTTCGGTGTGGTTTGCTGCTGCTGCTGTTGGCATGATTGACTTTGAGAGGCTTGATGATAACCAATGCTGCCGTTGTTAATTTGTGAATGTTTAATACTTAATACATGTCGCGAATACAATTGTGATATGCAATAGTTGGCCAACAGTAGGATTGGATTGTGATGACCGATGCCGTTCAAAGTGTTATACGAGTCAGACGTGTGTAGGGCGGCAAGGGCTTGTTTAATCAAGTCGAAATCGAATAAGACGCCATAATGTCGAATAAGGTCGTCCAATTTACATTGCAGGTACATTTCTTGATACTTGGATTGGAGTCGTTGTTTCTCCATATTTAACGTTGTGTAGAGCTTAAAAGCTTCGGCGGGTGATTGCTGTTCTAACATATCCAGACAAATTTTCGCTTTGCCCAGGCTCTCGCGCATTTCAGCTATTTCAAGAGTCGGTATATGATTTATCAATTCTGTCTCAATTTGTGTCTTTAGCGCTGTACATGCTTCTAAAATTTTTAACAAAAAATCTCTCTGCTTTAGCACCAAATGTTGTACTTCGTTTAATATCTTTTGCATGCTAAGTAGCTCGCTGGCAATATCATTGTGGATTGTTTCCTTCGCCTCAGATTGAGTCTTAACGCTATGATTTCGATGTTCCTCGGAACCAGCACATGCTCGACATACTAAAACATTACATTTTGTACACCATAACGCATTTGGCATTGCATGCGTTATACAATTTTCACCCTTTTTTATCTTATTGCTATTCGGCCCTATTACACTTGGCTGTTGACTCGTAGTTCCTGATGTTGATTGCTTATCCGGTGGTTTTGATTTCATGTTTAACATACTCAAATTTTGAGATAGATACAAAATAGCATTGTAAGTCGGTAGGTTCTCTGGCTTCATATCTGGTCCTGGAAGTTCAGTACGTTTCCAACAGTGGACACAATATAGTTCTGTGCCTTTTAAAAGTATCGAATTAACACATTTTAGGCAGAAATGATGACGGCATGAAAATAATTTTGGTGAGGCATCGGTTTCATTGAACGGCAGATGACAGCAGCTGCACAATATAAGCTCTTCCAGCTCTGGTGGCACGACTAAGTCCATCTGAAAGTGTTAATAAAAGTAGTAAAGTTTAAGCAAGCGCCCTAAGAAATTTTTATATAAACAAAAATAACTTACTTTTATAATTATATAAGGCTATCTATAGACCATATAGGTATAATATAAGAATATAAGAAACTGAGTAGGCGAACGTTTTATAAATATTTTATCCAACTGTTCTATCTAGTAGTAGATCTCAAATTAAACTTTTATCATATATATGCAAACGATTTTATCTTCAGTGCGAAGTACATTTTTTAATTTTAATCTTAAGAATGGTAACTCACAAGGAAATATGCGTCCAAATATAGAACAGGACTATACAACCAATAACTGGAAATATTTTAAGGAAAATTTAACTTATTGAACCAAAAGTAATCATTTCTACATAGCTATAAGGGAGGAAATCAATATATATTGAATTGGCACGAAACAGATTATATCCTACAAGGGAAATTAGGGAATAAAATACTCGTTACCAAATATTTTGGTTGTCCTTCGAAGGATAGAATATGATATATGTTCATATCTTTGTTTGCATTAGAATATATTTTCCTTTTTGCCTTTCGTGAAAAGCATCCCACAAGATTGGGGACGACATCTTTTCATTACGAAAAGGCAAATGAATACGAATGGGAGAGCTTTTGGGGAATTTTTTTCATTTTGACCCATTTTAAGTTGGGTTTTGGTGGTTTTCAATAATAATCCTTAATTTTTCTTTCAAGGAGAGAGAGGTGAGGAGGAACAATTTTATGGAGTGAATTTAATCTTGTTGAAGACTAAATATTATTTATTACGGCATATGCGAAAATTCACAGACTCCTATCAGGAAGTTAACCAGGTTAATATAGTCAAAGTTCATGAATGAACTTGTTTAAAAGAAAGAAATTATAACGATGAGTGAAATTAAGTATTTTGAAACAAATTGTTTCAGTCATCCATTAAAAATAGAAAACATGTGGTAAAGTGGCGTAACATTTAAAATAAAATAAAATCGACAAAGTAATTTATTTAAAAATACCCTTGCCTAGCTTTAAATATAAATAGAATAACGCAAATTTATTCATTAAACGAGGAATGCTTCAGTAACAGCCTTTTGTGGTATAAATATTCTTGTTCGTGTTTTGTTTTTTTTTTATTCAATTAGATTAAATTTGCTGATTTCGTTGTATGGAAGTTTTCAATATATACATTTTTAAAAATAACTCAAAACAACTTCTTGACTAGTTAAATAAATGGTTTAAGAGTATAATTTCGCAACTAACCCAAAACAATGTTTTGTTATTAAATTGAAATTTCAATCATAGAGACATTGAATGATGTTCGAATATCAGCAATTAATTTACGTGATATTGAATTTGAATTTTTCTACCAGTCCTCAGCAAGTCACAAATTATTCATATTTTTATTACATTGCTGTTCGTATTTCGAATCAATCGAAATACACTCATTTATATAGCATTGTATATCTTCTTGTATACACCACAACTTCACGAGAGGATACAATATAGTTTGAGACCTATATAAAAGATTATTTCTGAGGGGAGGTAAGAAAGCAGAAAATTCGACATTTTTATTAGAAATTTTTTTTGGGAAAGGCCACGTTTTGTCTCATTTCTGGAATAGATTTCTGCATTTAAGATTTCTTTTTGCGTTTTCCACCTGAGTAAAGCTTTCAATTCCTCTCTCTCTCTCCTTGCCCAGGTGAGTTGATCTGAGTAAAAACTTCAACATAGTGAAATGTACATTTTTATTAGTAGTAAAATAGTTTAATTCTCTGGTAAGGTACAGCTTGTTCTGTGCACGCATCCAAAAAGACCAAAGTTGTCGTATGCCGTAATTAAAAAATCTAAAAAGTTGGTTGTGAAATCGGTAAACCGGTATTTGGAGTCGAAAACCAAAGATCATGAATTACAAGATGTGACACTCGTGACGTATTCCCTTATCTTTTTGCAGAGGGGGAGGTGGAACGAAAATTAAAACCACGTTTCACTACCCAGAGCCTTTAAAAATGCATAGTGAAAAAATGTAAACAGCCCGCATCCGTATATATACTCTGAGTGTGCTACCTGCCTGTTCGCTTTACCTGATTCAGAATTTGCCTATGCTGGAACATTGCCTGGGGACGACACTAACACCATGCATGCAGAGCACACAGCGTTCCCGAGACTTTGGCCCGCCTTTAAAAATGCATGGTAAAAAAACGCAGCTTTTTATTCCCTACATTGTAGGTGCCGTAGAACAGAATATTTGGCTTGTCTCTTTTGTCCCTGTAAAAAAATGCAGCTCCTTTCTTGTTGAACAGACTGTATATTCGATTGTACTGGGAGGCACAGTTTAAAATTATACTTTATCACTACTGAAAACAATTTCATCGGAAAGCTTGTTCTTTCCCCGTTTAGCAGTATGAGAATGGGCAATTGACACAGCTGCAATTAGTAAACTTCTTTAATCATCACTTTGGCCCTTCTAGAAATCTTTCTTTATAATTTTTAAACTTCTCTAATTATTCTCCTAATGATGATGCTTCTTCTTTTTCCCTAAAGCAAGAAATAAATCATCGGAATTAGTATGCCTAATTAGTGCCTTGAGCTATTATTTATTATTGATTAAACTTTGTTTTTAATTAAAGCAAAACGTGAAGTTATTACTTTACTTCAGCTATTTGTGGATTTTCTAACCTACGGTACAGTTCTTATTTTATAGTTAAAAACTTATAGAAAATGTTATACTTAGACATAAATATTAATTTACGGTTGGTGCTACTTTAACAAATTTGCCATAATTCATTAACCTCTTATTATATAACAAATACTATTTTGCAATGAATAATTTTCTCTTCAAGTAATTCCTGTCTTTATGAGAAATAATGAGACTTATTTTAAAAAGCACACGTCCCTTAAGAAATCTCAATAAAGTTTTTTATCATTTGTACTCATGGATAATGAATCTAAATAATCGTGTATTCAGTTTTTAAATTATTTCCTTTCCTTACACCCGCAGTTGAATGGATGGAATGTTTACACTCTTTATTACTAATAGTTCGTCGAGTGAAAATTAAAAATTACATTCTTGATGTAAGTAGAACATTTTTATTTTTATCTGATGGATTGTAGTTTATCTATTCAAATTGTGATACGAAAATTTAGAAGTATAAAAATATAAATCTGCAGTCTGTTCAACAAGAAAGGAACCGCATTTTTTTTACTTGCAGAGGCAAAAATATATTTATTTCTAATTTTTTTACATATAAAGTATATTGAAAGTACTACGATGCAGCCAATTAACAAATTGTGTAGCCCCCGCCGCTATCGAGAATGACCTGACATTTTCCGGGCATGTTTTCGACGAGTTTTTCCGCATATTCAATCAACAGCGAACGCCATATCTTCCGAATCTGTGTTAGGTGCTTAAGATTGTACACAGGCCTTCTAGCGAGTTTGGCTCTTTATTATGCCCCACACATTCTCAATTGGATTGGCGTTTGGGGATTGGGATGGTCAATCAAAGGTTATGTTATTTTCTGCTTTCCAGATTCTGCGGTTGACTCCGTTGTTTGGGATCATTAAGTTGCGCGCACTGTGACGTTTCAAGCGACACTGAAAAGAATTGGTATTGGATTTGTAGCCCTTCTATGGTATGTATAATCACTCACAGAAAGAAAGAGAGAAATACCTTTTATCTTCTTTGAAAAAGGGTGTTCTTGTTGAATAGATTGTATATTACTAACAAGAAAACGAAGATATGTACATTTAGAGGGGTATGGAATGAAGAGGTATCAAAAAGCTTCCTATGACCATCACATCAGTAGTTAGTTTACTCCCGACTATAAATCTTCTCCGCTTGCATTTTCCTGTGGTGCTAAAATTGAAAGCAAAAAATACACTGACAATAGGGGGTATCTCTGGGAGAAATAGCATTGGGACACAAACTCATTAGTTCTTTGATTAAAGTGCATTCATCATGAATTAATACCTATGTCATATTCCATACATTCATATTAGAATGGTTTAAATATAATTTAATATTGTATACTTTCTACATCTTTCTGATGATGAACTTGAATATTTTAAACTGTAACCTATTGTAAAGTTTTATTAACTCTGCAATTTGATCCAGATCAGATCATCAAAAAAAGCTAAACACAGCATGAAAAATACTCAAAAAAATAAAGTTGATAAATAATTTTTCTTCACAGACAAGTTGTTTTTTTATGTAAAGAATAAAGTTATCAGTCTTTATAAATGGGCATAGAAATGAAAGCAGTTGCCCATTATGTAACAAATAATTATCAAAGAGATACGAAATATTTATCTATAGTTGTCATATTTTTAATATGCTTTTTAAGATGTATATTCGTAAAGGATATTTGGCAGAGTTTTGATGGAAAATAACATCACCTCCAAGATAACTCGGAGGCCAAATTCATTAAATTCTACTTAAATTATATTCAGTATTTTTTTAAAGATTATTATTTCAATTGCAAATACATGTCTCGAAGGTTGTTGAAAAGAATCATCCATACTTTCAATAAATTTTTGTTTTGAGAGATTTTCGATATGAATTGAGGCAGTAAATACTCTAAATAGGCTAAAAATTAGCTTTGGAAGGCTAGATACAGTTATCATTCAGTATGAAAATGTTTAACAATAATTGCCTATAACCAATAGCAAATAATTAAAGGGGTATATTATGTTTCTTTTTATTACCTTAATTTACCAAAACATGTGCTTTTTTTGTTTCTAAGCTGCAAAGAATGCAAAAACATCAGTAGTTTAAGGTAGACGCAGCCTTTTATTTCACATCTTAATAATTTTTGTCCCCGAAGTTTTATTTAAATATTTTTAACTTCTCTATTAGATACGTGATTTATTACTTCAATTCACATTTGTTAGAAGTTCTCTATTTTTTGAATGGTAGGATTGTACTTTAAATACGTTTTGATTAATCAGTAATTCTTTATATGAGCTAAAGTTATATAAAGTAATTTTGTTTAGTTGAATAGTAATATGGGCAATCAGAGTTCATATTTTAGGCCTGTCTCAAATCCTTCATTTTAATGAATATGTACTTTATATGTGGATATTATTGGGAGCTCCAGAAGAAAATAGAATAATGGTTGTATTTATTATAATTGGGATTTTTATGGCCACTATATCTTTACTGTTGCAAAGTTAGGCCCTGTCTATTTATTACTCCCTTTTCCAAAATTTCTAGGGTATATTCGACACCAATCACAACATTTGTGTAAAGCTAATGAATCAATTATCCGTTAGCCAACTACCCAACAATCAATTTACTCAAGGCTACAAAGAAGTACTTTACATATTTGCTGCTAAGCGATGTAGAAATCTATAGGCCACATGTTTACTCTTAATGAGTCACGAAAAACCAGTATACTCCGGAATTGCCTTTGTTATTCCTTATCAAAAAAATACTTTTTCACAGTTTATTAGAAAAAGTTTTTGAATTTCAACGGATAACACTCCCATTTTCATTTCACCCTCCCACAAAAAAATTCTGAATTCTATTAAAACATAAATGCGCGATGATTCAAGGACAAGGCATCTATTTTACTTGGTAATTTTATTCTTTTCACATTAGGACAATAATCATTTCTGTCACCAACATTTCGTATTCGTCTAAATAATGAAAGCGTTGCAAGACGGTTCCTCACAAACTCGCCATCCGACTTAGAGAGCTAGATTGGCGGTGGATTAAATCAATTACGCACAAAATCGATAAAATACGAAAAACTCCCTTAAGGACGCGCGGTTCTATGCACAACGAAACACCATTAAGTACATTGACATGTTCTATGGAATGGAATATATATTAAATATTTTATTTTACGAGTCCTATAATTCAAGACTTGTAAATTAGCATGATCGTTCTGTTTCTGCTGCCAATTGTAGTGATTGGGGTGGGAGAGTTATAGATTAATTAAACGCAAATGATTAGAAGCGATATTAATGGATTCCTCGCTTTAGTTGTTGAAGTGCTTTATAATCAATTTTTTCTTTAGAACAGGACTGTTCTTTAGAGCGATTTAATTATACATTTCCAATATGTGTGCAAGCTATATACTAACTATTAGCTATAAATAAAATCAATAAGAGCTTCAAATATAATCTTCATCGGATAAAATTATTCCAGTGTTTATTTGCTCAATAGATCAGATATTTCAATTAAAATTATTTTTCGCCACTAATAACTCCGGCTGGGACTTAAGCAAAGTCACCCATCATATCAAATATTTGTAATTGGTTACTCATCCTGCAGATTTTCTCATTAACGATTTTGTTTTATATAGATAAACTACGTACAATCGTCGCATGAAATATGTACAAAAACAGAAGAATGTATATTCTAAAAATAAATTTTATATGTATTATTTGTTATAGTTAACTTATAGCTGAATGTTTAATTGACGGTTGAAATGTGAGGTCAGTTAAAAAGCAGACTTTAATTAAAACCTACTTGAACAGTAACAGTGAAAAAATGCTGTAAATCATTCGTGAATAAAAGACAGTTGTTGCTCGTTTATATATATACAAGACTTTCGTCAAATATTTAGACTTCACATTAGGACGAAATACAAGCTACTAAACATCTAAACTTGATTCATCCATCATAACTTATAGGTTTACGACTGTTACTCGAAAAAATAGCTCCCAACTCAGTCATTCTATTTAATTACTCAAGATATAAATCGACAGAATGTGAGTTGTGTCTAACGCAAAAATCCAATAAAGGTTTTGTCCGAACAATGAATCTTAGAGAGAATAATAACGTCGAAACGACACTTCCCAAACCTCCTATTTATGCTGACCTTAAGACTTTAGTGTGACAACTCTTATGAACTACTCTATAGAGTTATCACAAATAAATTTCAATAATGTATCAATGCGTCACCTTATTTGAATGCCCTCAATAATTTCCACCCCACCTCTTTTTCAGGAAGTCCTTCAACTTTTGAGCATTAAACCCTCGAACCAAGACATTCGAGTAGCGTTTTATATTTATCAAGGCTGTTAAGAGCCCCCTTAAAATACCACAAAAGGAAGGGAAGGGGGGGGTCGAGCATCTAATGATGGTGTTTTGACATGGAAGCACGAAAAATCGCCTGAGATATGAAAACCGGGCAAATTCGCATGGTTCGCTTCTATCATATATTCCAGTACATCATCTACATCCTCTAACTTTTATTACCCATTCTCTATGGTTTGTATGATGGTACCCGCAAATTCTTAGAAGCACATATAGGGATAAGAAATGTGTTAATATTTTTGCAGAGATTCGCCGTGTTTGCCAATTTTGTAATTAAATTTGAAGTTGGACTCAAATGAATTCTACAATAGTCTAGTAGAAAAACAATTGGCAATAAGAGATCTACTTTATATTATATAATAGAAGAGCACTGTTGGGATAGGTTACCGTTCGCGTAACTGTTAGTCCCCCCAAACTCTTCGATCTATAGTGGATTAAGAGCTCATCACGAATACGAAAATCGATATCCAGGGCGAGCGAGCTTTCGATTTACATATACCCCGGGGCGTGATGGTTTTAATTCGTTTCATATCTCGACATTGTGAAACAGCTGAGAATTGTTTACAGAGAAAAACGGAAAAGCTTCCACTGAGAACGTGGTGTGACTTTGAACCACAAAGTCTGTCATATACCCTACATTCATTTTTATGTAAGTGAAATTTTATATATATATATATATATACTATACATATAACAATAAAAACGCAAGATTTGTTGCTCGTTCATCTTGTAGATGCCATGCCATGTGTGAGGCTCCTCTAGGCGTACATGGGAGGCGCGCTTTAGGTCAGGTAAGGTCACGATAGAGATCAAAGGCGGTTTTGTAAAAGCGAGAGCTTCTATTATTTGTTGCGAACTTTTTTCCGCACCCGTGGAAATTTGCCTTTTGATGTGTCGACATTTTTCTTAAATAGCTCACGCTCCCTATTAGATATATGGGGTAAAAAAAGAAATAGCAATGAAAGAAATTCTTTTTTTTCCAAAGGTTAGCCAGCTTAGCGATCACTTTGAATGTTCTCTTTTGACTTGTATACACAGGTACAAAGCAAAACGGTAATTATCCTGTTTTTCTTTTTTTTTCGTATGTTTTTCTGTCCATATAAGCAGAAATTTGAATTAGAGTGAAAAAAATTGTGTGAAATTCGAAAGCTGTTTGTCGTCATTGATTCCCTCATTGAGACGCCTTAACAAGCCCCTTGGCAACCGTGACTAATTTAATTAATTAATACGTGTGCGTTTGATTGCTTGCCTCTGGGTTTGATTTCATTGTTGAGAGATTAAATTTAAAGCATATATAGAATTTCACTTTTAGTGTAACATTTCCAAAGAGGAATTTATTGAAAAGTAACTTGGTGAAATTCTTTTAAATAGGCAAGACTAATGTATTTTTTATGATCTCTTAAAGTAGAAGATTTAAAGCCAGTACAAAATCAAAGCTATTGATATTAATTGCATTTGGCATCATCTCTATAATGAGTAGAAATTTCAAATAGTCCATGAAATGATAGGCAATACTGCAAAAATTTTCAGCAATGACTCTTAACTTACATATAGAAGAACCCAAAGGTTATTTCTACAGGATTTTTTTGTCATCCATTTGATTCACATTGCCTCGTTTTTAAAACACTTTAAAGCGTTTTAATTTCGAGACAATGTAAATTAAATGGATGACATCAAAAGAAAACACAGCATTTTGAAATAAAACACTGAGATTTGTAGTAACTACTCTACTACTATCTTTCTGATTGACTTCTTTATTCTAATAATGGTAATAAATTTTAGTTAAGTTGATAAACACGTGTTTAGGGCGCATCAAATATAATTAAAGTTTTAAATTATAATTTCAAAATTTGTGTTTATTCAGATAAATTTAAGCTGGTTTTAATTACATTTCCATAGCTATTGAAATGAATTCTTGAACAGAGAAAATTTGGGTGCTCTGCTTTAATTTCGAAAACTTTTAACAAAATTATTTTTTCGTATCAGTCAGATGAATAATACGTTGCATATTCTACGGAAATTCATATTTAAAAAACTTTATCCAATGTAAAAGTGTGAAAACTAAAAAAATTGCGCATTATTTCCTAAGAAATTCACCGACTCCTACGCAATACCTAATAAGTTATAAGTTATGAATTTATGCATTTAAGTGTGACTTTTCGTCAAAACAGAAACAAATTATTAATTATGCAATTATTTCTAGTAATGATTTAGGTTTTCTATTTATCACCTCGTAAATTGGGTTTTATATCAACTATTACCTGATTTTTCGAATGAATCGTACTTGGACACGAGTCTTCCAATTTATCCTTTACTTAGTAATCGAAATGTCCTTGTATGGCATTTCAAAAAAATATTTATGAATTTTGCCTATCTGCCCCAAGGTACCTAAATTACAGATCCACCCACTAAATACAAGAAAAAAAATGTGCTCATCAGAGAAATATAAATATAGGGACCAACTTCAACATAAAAATTCGTTATATGCAACTCAATCTAATCAATCATTCCCTGTTTTCCTTCCATTAAAAGAAAATTTCAAGGCGAGAAATCAATCAATCGACGTCATCCTTACTTTCCCTTTTTATTCTTCTAGGATGTTTGAATAAAGAATGGGCATTGATTTTCGCTACTCATTTTGTGGATTGAAAAAGAAATCGTACAAAATAAATTAAAAGCAAATCTGTGGAAAAAAAATTTTTTCTCTAATAACAATTTGTTGCATGTGCAAAATAAAATGTTAATCGCAGTTCCTTTAAAAGAGCAGAAAAAAGATTTCCACAGATTTCCTTTCCTTTCCCAGGAATTCTTTTTTCAAAGATAAAGCAATTATTTTTGGCAAATTCATTTTCAAGATCTTTTGTTTTTTTTTTTCTGTTGGTCCGTATAGTTTTCTTTTTCTGTGCTATTCAAAGTTTTCTCGCCGTAATTGTTTCAAAGTCAAAATTAAGGAATTGCTTTTTCTTTTGAGAGTAGTATAAGAAAAAATCATAAAAAGGTTAGTAGAATTTATTTTATTGCAGTAATTAATTTGTCTTAGGCCAGCCATATTTGGGACTATCCCCACGCTCTGTTACTATTACCTAACAGAAATTTTGCTATAAAAGAGGCTCAATCAGAAAGAACATCGATTTATAGTTGAAAATCTAAGTGATAACTACGGGTAATCTAAGGAGGAATATTTAAAAAATGGCCGAATTCATTTCATGTAAACTATTACATTTACGGTGTAGTAGACGGACACGAAAGCGAGTCTGTCCGGGAATACCAAAGAATATTCCGAAATCGACGAGTACCCCAAAGAAGGGTATTTTCGTGGACTTTCCAGAGATTAAGGGAAACCAACCGGAAGTGTAACTTCAAATAAGACAGATCTGCGATCAGGAACGTCGCAAGATTCTGCCAACATCGAACAGAAAATAATCAGCATCGTCAGGCAAACCCCTGAAACGAGAGACAAGAGAGGCGAGACAAGTCGCAAGACGATTAGGAGTGCATTCATACACAGTTTGGAAGGTTCTTCAACAAGAAAGATTACATCCATATCATCATATCCCTGTACAAGTTTTGCACTTGGCGTCTCGAATGCGATATAGAGAACAGGGCGTTTCTAGGCCGAATTCTGTGGACGAATGAATCGAAATTCACCAAAGATGGTATCACAAACTTCTACAACTTCCATACTTTCGGATACTAACCAGGAGGACAAGGGCGACATCATTTCAGCATAAATTCAGTTTCCATATTTGGGCTGGTATCAACGGCAATCACTTAATAGGACCATTCATTTTGCCGCAAATACTTAATGGCCAAATGTATGCGAATGTTTTGAAGAATATACTGCCAAAATTAATTGAAGGCATCTCTTTGGATAATATAAAGTCAATGTTATGCCAACACCATGCAGCATCAGCGCACACTGGTAACATTGTAAAGGTGAAATTAAATGAACAATTTCCTAAACACTGGATTGGATGAGGTGGACCGATTCCTTGGCCTGATAGATCTCCAGACCTTACTCCATTGAACTTTTTCTTATGGGGAGCGATGGAGCATGAAATTTACTTAATTCCTATTAACATCAGAGAGGATAAATTTAGCAGAATTGGGACGGCTACAATACACTTTAAACAGGGAGGCACCCTGTTTTAAAATTTCAATTATTAACTCTTGTAGGAACTTAAACTCCCTGGCATTAGCATACAAGCGCCATGCCATTATACCCCACAAATTTTCAACTTGATTCAAGTCGGGTCTCGATGGCCATTCCAACATAGGTACATTCATAGCCTTGAACCAATCTTTAGCACTATCCTGTTGAAAGATAAAATTGTCGCCACCAACATCTGCATGCTCATCGAATATTAGTTGTAGAAGCTCTCTATATATTTTATTGCATTCATTTTTGGAAGAACCCAGCAAATTGGCATTTTTCCGCAATAACCAAAAGCGGCCCACACGATTACGTTTCCACCACCAAAATTTCGACTCATTCTGACCTATGGATCATCAAACAAGTCATGCCAATATTTTTGGCAACCGTCAGGATCGTCCAAATTAAACTTTTTGAAGATCATATTTCTCCACTCAGTGTGCCAGAATTTGTATTTCTTGGCAAATGAAAGCCTTTCCTCATTATTAAAAGAATTAAGGGATGATCGGAGTCTCTTTATATAAACTAATGTTGGAGAAGCATGCAACATTTGTTGCACCCTTCTAATACCAACAACTAAACCAAGTTTAGCTTTCATTTGAGAAGCAATAAATTATTTTTACTTCTTCTTGAATTAAATAAAAATTTTTAATTTTTCTTCTTCCGTAAAGCACTTTCCTCAACCCATAGTAGTGAAAAACACAAAATTGTCATAAAACTATTAAACATTCTTAACATTCAAAGTTGAATGAAGTTTTGTAACATAAGCACAGACTTTGATGTGATATCGCAAACAAACTCTTACGGAATGAGCTAAAATCCCTTTAAAGTCTTGCAATTGACTAAGTTAACATTTTAACACATTTTAAATAAAAACACGGTCACTAATTTGACGGTTTATAATGTCCGTTTTTCATTTGAAATAAGAAAATTAGCAGGCTTTCACCCAAGTTAAAGTTTAGACCAGATTAAAAAAAAAACATTTAAATTTTTAAACCGGAAAGTAAATGTTAGGTCACTATATTGATCCTTACAGTCTTAAAGTGTGTGCTCTGAGATTTTATTTTAAATATGTATAGCTTTTGATTAGGGTTATGCATCCAATAATTTTAAAGGTTTATTTCTTATCGACGCAAGTTATTGGATATATTGGATTACGTGTTGATAATTGTTATTCGACATCTTCGATATAACCTAATACGATACCCACCGAACTAATTTCATTCAACGGCTATTTTCATCTGCTGACAAAAATTGAAGCGAGTATGCGCTGGTTACTAAGTTAATTAATTGGATTAATGTATACATTGCTTTGCCTTTAAGACAAAATGTGATCATCACCTTAGAATAGCACAGCATGTGAGAATATGCAACCAAAATATCCAAACGAAAGCCTTTTAAGGTAGAGCCCTCTATACCCTTAACCAAGTGAGTTATGTCACTGAGTGAGAGTGGTTTATGGGTATGTTATTTGGTGTTTAACACATTCCCGCCTGCGGCCGTATTTGCAGTTCGCGGCATCTTACGGCTCTCTAATTCATATTTCTTTCCAACTACCGGCGGTGTTGTGAATATAATCGCATATCGTTTATTAACCGGCACATTCCTTTGAATTTAGAAAAACAAATAGCTCTCACTGATAAATCTGCGACGATCAACTTAGTAAGAGCGCTAACATTTGAAATTTCGATTCTTATAAACTTTTCCTTGTTCTATTGTGTATGTACCACCCGTGGTACAAGCAGTTCTCTGTGTACCACTAGTGGTACATGCCGGCGGAAACGTGTTAAGTCTCTGGTTAAACACTTCAATTAAATCTGCTCAAGCTAGATTCTCATTATATCATAATTTTTCACCCATAAACTGTTCAGTCACCCGCTGTTGAATGTTGTAATTATTCAACATAAGCGGTTTGTAACTGGGGTATAAGGGAGGGGAGTTCATTATTTTCGTTTCTTTTATATTATAACACCTCATGGCAACGTTCTCTCATGGTACTTGTGACGTGAGTAAATTTAATGACGTCTATTACGTGAAACTTTCTCTTTTGAAATGTGTAAGCATTTATACAAAAAGCTCTTCAGAAGGAACATACAATTAACTCACGACTTGAATTTTCATGAGACTAACCAGCCCGACGCCTTATACATGAACATTTTAGAAATTTTCCTTGCGCACTCACTTTTTTCTCTCGTTCCTGGACTTTTTATATTGTATATATATTTTTGAGTGTGTTTTCCTGTAAAGATGTAGTCCTTCCTTCTACCCGAACCGAAAGTTACATACGTTTTGGTGAATTATCAGTTGTTTTTCTCTTAAAATGTGTTTTTTTTTTGTTACTTCCTTCGCCCTTTCTTACTTTTAGAAACCTTTTTTCCGTTCGCCTGAGCAAAGTTTTCCCGAAGGAAAATTTAAAGTAGTATTTTCCTATTTTTGGGCTTGGGACAAATGTTTCGCCCATAACAAGGCAGAGTTTATTGGTAATCTGGGAAATTTTGCTTTCTACCACCTTATGGAAAAAAGTACGTTTGACCTTGAAAATGTGATCTGATTATTGCAACTATATATGTATGTCATATCTTTTGGGTCGACTAATATCTAACTTAACGTAACATTTAAAGTTGAACAGACCGAATTACCGTTGATTGTTTTATGTAATATCACAGTTGAACTTCAAATAAATGTTGTCGTTTTGTATCCAAAATCATATCATTGGCCTTTGTAGAAAAATGTACTGAATATAATTTGGTGATTGTAGCTGACAATGATGCTTATTGTTGACATTGTTGCATACTCTCCTTGAAACTACTCCCCCTCGCTGATGAGAAGTTGTTGAACTACTCGTAGTTAAACACCTTTGTTTTTTTCTTCTAAATAATGGTTTACACTCGCTTTCGTTACAAAGGAACTTTGGACTCCTTTTTTTGGAAGTTTCAAAAGGTTAAAATTATTCGAAATGAAATGTAAAAAATAAAATAAAAATAAAAATATAAAATAAGTTAATTTTCTCGAATTTTATCTGATATTTTCAGAGGAAACTCGTTCAATTTTTTGCTGATAAACTTCACATTTTTACAAAACTTTAGCTTCACTGATTACACAGCTTTGTTATGAAATTTTCATCATATTTTGACATATGTTTTAATATTACATAACATTTTTAATCACACTTTTACTTTCGGTCGTTTTATTCCCCCGTCATATACGTATGCCAGCAATTTGAAGGCTTCTTAACTGGGACGTTAAAAACAAGAGAGATTGCTCGAAAAAAAATAGAAATAGCCAAAGTGAAAAAACAACGTAAGAATATCCCGGAATATATCTATGAGTAGTTATTTTTATCCTTTTCCTACTTTTTTTCTTTATTATAAACTTATAACTTTACAGAAGCTTGTACACGTCGGGTTCACGTTCGTTTCATTTCTAACACCACTACCACCATTTGGGGGGCTCTGGATCTCGATATATTTCAGTAAAGCTCCTTCTTTCGGGAGGCTACCAGATAGATAGTTAGGTAGGCAGATAGATAGATAGGTTTCTTCATTTGTCGATGATTCTAGCAGCTCATCTCATTCCATTCCAGCCAGGACAACTTCACATTTCCTTCCTCTTTTTCTTATCGGCAACAACAACACAAAAACCTTCAACTGAGAAAGTAAGCGAAAACTTTCCTCTCCTCGGTGCAGATTTCTCTTATTTGAAAAATGTCAAACCTCTTTAATCACGAAGCTTTACTACATATGACTTTATACTATAGATCCATTATATGTATACAGCGTTTTACTGATATATAAACATATATATATATATATATTTTTTTTGTAACGAAAAAATTCTGAAAATTTCATCCATGCAAGCCCACAATCAACAGGAAATCTACGGATTTGCTCTAACACTTATATTAGGATAATTTGCACTATTAACTATTATTACTATTTTTGATTATTTTTATTGTGAACTCACAACCGCAAACAGAATTTCCGAAACACGATTTGCCGAAATTACGCGTAATGATTCAAGCACAAGAAATATTTGGAATAAGTACATTCCAGATAATAATAATACGCATTAGAATCTTACTATCCACCATATTCGCTTTCGATAAAATTATTTCACTTATTTTCACTATAGTTTAGTTTTCCTGACTACTTTATGACGACAGCATGCGTAATAATCGGCCTCAACGCATTTAAAAATAACCACAATTCAATAATTATTCGAGATTATATCTCGATAGTATTTTGGATAATTGTTATGCTACATATTTGATTTTTGCTTCTCCAGTTTTTCTGCCGTAAAATGTTCCTACTGCCTTACATTCTACACAGCACCTACTATGGAAAAATGTGTCGAAATCGCGCGGCGATAGATTCTATGTTCAAGTTCAAAGCAAAGACCAAACCAAACGAAAATGTACACACCATTCGAATGTTGGGGAGCTTCGGCAGAATAAAATTCTCTTAATAAATAGGGGCCCCCCTTCCTCCCGAAGCTCCCTAACATTTCAGTTTTGGCTGTTTGCTTTTACATTTGAGTACAAGCTTTTCGCACAGAACTTTTTCCACTGTTTTGCTTATTTTGCCCTCCTTTTGTGAGGTATCTCTGTACATGTTCTGCAAATTATTAAACTGAATTGCGACTCGATTTAGTGGTGGTGTATACTCTCGACTAAATACAGACCGATAAGTTAATAGGTTTTGGTTCGTGCGAGGCACATGTCCCCGCAATTCACATGATGCGTCTGCCTCTGTGGTCGCTTCACTGATCCTGCTGATGCTTCAAAAATAGTTTTTTTTTTTTTACTTTATTATCACTTTATTTACTTTTTTTGAGGAGAAAGAGCGAAATCAGTTTAAACTTTTTTGGGGAGTTTACTTTGGTTCGCGTCCAATGGAAGCAACTAGTGATTTAATTTGTTTCAATGCTTTTCTTATTGTTGTTTGGCACGAGAATGTGTGCCGCAACTCGTTTCTCATGTGGAGTCTTACTAAAAATGACCAAACCTTAACCTTCCCCAATAAAATCAAGCAAGTTTTTGCGTCGAATATGTACCAACAGGTTTTACTTTATTTGAACTTTATTTCAATACCTTTTTATTTTTGTTTTGTTTAGACTTATATCAATTTTGGCAGCAATTTTGGGCATACAACAATTCGTTCAAGTTCTAATAGAATTGGTTTAACGCTTCATATACCGAGTCCAAAATCAAAACTTTACTTGGACAAATTTGGGTTAACAATTTTTAAGGAGAATCTCTCATAGAGGAGAACCTTTTTGTGAATTAACTTAAAAACTTCAGCTAAACTTGTGCAACAAGTTTTTCATATAATAAAACCATCTGCAATTGTAATCATCATCATCATCAGAATTTATCACCAATCAAAAGGGAACAATGATTTTTAAATAAACAGACACTTTAAAAAAAATTAGCTATATATTTTTTAATTCTATACTTTAATAAATTTTCACTTAATGCTTAATACGATGACCTTCAAACATTTATCCCTGTTTTCTAAACATCCAAAGGGAATTCCTACATTATCAATAATTATTGTGTCAACTTTAACACCATACAAAAACTAGTAAATGGTTGACGTTGATAATGACTTTACCTTTGTATAAGGCCATAAATGTTTTTGCTCAGTTTAACTAGATGCTGCTTGAATCAAATATTCAATAAAAACAACGTGATTATCACTTTTACATCGGTCCTGTAGAGGCCCATGTATGAGTAAACCAAGTTTTAGTTTAGTTTAGTTTTTAGAAATATTTTATTACAGCACTTTTAAAAATAACTACAGAACACTGTTTCCGACGTAGAAGAACCGTTGGGCGAATAGTATCTTCGGTTGAGATACGATTCACCACAAATCAAGCATGACCTTAAATACCTCGGATTCCTTTGGTGCAAGGTCGAAAATCCTTCCCACAACACCTTCCTAGGAGAATTTCAGTTTATCTTTAAATATTCCAAAGCTTGCTAAAGATTTCATAATTTGGAAAAAGCTTCGATACCATTTCGACTCGTATTAAGAAAGCTACGATTACTGAAAATAAAACGTATTAAAAGGAAAACTACCGTCCAAAAGAGAAAATCCCCCATGCTCTGGAAAACCGAAAATCTCTCGTGTGACCGATAAATGACCTAGCTTCAGTCCAGCAGCCGGTTCGGTTCCTCTTTTTGATACTCGAACTGGGACGTGCACTGTGTGAATTCCGAAGTCCCAGCAAATTTATAGGTGACTTTATTCGAGCTCAGCAACCATGTGGTAGGATAGTCCCCCTCAACATGAGGTTCATTGGCGGAGACCAGGGTCGAGCTCCAATGGGCATGATCGCTCTTTACCTTATTAAGCGCTCTTCCTTCGTATTATATATTATATTCTGTTTCTAATAGAGTGTATTGGAAACATAGGGATCTCTTTCGAAGCTCAAACAAATATTTGTTCGATAGCTGGGGCTCTATAGAAAGACAACTTTTCTGTCCAAATGTTCAACAGTTTGTCACTGCAAAAGCACACATTGGTGGGTGAATCCTAGTGCATTGACTTACTGATATCTGCTTCGGACCATTGATATACCTTCAGAGCTGGAGCAACTCCCTGTCGGAATAAAAAAATTACAGATGCAATGAAAATAACTGTCCTAGCAAAAGGTGCTACACAATGAATTCTCTCTTTGACTCGCAAATGAGAATTTTCCGAGTGCCCAGATGTTGTCTATTTCCAGCCTGCAACCTACAGGAATTACTGGGAAAACTACATGAAGGGATGCTAAATAAATTTCCTATTTCCCTCGTTCCCTCAAAATCTATTTTCAATATTCGGATAAATGAATTTGTGAGAGCGATTATCAGTTAGCTTATAGCAAGTAACGAAAATAACTTCTTGTCGGAGCGGAAATGCATCGGAAATCGGCATGGATGATTTCCGGGCGAAAGTCGGTCAAGGCAACTGGAGAAAGTGGATATTTACATATTACTTGTTTACCTTGAACGGGAAATTAAGTTTTACCATCGCAATTACATACTATGGACTGTATAATAACTTTTATAAATTTGTATTACAGGAAAAGGACCAATATGGGAACCAAGTTCAACGCCTAGCCAGGCCGCTACCTGTTGAATACCTTCTAGTCGATGTTCCAGCTTCGACTCCTCTAACTCCGGTCTATACATTTACCGCGAGCGATACGAAGGATCCGTTTCCAATCGAAAATCGCTATCTAGATGGTCATTTACAAGATTTTAGCGCTTTAAGCACATATCTATCACGTTGGGGAACTGATGAGTTCCTGGATGCGGTCTCGGACTTTCATCTGCTCATTTATTTGTACAAAATGGATATGTTGCCCATGAAAATGCACATGCAACAACTTTTTGAGGCTGTCCGCACTAAAAATAGTGATCTGGCCTATCAATTCAAGTCGGAGGAAGTTTGGAGGACTCTTGAGAGCTTGATCCATGCCAGTTCCAGTTCAACCGGGTAAATATTTAAAAATTGGTTAAGAGATTTAATTATTATCTGTTTTAATCCTTTATTTCTTAAAACATATTATACTCAAAAAAATTAATTCAATCAATTTTTCACCCTCTTTGGGGCTTCAGTTTTGGAAAATTAGTTATTACGGGCATCTTACTTAGTTCTAGCTTTAGTGATTTAGGCTTGTCGTTGATAAGTTAGTGAGCTTAGTTAGAATAGACAGTTTTACTTTAATTTTCTGTAAATTTGTCGTAAACAGCCGTACCCTGTCATCAGCCAAACAGTTGAATAAAATTATTTAAATTTCAGAGGCACAGGTACGTATCCATCCCAACAAGGAGCAGATGCCGCTGCGGATAATTGGACTTGTAATCACTGCACATTCATAAATCGCAGCGAATTGACGAATTGTGAGATTTGTGGATTGCCAAGATAAAGTATATCAGCTATTTTCGTGCTTTTTCGTGGACGAGATGCATTAGATGCTGCAAAAAGCGAAGGAAAAAAATAACAACAAATCATTTAGTCCAGAATCCTTCTTCAGTAGCAGTTCTTCTGTTTAATTGTAAAAGTTAATTAATAATATTTAATGACACAGATAGAAAAAAAGGAAAATTAGGCGCTCAGCGCTTCAATGGTCCTTTAGATGACTTTCTCTGTTTTCCCCCTTTTGTGTTACTTCCTTTTCTCTCGGTGTCCTCTTAGCTTACCATTTCTATTGTAAACGAATATCTGCAATCAGACATAGAATTTTTAAGCTTAAGATTATTTGAATAAACATCGCGCTGTATGTACTCAAACTTTTCGTCTTTTATTTATTCTTATAAAGTAAGTTTTTCTCTTTTTTAAGTTGAAACAAATAATATAACCTGTTCTCACTTGCATTTGAATTCAAAATTTTGGTTGCAAATGAGAATGATTTAAGTATTTATTTTCCAACAGTTATGCACATTTTCGTTTGAATTTAGATCTTTCTTTCGAAATAGTGAAAAATTTTGAGCAACGTTTTCATATAATTATCTGTTGAACAGAGAGAGAGAACAGAGTTCAAATTAGTATCGAGTGTAGAAAATTAATAATTAAGCATGCTGAAGGTGGAAAATCTGTTCAGGAGCTATCGAAGATTGTCAACAGAAATTATTCTACAGTCTATGGCGTTATAAAACGCTTCAATACCAACAAACAAGTGGAAAATAAGCTTAAAACAGCGCAAAACAAAATTGAAATCCTAAGTACGAGATCGTTTTTCCAAAATTCTACAGCCTCAGGCTAAAAAACGTTTTGATTATGAAAGACACTTCTAAGGATCAGTGTAGGTGTATGATACATGAAAATTTCGTCTTGAAATTAAAAGGTCTAAAGGAAAACTATTGCAATGACTGGTGGAATAAGACTTTATGTGTTACCTCCATGAATTCAGATTGCTGAAAAAATAAATGTGATACATGTTCTGATGGCCAAAAAATAATACTATCCGTAGAATCGAAAAGATCATGTGTTTGGAAAGAAAATCGGAAAATAAACTACGCCCAATGTCTAAGGAAACCTGTATAGGGGAACTTCAAGAAAAACTAATTGAGTCTATCCCAATGATGATGTCTCACGTAAATTTGAAACGAAAACAAGCGGCTGAATTCTAACGTGATAAGATGAATGAAAATGTGCGTATCCTTCAAGTTGGTTTCGCAATGTCTTTTGGCTGTGAATATCAAAATGAAATTCAAAGTACGCTCTGGTGGCGATCAAGTATTATTTATTTATTTATTTATTCATTAGACGGAAATACTCCCTATATACATTTCATATAGAATCTCTGACATTATAATTGTGTCGCATTTACATCACATAAGTTCTTTTATAAACAAATTATATACAAATTCATACATCCAGTAATAAATAAAGTAAGGAAAGACAATAAATAATTAAATGAAAAACAATAGCAATAGTTAAACAGAGAAATAAGAACGTATGAATTGAGTAAAAGTTGTGAGACTAGCATCAAAAAAATCGACAAGATGAGAAATTTCGTTACCAAGTTTACACATACGAGATATATACATTGATTGTTAGTTAGAGCAGTACGAACAGTTGTTGAAAACGCGTATCTCTCGAAGGAATGCGAAACCTAATTTGACCCAGCAAGTAGGAGCAGTCAATTGCACCGTGCAAAATTTTGTACAAGAAAATTAGATCCGCGATTTTCCTTCGACTATCTAAAGATTTTATGCCGTACTGACTCTTTATCTCAGAGTAATCATGACAATCAAATGGCAGTGGGGTCCCGTTCATGAAAGTAAGCTTACGCATAAACTTAAACTGTATCGGTTCAAGTAGCTTCATATAGGCCAAAATGTGAGGAGACCAGATTGGGCAGGCATATTCAAGAATAGGTCGAACTAATGTGTTGAACAGAAGAAGATAAATTGATGGATACTTATAAATTTGAGAGTTTCTATTAATAAAACCCAAAACTTTCAAAGCCTTGTTTTTTGTTTTTTCAATATGCGATTTGAAAGACCCATTACTCGAAAAAGTAACTCCCAAATCCTTGATTTCCTCCTTCACCGCGAGAACACAATTATTCAAGTTGTAATAAAAAAGAAACGGTTGGTTTTTGTTTGTATATCTAACTACTGAACATTTAGAGATGTTAAGAAACATTTGATTTGAATTACACCAAGAGTAAACAGCGTCGAGATCTGCTTGTAAATTTTCTGCATCATTTAAAGAATTGATATCACAATATATTTTCGCGTCGTCCGCATATAATAAAATATCGGAGAATTTCAAAACTGATTTGAGATCATTAATAAATATTATAAACAACAGAGGTCCTAGATGTGAGCCCTGAGGCACACCTGACGTTACATCAAACTCACGCGAGCTACAACCACCGATATGTACGAGTTGTTTACGTTTATGTATGTTGTTTACTGCAGCAAGTTTTTACAAAGGCAATTGCCTAACGTATGTTATATGCTCGGATTCAAATGCTAAAGGCAAAGACACGATATATGTTTTTTTAAATAACTTATTCGATTTGATACTTAGAGAAAACGAAAGTTCACCTTCACCATCAGATGAAATAATTTTTAATAGACGGACCTGTTTCGGAGTTCAAAAACCGTCACATAGTTAAACTAATGTCAATATTAAGTGAAAAATATAAAAAGACATTTTATTGGAAGTATTTTGCTACATCACACGGAATAGGTGTAATTGATGGAGTTGTCGGAAACATAAAAAGGCTAGTGAGAGACAAAATGATGAGCCAAGATGAAGATGTTATGATCCATTCAGCCAAAGATTTCACTGATCTGGCATCGTGATTGGTGACCAAAACCCGAGTGATTTATATTGCAGCTTCAGAAATATCACAAAAAATAAACACTGTGTTGCCATGGGAAAACGACGGCATTTCTAATTTCCATTATATTCAAACTAACAAGAAAAAAGTGGAGTGCTGGATTCATAGCCTATCAGAAGATAAAACGGTGTTTAACTATTTATTATATACTAATAATTACAATTTACTTCAACTCTGTCTGACACGTGACATGACTTGTCTGTACGTGACGAAACATAAAAATATTTCTAAAAAAAGAAATGTTTTTTGATATTTTCTCCTCCTTAATACTGACTTTGAATTTTACTTATAATTTCCTTCTAACGCATCTTTGACCCATGCTTAATAGTTCCGCTGAAATTTGAATGTGAAGATAACAACTGAGTGCATTGGTTGGGTCGACGTGTCTGCACTCACATACGGTTCTTTATTTTCTTCACACATACTTAAGAAATACCTTTCAAATGTTTGAATATAATCAAAAATCAATGTAAAAACTATTAAATAAAATTAATACATGACGTCTCTAATTAAAGTATCTAAAATTATATGTCTTGATTGTATAAAATCTATGATAGTTCAATTTATCTGTATTTTTTTACCCATTGTGTTACCAAGTAGCGCAGGAGACCATGGTTATACGTGGGATTCGAACCCCACAGCCTCTGGGATGGTAAACCAGCGCTCTAACAACTCATTCATTCTCAATTCACCTATAACAAAAGGGAATTGGGAAATGATCTCTTTGGATATTAAAATTAAACTTTTAGATCGCTTTGCAACTGGAAAATATGCAACATTGTAGGAAAGGATTTTAATTATTGAATTCGCTTTTATATCCATTGAAACATCGGCACCACAGCAGCCGAGTCCTAATTTTGTTCAAGAGGTTACAGAAAGAATATCACCAATGGAGCACGAAAACGGTAAGCAAAGCATTTCTAGTGATAGCAGTAATATTAAAAGTGACAACGAATAAAATTTTTGTATGTGTATCTCATATTATTTTGCCTAATTTTTATGTTCATAAATAAGTGGCATGCTTCTTTCCTTTTCAAAAGATAATTTACTTTATATGATACATGAGCAATCTGTATAAAATAAAATGTTTAAAATCCTAACATGAAAATTCATGGTTTCTATTATTTTTGCTGATTTCTTGGAACCAATCTTTTATTTTTCCATAGAAAACATATTGTATTTTTAACACATATTCTTCAAGAACCTATCAATCGTGTAAAAACAGAATTAGGTGTATAGAACTTCTGAATTCTCCCATCATAAATGGTTTTCCTGCACACCGAATTAGACTAAACGTTAGTGTTCCAATAATGCTTCTCCGAAACTTAAGGTGGGATTTCCTGCGGGTGTAGTAGGAGAAACGTTATTTATATAGTACCATATATACCACATATTCTCAACAATTTCCCGTTTCCCTCGGATACAGTTTCCTGTGAGCGTTTATATTGCTATGACAAATCGCAGGGGCGCTAAAGGTCATTGGTGTCGACATAAGGACCAAATGTTTCTCACACGGTCAACTATACTTCGCTTGCTCTCTCGTCACCAATCCTGACAATCTACAGAGTTTTGTACTAAGGTCTAAGCAGGGGTATGCCGAACCACTCCCTATATCCCTTCCCCTAAAATCTCAATCGAGGCGAACCCAGAAAACGCTTTATAAATCCTTTGAGAAACATTGTATGATTTTAGTAGATAGGATTTTATTTAGTGTGGAACATTTTTGTTCCAGATTATCGGAAAAATAAAAAATCTAATGTCTAAAATTAGATTTTAGGCACTGTGATTTTGTTGTTCAATGGCTCATATCCGAATTTTAACAAAACATATTCCAATTTTTCTGTAACACTATATCTACCAAAACCAGTCAAATTGACTATTTCTTCGTTCATTTAAATATATATATATATATATTTTTTTTTAAATTCTCTTCAGATTTATGCCAAACTTTAATAGGGTTAAGATTTACGGAATATCTAAAAATATTTTTCCATTTATAATTGCTAAGTTAAATTTGAAATCGTATTAAATTAAAGGTGAAGGAAAATGTTTAAATTACAGACTTGCACCTCAGTAATTTTAGGGTTAAAACCATGAAAATGTTTATATGCGGATTTTCCAGATTCGATAAGGTAAAATCCTAAAAATATATAAGGCTACCACCGACAGGTAAACCAGAGAGTGAACTAAACGGCAAGCAAAACTTATCGTGTTAAATATTATATTCTTTTTCTTAGGCCTTGACTGAACTAAAACCGATGTCGCTTAAGGAAAATAATTAATCTCACAATCAATGCGCAAGGACGACGCAAGACACGCGGTTTCGTGTAATATGAGCCTAAAGTCTGCGGCAGATCCCTGAGGCCAAGTCGGGACTGAACGATAAGTCCAATACTGGTTTCTAGGGACTGGTGTGCCGTTTAAAGTATCTATATTTCTAATTTATCCCACAAAAACTGATGTTTCCTAATAGTGTGAAGCACTGAATCCGATTTCATTCAAATCATTTTGAGTTTTTAACTTCGTGGGAATCGAAAATAAAAATTAGTAAGGGTAACTCGGGGTTTCTTATTTCGAATCTACTTTAATTAAGTGGTACACTTTATCATGTGGGTTCAATTCCCATATGAGAGCCCTTGTTAAAAAGAAAAAATAATAAAAACTAAAAAAAGGAAAAAGGAAGAAAATTATTATAATAAAAAATAGTATATTACGATACGAGGGCGGAAAGGTTCTGATTCCTCACGAAGACAAAAATTGGGTGCACGAGTGCCGTATCTATTTTATATTACGAGTGCAGAAAACAAGCACAAAAATTAAATAAAGGATGATTTTGTGCAAAATGTCTTCAATTTAGCAATCGATCTGTTTGAAAGGAAAAGTATTTTTTGGATAAAAATTCCGTAAATTTCTCCTAAATTCAATTTAGTTATATTTGATTTAGTTTTTCCACACAAAACGAAAAACCAAACTCAATTCAACCACTCAAAGTATTGTGTTTTATTTCACATTTACCACATGGAGAAGTGCGCGGTAAGTTAGGACTTTTCAGTGATATATTATAAATAAATATACAACGTTTTTACTTGGTTTATTAATAAGGAACGTATTTAGTTCGTTGTCAATTGTTCCCAGATAAACATAGAATTTTAAACAAATATGAATGCTTGTAAGTTAAAAGTTAAGAATAAAAATGTGATTTTTCAAATTTCATTGTTTGGTAGCGTTCGTTCATGCAAACCAAGATATTTGAATGAAAAGTAATACAAAAGTATCTTAGTGCTTCTGATTTCGAATATATTACTAAAATTCGGAAATTTAATGTAGCGACAAAAGTCCGTTCAATATCAAATAGATTTTAATGGAATCCAGAGTTTAAAATAAACAGATTTTGTTTTTATTTTTGATTATTACTTTATATGCTTTTAAGAATATTTAAAAAATTCAAAATGAACTTATAAACTCTGGCCTTGTGGGGGGTTGGCTAATACAATCTTCAAATTTTAAACACTTCTTTTTCGAAACCATGTTTATCAATACGGTCTGCACGCTAACTCGAACAGTTTCAAGCGTTTTTGAAATTTGTTTTCTTTTAATTTTTAAATCTAAATTCTTTATAGGTTATCGAGCCACTTTTACGATATATCATTTTTGTTGTGTTTCCTTTTCTAGAAAATTTGATACCTTAACTGTTAATTACACAGTAGGTGAGGAAGCTTTAAAAAGGGAAAATAACATCCGTGATTTGGGTGTGATTTTCGATTCCAATTTATTGTTTGACAATCATATTGGTAGTATAACGAGGAAAGTCCATCGTTTGGTCGGTTTTATATTAAGGGTATGTAAGTCATTTAAATCTTTATCTTCCCATTTGACCTTGTATACATCTTTAGTTAGAAGTATATTAGAATATGGCTCAACTATTTGGAATCCTATTTATGAAATTTATAAGCAAAAGCTGGAAACGGTTCAAAGGAAATTTACGCGCTTCCTACTGTACAAAGTTGAAGGTAACTACTTTGAATATCCGGAACGATTAATTAAGCTTTCAATTTGGTCTCTTGAAGATCGTAGAACCTATGTTGATGAAATGTTTTTATATAAAATAGTAAACGGTCATGTAAATTGTTCGGAATTGGTTAGTTCACTTTGCTTTCATGTTTCTAGTAGACCTACGCGTCTTAGCTATACATTTTATATTGGAGTATCTCGAACTAATTTACAACATAAGTCTCCTCTGGTACGAATGCAAAAACATCATAATGAACTATTCAGTCACATTGACATCTACTTTTTGAGTCCTTGTTCCTTTAAGTATAGTTTAAAAAATGCCATCAATGATCGCTTAATTTAGGATAGTTTAAAATCTAAATACCTCAATATCTGAATTTGAAATCTAAAATTTATATTCTTCGAAATCGTCTACCATCTTGTCTGTTGCCATTCTAATCAGTTACTATAATTTTATTATTATTATTTTTTTAAATTCTATTTCCATTTTTTGTGTTTTTGCTTACTATTTACATATACACAGTATTATAAGAAAATGCACGGAGTTTCAGAATTTTGAATTTTGCTTTTTGTTCTTAGTGCACATTGCTTTTATGTAGGAGTACTCTTAATTTAATGAAATATATTATTATTAAGTTGTAATGCGGTATCATGTAATAGGCTACTTTGCTGTTTGTTATCGCTAAATAATAATAATAAATAAATAAATAAATAAATAAGAGTTTTTCATGATATATAAAAGTTAAAAAACCAATTAATATTATCATTAAATATTTTGTAGTTGTACCTTTGCCTGAAAGCAATTTCGTATTCGGAATAGAATCCAATACTTTTGTTGTTATTCTGTCATATAAGGAATTGTAATAAAAATAAATAAAACACACCACAATATGTTTAAATATCGCTTTATTTATATAAAATGGAAGTAGGGGTTGAATGCTGCAAGGTAGTCTAAAAACTCTACGTGGAGACGAGGGAATTGTTCAATACATATAGATTTTTAAAAAAAAACTTCATAAAAAAATACAGAAATTCAGAAGAACTTTTGTAATCAATCAATTAAAAAATACTCTAAAATAATGGGATTTAAAAAGTTTGTCACTAAGCCTAAGGAAGCAATAACAAAGTCCGCAAAATACAATCCTGGTGTTACGCTATTACTTAATATTACAAAATAATATTGTTTGTGATTATTTCTGTTTTCTTAATTTAACAATAAACTGACTTACAAACTATAAAACAAACATGAAAACATAAATGATGTTGACATTGTTCAGAACGCAAATTCTTTCCAACTACTAATAATAGTTATTAAAATTTCTACTTCCGATTATTATATTACGATAAAAGCACACACACAGTAGAACCGTCCTATTATGAAATGGAATATTTATGCTGCTATATATATATAAAAAATAATTTAAGAGTTGCCTGCCATTTTCTCAAATATAAAAAAACAAAAATTAAATACTTTTGCGTATATCTTCTTCACAAATACTTGCTTGTTGCCAAATTGCGGAATTCGTTCGTCTTTTAGAATGTGAATTCGTTCGTATCTACTTTCTAAGTAGAATTTTAAGCTTTTCTAACAACGGTTTTTTGCTTATATAACACCCTAAAATGTAGTCGCGGTAACTATAAAACTATTTAAAGTGGATACTTCTTATTTTAAAATATCAAAAGACGAGTTGTGGATCACAACTTATTTTAATTTCTTGTGCATTTTCCTAATGATACAATAGAGGTGGATATTTCATAAAATTTCTCATTTCACAACTATTAAGCGTTTTGGATTTTGTTTAAGGGGAGGTTCTCATCTAGAATTTTGAAATTTTCGATTTTTTTTTTGCATTTTCTAAAAGTTCAACATGTCTAGAATGTTGTGTTAAAATTATTAGTTGATCCGATGTGTAGAACGTATTCTACAGTCCGTTTATTGTTGCGGTGTCATGATCGTAGCGGGACGCTCGCAGCCGGAGGCGCTGGGTATACGCGTAACGCTCCGCTCAGGTCAAATACTTGTCCTGCCAGGTAGGGCAAATGAATTCAGATTTGGGTTCAGCGACCCAAAAAACCTAAGTAAACCCAATTTCTTTATGAAAATCCGCTTCTGATGCAAGTATTGCCAGTTCAAATGTACAAAACTTTAAAGTCTCGTTTTCTCCGTTCTTGTTTTTTCAAAATTGCCGGGGACATAACTCGAAAACGGTTCAACCGATTTTCTTCTAGTTAGTTTCATTTTAAAGAAAACAATTTTTATTGGAGGATGAACCATTAAAATGTTAATATTTTTTACGTTAACTATTTTATTTTAAGTAATAAACTGTGAAAAAGAAGTCGAAAAACGGCACTCAAATTTCAAAGTCGCGCCATTTTGTCAATTTTGATATTTTTTTTGAAAATTTTGGTTAATCCTCCAATAAATTTATTCTGTTAGGTTGTTGCGCATGAAATGGCCGATTTCGCTTTATCATGAACTTAGCTGCAGTTTTCCTAGTTCCGATTTCCGCTAGGTGCGCGTGTGGTATACCAAATTACAGCTTAAAGATTAGTGTATTTAGATCCGGTGTAGTTTTGGCGGTGAAGAGTGTAATACCGAAAAGCGATTAAATTAAGTGAACAATGGAAAAAAGCCAAATTCGTGTGATTTTTTTATATGAATTTAAACTTGGACATAATGCAGCGGAAGCAACTGGCAATATTAACGCAGCATTTGGCGAAGGTACGGCTAGTGAAAGAACTGCACGGCGTTGGTTCGAGAAATTTCGAACAGGAGATATGGACCTTGAAAATCAACCACGTGGTCGACCAGAAAGAGCCATTAATGAGAATCAATTAAGAAGTTTAGTTGAGAGTGATACTCGCATAACTGTTCGTGAGATAGCAGAGCAACTAGGAGTCCACTATTCTACAGTTTCCCGTAAGCTTGAAGCTATTGGAAAAGTGAAAAAGTTGGATAAGTGGGTTCCTCACGAATTGACAGAGAGGCACATGATGCGTCGATTGGAAATCAGCATTTCTCACAACGCTCGAAACAAAAGGGCTCCTTTTTTGCATCGGATCATAACGTTTGATGAAAAGTGGACCCAATATGATAATCGCCGACGATCTGCTCAGTGGTTAGATGCAAATGAACCACCGAAACATATTGCCAAACCCAGCCTTCACCCGAAGAAGATTATGGTAACTGTTTGGTGGTCTGCGGCCGGAATTATTCACTACTCTTTCCTAGAACCAGGTGAAACCATTGATGCAAACAAATATTGCGCTCAACTGCAGGAAATGCATGAAAATTTGCGACAAAAACAGCCTGCATTAGTCAATAGACATGGCGTCATCCTACTCCACGATAACGCAAGGCCACATGTTTCACGAACAACAGTGCAGAAATTGAACCAGCTGGAATATGAGACTCTCCTTCATCCACCATATTCTCCGGACCTGTCACCTACCGACTTCCACTTTTTTAAACATTTGGACCACTTTTTAAAAGAAAAAGTATTTACAAACGAAACGGGTATTAAAAGTGCCTTCGAGGAATTCATCGCCTCCAGAAATACAGACTTCTACCCAGGTATCAATTCACTTGTATCACGATGGGAAAAGTGTATTGAATCAAATGGAACTTATTTTGATTAATAAAATTACTGTTGAACTATATAATTATTATTTAAATGTTCGTCAAAAAATCGGCCATTTCATTTGCAACAACCTAATAGTTATGGCTCCATGAAGAATTTTTTGATTTCAGATTGATTTGTGACCTGTGGACACCCGGCAGTGGAGCAAATTTTCCAAAACATGCCGTAGGAAAAGCCGAATAACGGACGCTATTTTGTTTTTTTTTTTCTCTCCAAAAAATTTTGAATATATAAATAAAAGTACATTTTATCAAACTGCCAAATATCGTCTCGATATGTTTTATAGTTTTCGTTAAAAAATTCCCAAAGTTTACCTAATTTTTGATGTTCTAGATGAGAACGTCCCCTTAAAGACTTATAAATAGAATTGAATTTATTTTTACATTTAAAATATTTTTAAATGCTGAAAGTGATTTTTTAAAATTAAAATGGAAAACACACACGTACTTTACAGTAAGAAATTGCCACCAATTGTCCACATACTTCAAATTTTAATTTTGAAATTTATAAAATGCGAAGTATCCTCTGTATATAATTCGTACTAAAATTATTGTGCGTTTTTGTTCTTTTTTTAACTTCATATATTTCATTGCACATTTCTGGACTATTTTCATTCTTTTCCCAATGGTCCCTGCTTTACAATTGCTAGGATCGAACTTCTTCAAAAACACAACAACAAAAAAAAAACAGAGGTTGTATCATATACCGCTAAACAATTCAAACCTTAAAATTCTAAAAAGAATATTTTTTAATACATTTCCTGATTTTTCTTTAAAAAAAATGCTAAATATTTGCGCATATTCGTTGGTTTAATATTAATTAAATCTAATTACATTGTTGCCAACGCGAGACTTTTAGATAAAAACGAAAACCGCTCCACTATTGCCTGTTGCCTGCAGTGTATGAAACCCAAAGTATGATATTATTTTTATTTTATTTCATATCAATATATTAACATATATTTTGTCAAAAAAAAATATATGTAGTTAATTATTATTGTATTTTAAAAATCAGTCGAGTAATTTGACCTTTTATTTAAAATAACCGATTAACACTATGCATACTTGCATATTCTAAGTGTAATATTTTTATAACTTAGTTATCAATAGAGAAAAAATATATATTATAATAAATGTAAAACAAGTATTGCTGGTGTTCAAAAAAAAATTACCTGATATCTATTTAAATAAGAGTCTTTCAAATACTATTCACACACTCGATAAAATTCTCCTTGTTTTGGTTCATCAAAAATGAGACAACCTGTATGGTATAATTAAAAAATTACTTAAATAATCAATTCGATTCAACCCTCTTTTAAATTAAGAACTTTGAAGCAGTACAAGTATTTAACCGATAAACATTACAAGATATTAAACCAGAGCAAAACGATTTATTTTAAAAATTAACATTTCACTTTCACAGGAATAAGGTAAGTAATATAAGTATCACATAAAAATAGATATATGGAAGTTTTCAAAATAATGCATCTGCTTAAAACGCAAAAATTATACCAACAAAAATAGTTTCAGCCAATCCATATGTGTACTTAACTACTTACCTTACTTTGCATTATAATTTCTATATCAGAAAACCAATTGAGGATGAATTAATCAACTGTCAGAAGTAAAACAGAGTTTTGCGTATGTTGCCAGAATACTCGTTTGCTGCATCCCACAAAAGATCTAATTGGAATTTAAATAGACGGAGCTTCTCAGCTCATTTTCCATAGAAATCATCCTCAGAAAAAGCCCATGACATAACTTCCTTCATAAGTACGCTATTGGTGCGAATGCTGACTCAATCGCACTTGATTTCATTTTCACGATTTTATTAGGTCGCTAATCTCGAGCCGAGTTAAGAAAAACCTTTGCGCGTTAGAATATTTTATTATCACAAAAGTCTTCCCCTCAAGAGTAAATTTCGAAATTTTCTATCCGTCTATGTATAGAACCAATTTGATCAAGATAACTAATCAGATAGCCGATAGTAGAAATATTCAAGTTTCAGAAGAAAAATTAAAAAGTATTTTTATATGAAACTGGCCTTATCGCAAATATTGAGTGTGAAGCTTAATTGCTCCAAAAAAAAAAACGAGCAATGCGATACTTGGCACACAATGCACCACTCCTTTTAAAAGGTACCGATCAAAGGTAGAAGGTAAAAAGATAGCACGTCAAGGACATTTTATCGAGTGCGTGTATACATTCGATATTATAATTTGGGCCCGAGAAGGTAAGGTCTACTGTGTGTGCCTTGGTCAGCAAGGCATGTAATCGTTGTGTGCAAAAGATCAGGCTCCACAATCTGGAGTATGGCACAATGGTTGGCTTTTCACACCAATGCAGCAGTGCGATTAATTCCTCTAACTCTTATGCTATAATTAAAAGCGATTTAAATGCAGGTTTCATGGGTACAACAACTGGGCATTGTGTGCCTACACTGCTTGATGGAACGAAAGGTTTAAACTCTCAATAAAAGCCACCCTCATCCAGCCACGCTGGTCTGGCAAATAAGTTCAAACAAATTGATTAGAAAATGAGGACTTCAGTGTTTTACCACTGCTTCAAAAAAGTATGATTTATTCAGCGATTGTCGAGTTTAATTTTAATTAATAACAATTAAAAAATTCTATTTTCTTAATAAACAAAACATTCCTTTTTTTAAATTAACAAATGTAATAATTTTTTGCATATTTACCCTTACTTTAAAGTCGATTTAACCTATGAGGGAACAAATTAAGTTCTTGAGAGCACTTCTCCAATTACCAAGTTTTATTTACGTCGAACAATGCCAATAATTATAGGTAAAAAAGATTCAATTGCTTGAATCAAATTTAGAAAACCTTTTTTTCCCACAATGTTCATGCACTTTGCTTAAAATAAATTTGGTTGAACGTAAGCAAAATTAACAAAAAGTAGTGGCACGGTAAACTCTTATAAATTTAAACAAAATGTATTTAGCATTAAAAGGCCAACACCAAGAATTGAGCTCACTTATATATGTATTACCTTAGCTTAAACTTAGTTTAAGCAAGTAAGAGAAACTTATACCAAAAACATCTTCTCAATGGCGGGTTTTAAGATCAAGTAGGTTTCGGTTTCCAATTATTGCATTTTAGTTTAAGTTTACATTGCGTAGTGTAATGAAATAATAATTTGTGCTGTATTGTTGAAATAATTCCGTTGCTTGCTTTTGGTCCGCTCAAATTTGTTCTTGAAGAACGATAATTCCAACATTTAAACTTTTTAATCAAACTATTTTATTGCTGCTACGACCAAAAGGCGTCTTGATATCGATTTTATTGCAAAAAGGCAGCAAAAAGAGCATCAAGCAACATCGCACCATTAATGACATAAATTATGTTTAAAAAGCTTTTTAAGTCCTACACATTCCCATGACTCATTCGCGGTGCTCCGTGAATCTTATTACCTAAAGGCCGCACGATTCGACCACTCTTCCTCGGAGGCAAAAAAGAGCTGTTTTTATGAGCGAAGCTAAATTAGATTTAATTCTAGGCAGGCAGCAGGCAACAGGGGCATACAAAAATTGCGTAGGTGTCTCTACTTACAGACTCCGCTCCAAGAAAAACGCATGAAGGCCGGGGAAAGATTTTCAAGATTTTCTGCACGTCATAAGACTTAAGCTAGCCAAAGAAGTGAATCTGTTTTATTATTTTCTTTTTGTTGACTTTGTTGTTTTTCATGTTACAATAAAAAAAAAGGCACTAATACTCACAGCCTTTTGCATTTGCTTAACTTACATCATGTCTGTCGTCTCAGCACCCTTTTGGCGGCTTTTATATTGGGTACAAGCGCTTCCAGCTTGCAGCAGTCTTGGAGGAACGGATGGTTAAGAAGTTCATCAGCTGTGGCACGTTTATCCACCTCGACTTGGAGGCAACGGTCGAGGAAGTCTTGAAGGTTCGGTGAAAGTTTCTCCCAACTTCTAACGTCCGGTCGTCCATTTGCGGCAATTAGATAGAGCGCCCTAAGTGGAGTCTCATTGAGGTATGGCGGTTGCCCCTCGATCATTTCAATAGCCATTATGCCTATCGACCAGATGTCCACCTTTTTGCCATATTTTTTCCGTGTAACCACCTCTGGTGCCATCCAGTACGGTGTACCGACCATTGTTTGTCGTTTCTCATCACCTTCGATGTTTGCGCAGAACCCAAAGTCCGTCACCTTCACAGAGCCGTCCATTCCTAGCAGGACGTTGTCTGATTTGATATCGCGATGAATAATGCCTTTCGAGTGGAGGAAGCTGATGGCATATAAAACTTCCCGGCAAACAGATGCTATCTGCCTGTCCTTCATTACTGTTTCGGTGACAACGTCTGTGAGTGGGCCTCCGTCCATATACTCCATGATAACCCATAATTGCTCTTCAGGCTCTAGCAGATAAGCGTCGAGGAAGTTAACGAGATTCTTGTGATTGAAATCTTTCAGTACGCGAATCTCTGTGAGTATTAGCTCCTTCGATGATTGATTTTTCAGGTCTATCGTCTTTACTGCCACGTCCTGGTCAGTCTTCAAGTCAGTCGCAATGAATACAATTCCAGAAGCACCTTTACCAACCTCCAGTTTCGTCCTATACCGCTCCCGTGGATCTTCAAGATTACAAATAGCTCGCAGTTCTCCATAGATTTCCTCGTCCGATTTATGTAATTTTTTATCTTTGGACCGCCTTAAGATAGACTCGTCTTCATCGGGGACATCTCTGATGATCATAGTGTCACTTTTATTTTCCTCAATTATCCTTAAATCCTCTAGTCCTTTAGTGAGTTTTTGGCTGCTATTAGTGATCTTTGGTTTGGGCATAATTTGTGGCTTTGGTGGCAAGGTCATTGCTTTTTTGATTGGCAGCGGTGGAGGTGCATCATTTCCGGAGCTCTCCTCGCTGCTCTCACCTCCATAAGAATCCAGGCTTTCGCCCAGGGAGTCCTGACTCTTGTGGGCGCTTTTAAGATTAACATACTTATCAATTTCTTCAGACTCCTCGTGAATGGCCTCCTCTGTTATAAACGGCTTAAAAGGTTCTGTGTTGTCTTTCTTTTTGATCGAATAGTTGTAGTACTTAACCGCCTGATACGCTGCATCCGGGTTTTTGTTCTGCTCATCCTGAGTGATCTGGGCATTCATTAGGCGCACCCAGGACACTGGAAGCCCTTCCAGATCACCGGTGATTTGGTTTTTGCTTACATGAACGTGCCGCATAAAATTTGTTGGCCGTCCAATTTCTGAAATTTGGTTCTTTTTACTAAACCATCCCTTTATCCCTGTAAAACTCGTCATGACTAATCCGCTTTTTGTTTTCGATCCCCTTCTTGTCTTCATACAGCAACTGAGTCAGACACACACAATTTTGTTCATAGAACATCAAAATGTCACTTGACTGATTAGTGCATTATTTTCACTGTTTTTAGGTCACTTGCGATACCTCGAAGGCCTAAAATTTCATGACACGACTTCGTTTATTGAAGAAAACAGGAGTGGCACAGACAAACAAATATGCCACCCAAAATAAATGCAAAAAACATGAGGAAGAAGTAAAAACTGAGATGGAGAGCCTGTCGCACCCGATGATTGATAAAAATAAAGTGACGAAAACACCATTTTCGTTCAGTGCTGTTTTGTCGAAAGAGGAGAATTTTGTTTAAGGCATTGCCAAGTTAGCAACATGTTGAGCAAACGTAGTAGCGGCGTTAGTTAGTTAATTTCTACAATTCAAGACTGCAGGAAAATTCAACCCAAAGTGACATTTTTTTCAAAATTGTGGCTTGATACCATTTAAAAGATGGAACAAATTGCTTTAACTGCGTACAACAACAACAATGAGTTTTAAAAATTGCATTGAAAGGGGCAGGGTACGAGGCTTGATTTGTAATTCTGTAGAATTAATGCAAGAAGGAATAAGAATGCAACTTAATTAATTGTAAGCTTCAATAAATAAAGAAAAAGACCTACTGGCATAAGCTACAAGATTGAGGTTAATTTCGTATATTCCAAACTTTTTATACGTTTAGTGTAACACGGAATGTTTTTTTTTTTTTTTTAACTGTGGCTGCCTTTCAAGGCACACTTAGGCCAATTTTTGGCCCATTGTGTTACCACGTAGCGCAGGAGACCATGGTTATTCGTGGGATTCGAACCCACAGCCTCTGGGACGGTAGGACAGCGCGCTAACAACTGAACTACCAGAGGCCCCAACACGGAATGTACTCGGAGCAATTTTTAGGAGCACCTATATGTTTACAAATCCTCCAAAATGTGTATATTACATATTATTTATACATATATAAAAATTCAGCCTACGTATGTTTGTGATAGAAAAACTCAAAAAGTAGTAGATTGATTGATTTGAATACAGCCATACATATACAATAGACCGCTCGTGTACACGATTTCCTATAGAAGCGGACGCAAAAATCATCAAATACAAGGTGTGACACTCGTGACGATTTCCTTATCTTTTTTCGACCTTCGTCCCGTTAGCCGACCGGCTTTGTAAATTTTGCTAAAAGTAGATAGCAATAAAGGGCTCATGTGTGAAAGAAAGACAAATATTTAGGGGTAGGCGGAACGAAAATTAAAACCATGTTTCACCACCCAGAACAGCGCACACGCTCGAACACTTTGTCCCGCCTTTAAAAATGCACAGTGAAAAAATGTAAACAGCCCGAATTCGTATAAATGCTCTGAGTGTGCTACCTACCTCTTCCCCATTCTCGATTCAGGATTTCCCTCTGCCGGAACCAAAGATCATGAAATGCTAGATGAGAGACTCGTGACGTATTTCCTTATTTTTTTTCGAGCTAGTAGATTTTGCTAAAAGTGGATATTAATAAAGGGCTCACACGAAAGAGAAAGACAACAATTTAGGGGGAGGTGGAACGAAAATTAAAACCACGTTTCACTAGCCAGCGCAGCGCACAAGTTCGAATACTTTGGCCTACCTTTAAAAATACACAGTGAAAAAATGTAAGCAGCCCGCATCCGTATAAATGCTCTGAGTGTGCTACCTGCCTGTCCCTCTTCTTTGATTCAAAATTTCCCTATGATGGAACATGGCCTGGGGACGGCACTAACACCATGCATGCAGAGGCACACATCGTGCCGGAGACTTTGGCCCGCCTTTAAAAATGCATGGTAAAAAAACGCTGCTTTTTATTCCCTACACTGTAGGTGCCGTAGAACAGAATATTTGGCTGGCTATTCTTGTTTATTTTGTTCTTATTGGAATTCCGATAACGCATAGGAAGCAGTAGTACTTTGCTGCTTTATCTAATGGGAAAAATTTCCCCAGGCAGTTTTAGAAATTGCATATGGGTTAGAGCTTTGTGCTTGTTAAAGAGTGTCACATTTTGTACCTGATGGTGCAATATTTGCTCTCAGGCAATGACATCTCGTAAAATGACGTCATTAATGTTCTATAATGTCAGAGATATTACAGAGCGGTGAATTGGCGTTACAAACAATTATCTGGAGAAGTGTCAAATAGCCGAAAATTCTTCAATGAAGAACAATTTATAATAATTTCCATGCAACACAATGGTTTTTTCGTCTCTTGCGCATTAGGGGATTCTGGCACGATACAAGAGTCCATTGTTCCAAATTGTATCCATATTAACCACGGAATGGCACACTTTACATCACAGCCAATCCGCTCAGCCAGTTATGGCACCCGAGCCCAACAAAAAAAAAAAAACAATACATCCATCAATCGACTACTTTTCGAGTTTTGTGAGCACAAACATATGTATATTGAATTATATATATATATATAAGATTAGTGCGATACAATTTCCGAATCTACTACCATTTGGAAATTCAAAGTGGCGCCCGTTGATTTATTCAACATATTTTAATGCAAATTGGTGTAGACATAAATTTGTAAATTCAAATTATCCGAATTTGATAAATTTAAATTAAATGAAGTATTAAAAGTACCGTAAATGTGGTTACTTTGGCTACTTTTTTCTTATATTTTTAGAAATCAATTTAATAAATAGATTGTGATAGACTATTAGGCGGTAAAATTTTTTAATTTGATAGATGAAGATAGTAGCTAATCAGTAATCTTTTATGTAGCAAAACGTTTGTAAAAATATGTCTTATATTTTTTTAATTTGTGCGAAAGTTCTTTGAACTCCCCGATTTTATAGGGCACAAAAACTATATTTAAGCAACTATTAAGCCAATTCAAGTCCTTTGAAGTAATAGAAAATAAACAAATGAAGGATTTGACGTACAAAACTATTTAATTTTCAAAAAAACAAACAAAAATTAACTTATCTTAAAACTCTGTTACATAAGAAAGTTTGCTAACTTAAAATACGTAAGTATTCACAGCAGGTAAGTTCGAAAGGACAGTTTTCACCTTGAAAGAATTCGTGCAACCAATAAAAAATAGGCACCAGTAACACCACCTAACATTTCCGAGTCGAAATAGGTCGTTTACCGTCTTGCCTACGGAGAGGTGGGAAATTCAATTTCTGTTTTTTATTTTGAGCCAAAGTGACCCGCTAGAGCTAACATAACCCGCATCTACGGTATTTTTCGGGAGCTATTTAAGAATTTTCTATAAAAATTTCAAAATTTAACATGGGAAGCATAATATGCTAAGCTAATTACTAATTAAGCTAATTCAAAAAATGTCCACACAAATTACGCTATATTAAAAAAAAAATGCTCCGCCGCGTCTATTTATCTTTCTGCGGTATTTCTACTGAAAAAATCTTGCTCGAGTTTTATGATTAGCCAGATTGATTCAAGAGGATGGTATAATTAATGAATGTTTCTGGTATGTGTGATCTTTTAAGAAGGACATCGCTTCAACAATCGGCTGTAGTATGCCCTCAGCCACCACTTTCAGAGGCAAGCCGAAGTCGAAATGCATGTTGCGCTAACATCACCGACCGATTATTTATTAGTCAAAAAAATGGACACAATTATTCCACGCTCTTGCGATGTATAGCCCACTATTGCTTGTCTGTTTGTATTCTTTAGCTGTGTAGTTCACAAATGTCAAATATGATTGATGTACGACGCCATTTGCAATAATTATAACATCTTCGGATAGAGTGATTAATTTTGCGCCACCTTGTAAGCTAAGTAAAAAAAAAAGTAAGTTTCCTGATTTTATGTAGTCGAAATTGAGATTTGTGGAGATTTTAGTAAGATGAGAAATTAATTGAGTTAAAATAGTGTAAAATCTAAGAACAAAACAAGTTAAGCACAAATTGTTTATGAAAAGCAATATAAGTCCATGGTCGGCAGAAACTTTCTTAAAATTAAGGGGATCCATTTGTGACTAAAGAAATGTTTTATTTGCTATTATTTTTATTAACGGGTTACATCCAATTGTAATTCTCAAAAATTCGTTTTTATTTTCGTTTGTACTTTTAATATAATGAATTCCCAAGAACACTTGAGCGCAAGTTCCGTGCAAACATTCCCAGAATTGGCTGCAATATTAATTTTTGAATGGACAAAGATCATACCTGAATGCACTAGAATGCAAAACCTTTAAACACAGTTTTCTCAAAACTGCCTTTTTGAGACGATAGGTACGATAGCCCATTCGTTTAACCAACTAACTTCAAACAATTTCTTAATAGCATTCTGCACCTCTTCACGCGAGCAATTTTGAAATTTTACAAATTGTAAAAATGGCAGCAAATAGAAAAATGCAATTTTTCAAATAATTTCTTTTTTAAATTAAACGAAAAAACCAGACAGATAAATTAAAAAAAAACAATATATTCAATGAGATATTTGAAAAGTAAAACATTTGTGCGAAATATCCTTTTTTTTTATTATTATTGTTTTTTATTAAAGGTATTTACTTCAAGTTTTTTGTTCTTTCAAAAGTTCGCTAATGTTATACTTTACAACTGAATCATAAGTCTTTAAACTTTTAACTTTACCTCATTTAGTAAAATTCCCCTACCTTATTCTTTCCCTGTGCCACTCATTTGCTTTTGATATTATTTAGTGTTCTTAAAATTCAAATTCGAAAATTAGAAGGTTTAACTAAGAGTCCTACATTTTTATAAATTTGGAAAATTTAAGAAATAAACGCATTTCTCAGAAACTTAAAATTATATTCAAATGAAAATTTGAGCCCTAGATTAATGTCGGAAAATGTAATTTATCTGCATTATTTATATTTTACTGATATTTTTATTTACATTTTTCAGTCGGGACCGAAAACCAAAAACCCTCAGAGTTGAATAAGATGAAATTGTTTCGTTTTTAATTAATAGGAAAAATTTATAAGACATAAATTATACACAGAACTGGATTTCTTGGTAATAGTTGTTTTATTTTAAACTTCTTTCCTTGTATATTTTGTTTCTAATTTTTATACTTAATGAAACAATATTACAAAACACGAGTCTGCAATCAAGCTTAAGATTGATCATATCTATTTAAAATTCTCTTAAGATGAAAGTTTGGTCTTAAAAATATTAATTTTGAGACTCTCGAGAATACTTTTTAAGGACTCACAAGGTTAGAAGGTTACTTTATTGAATTTTTTCGTCACATTAGTTTTTATGTTTCATATATTTTTAAATATTAAATCCTACGGATCCTCTGGTACTTGTGGAGCGGCTGTGTCGTTAGAGTTACTTTCCAGAGGACGAATAAGCATCCTGGTTGCTTTTAGGGAATAATCACCGTGCCATTTCTCCCATATTACTCCAATGTAATCATGTCCTTCGGGTGTCTTCCGATAAATGCCATTCAAATTAGCCTCCGAACAGCTAAAAATATATATAAAAATATTTTGATATTGTATGCAAATTCTATAAAGTGTGAAATAAAATCCTTCATCATTCAGAATCTATAATTGGTGATACGTATTTAAAAATTCAACCGTCAGAACTTATAAATGAAAAGTTCAACCAATTTGAATTTTTATAAAGATTTTCCTGTCCTGTTGAACTCATGTAAGTTATTTGCTTAGTTTTCATTAACACGTTCCCTGCCATGTGTACCGAAAACGGTACACAAATGAAAGCTCCCTTTCATTAAATGCAGTTTTACATGTAAGTCTCTCACGAAAGCTTTGTTGAAAATTCTGGCAAGGAACGTGTTAATAACATTTTTTTGTCATTATCGCAAAAATTATTAATTCTAGCTCATAAGTTCACTTTTAAAAACTACTAAATCTTAATACTAAACCACCTAATACAAGTTTAACTATTAATTTTGGAAATAAATAAAATTATTTTACGTAAAAGTCAAAAGGCTTTAAAAAAATTTATTTGAATTTTATTTTAAAACGAACTTTTAAATCAAAGGTATTTAATGTCCCAGTTTTATCCACTTTTTAGTTGTGGAGTTAATCGATTTGTCCAGTGAACGGCTCAAATGTAGTTTTTCGAAAAAATTGATAGTTTATCATTAATAAAAAATCAAAATTCATACCTTTCCATCCTAGAAGAAACCCCACGAATAAAATTAAGGGTATTTTTCAAGATTTCATAAAATAAAATATTCATTAAAATAAATATTTCAATGAAAAATCAGCTTGGTTAAGCTCTTTGAGAAGACAAAATCTCATTATCATTGAAATTGGAATAAAGAACACTTAAATATAGAAAACTAAAATGATGAGGTTTTTAACTGATTAATACAAAAAAATTAAATAGGAAGATCTCCATCGCTATTTTGAAAATATTAAAGGAAATTCAAAGGCAGTAGGCTCAAATAAGCACAAAATCTAATTTTTGTATATTTCTGTTGAATTATTTTCCCCACTCAAAGCTTTATTAAATCAATAATATCGATATTTTACGCATATTATTTACTTTTCAAATGCAGCTATGGTATTTTATCCCACCAAGAAAATGAGTGCTTCAAAAAGCTTTTCTAAGTACTCCTATGCATATAGAAGCAAAAACTGCTTCGACTGCGCTTCAGTTTCATATAAATTTCAACATATGATATGAAATAGGACCCTACCTCAAGTTTCATTTTAATATCTTTTAAATCATTTTGTTGCAAGCATATTGCCAACTTTTGATATTGTATATTTACAGATTGTTATAGTCCTTTTAAATTAAAGTATAAATCCACACCAAAAGTGCAATTTTACTTATTTACGTAATATTCAGTAGAATTCTCATAACTTTTATGTATGTAAATAAACTAATTGAAAGTAAACTACTTTTCATTTATAGAGATACCTACTCTCCAAGTACCTCGCAAAAAATGGTGTATTATCATCCCGGGGGAAAAATTGCATGATCACGCCGCTGCAATCGATTAGTACTTATATGAAATATATTTAATACTTTTAGAGACTATTCATTTGTTAGAGTGTAGCGTACTCATCTTCTAGGTCATTCAAAATCGTCGTTCATTTTGAAACACAATTTTGCATAGGTTGTACTTCAAAATCCAATCTAAGGTTCGAAAAAATAAATACTTACTTATCGAACCACCATCCGCTACCGTATCCTGGAGCACAAGGACAACAAGGATGATCTGTATTGTCGTTATTCTTGTCGTAGGTACTGAATCGCGCAAACGCATGGTATGCCATTGAGTCAGATGCGTTACCCATGTATTCACCAATAGTCAAAGCATAGTTATCTTTTTCGGCTGAAATTTGGAAATAGGAATACTCTGCCCAGACCTTTTCGTCATCAAAGTCTTCTAGTTCAATGCGAAGAACGTAAGGAGTTGTATCTGTTAAGCGATGCATGAACTCTAGGCCGAACCAAAAGTCCTTTGATAAGTTCCCAAAACCGTTTTTGTAGTCTACCCATGAGCGATTGAAGTTTTCTTGTTCATCGTAAGGACCGCGTCGTTGTATCACGGTCCAACCAGCACCTAAAGTTTTAAAGTCACAGTATCTTTCGTTGAAGTCACGGCCCGCATCGTTCAACTCCGGCTCTTCAAATTTGTAAACACCGTCAATTCTTGGGGCCTTCAAATCATGACAACCACTTTTACTTGGTTGAATAAATTCTGAAAAGAATTGGATATTATAATTGGATAATATGAATATTAGGGTTCTGTTCTACATTTTAAATTTTTATAGCCAAATCAATCAATCTTTTGACTTAAAAAGAAATACACTACAAAAATAATTGAAATCTTAAAAAGAGCAGTTACTAAAGAAATTATCGACACTAAATACCCTCATATGTCTGTCAATTTATTTTGATATTTGGAATTTAATATTAGTTGAAAATCGTCACAACATTTCACATTTCTCAATCGTTTAGTTTATCACTTTCATGTGATGTTAATTCCTTTCAAGACGTTTTCTTTTTAACACTTACAATTTGTTACTATTCGGGAAAGCTTATTTATATGACCTTTAAATTGATAACTCTCTTTTTAAGGGGATAACGAACGTATAGAATTTGCATTAACGTTATACAATCTCTTAAACCGCCTTAAATTAAAGGTATTAGAAGTAAAAAGCAGCATGGAAAAATATTCGAAACGAAAACCATCACAATGTTCTTTTACTTACTTTTGACTCGTTTATTCTGCTTTTGAGACGATTTTGCTGGTTTTTTGCGTTTGCCGTTGCTTTCTGCTTTTAATAAATTATGAAAGTGAAACTAAAATTTACCGCATAATTTTGCAATAAATAAATTGTATCTCACCCATGGAATTTTCTTCCGAGCTGCTACTACTGCTACTGCTACTGCTACTATCATCATTATCATTTCTATCTTTTTTACTACTTGCATTTACTTTAAAATAATAAAGTAAAGAAAGTTTTAACTAACAATGCAATAATTATGCACAAAATTAAAGCTTTAAAACATAAAACGGTTTGGGAATACTAAAAAGCGATATGAAATTTTTAAGATCTTCAAACATTTTTAATATTGCGTTTAAAAGATAACAACCAACATTTTTATTGTAAAATGGCAATAGATTTAGAGATTAAAACCAAATGAAAGCGTAAGGTTTGCCTCTATAAGAAATTATATGCAAACTTAATGTAATATCAGTCGTTATTTTAAATAATATTTTCTGATACCCTATCCTGTTATTTATTTATAATTGAAATATCACAAATATTTCCACCAAAATCAGTATGCACAAATAAACAAGTAAAAGAATAATTAAAATCAGTAAACAACAGCAGAATCAAAATAGCAAAGAAATCTTCGCAGAATCACTACTCACATTTGGAATCTTCTTCGGAACTGCTACTACTACTACTGCTGCTACTGCTATCATCATCATCAATAACATTTTTACTACTACCGATTACTATGAAAATGATAATAATTGAAATAAAATAAAAATGTGAGTTTATGAATTTAAATGGTACAATATTCAAACATTAATAAAATACATTTTTTGTATAATAATCCAAAAAATATGAAAGTTTGTGGAATGTTTTAATTTTTTTAAAAGTTTCGATTAAAAAATGAGCGGTCATCAATTTTAAAATATACAGCAACTTTACATAGACTAATTGTAAAATTATTTAATAATTTAACGCTCCAAAAAAAACTTTTAGTTTATGCAATTTAATAGTTCATAATCTTAAATATTCACAAAATTATTGCTTACCTTTAGAATTTTCTTCAGAACTACTACTGCTGCTGCTACTGCTACTACTGTCAGTACTATCATCAATATTATTTTTTTTACTCCCAGCAATTACTTTGAAATATTGGAAGAGTAAAATGTTTAAATTATCAATTCAACAGAATTTAAGATTTTTTGTAAAAACATGAAACCAATCAAAAAAATGTTGATATTTTTTGCATAAAGTATGTCACAGCATGGCTTGTAAAAACTAGATACAAATTCTAAGTTTTAATTCGAACTTTGACTCTTAAACAACAAACCTAAGGAAAAATATGTTTAGTCCGATTATGACGAAGTTAAAGGTAATAATTTTCTTCCATAGAAAATGTATACAGAGTGATTAAGGTTTTGAATGGGCATGTTTAAAATGTGGGGCCTACGCTAGATCAGTTGTTAACTCGTTGGCCTACCGTCCTAGAGGCTGTGGGCTTGAATCCCACGGATAACCATGGCATTCTACTCTACGAACACAATGGGTCAATGAGTGCAATAGATGCAATATCTGTGCGCTCGAGGCTATACGTCTCGCCCACTCCAATAATAATAATAATAAAAATGTTTAAAATGTTGTCATTGCAAAATCGCTGCGCATTAAAAGCAAAAGGGAGAATGAAAAATCACTCACTTTTGGAATCTTCTTCAGAACTGCTACTGCTGTTCTTATTATAATTATCATTTTTACTATAGGAAATTACTATGAAATAATAATAATTAAAATAAAATAGCAATTTGAACATTAACAAAACGAAAATCCAACGGTTCTTAAGCTCGGTGACTCGACCTCATCTAACTCTTCTGAAATTGCCAACCTTATTGCTGAATTTTTTAGTCAATGCTTTAAAGATATCGATTCCATCCCTGACCCTAACTATTTTTCCGACTTGTTATTCTTACATCACTCCTATTAGCAAGAAAGGTTGTAAGAGAGATATTTCAAATTACCGACCAATTGCCAAATTATCGTGCATCCCAAAACTCTTCGAAAGTCTCATGTATGAGTCTGTGTCGTTCCACTGTAAAACCCTTTTTTCCCCTATTCAACATGGATCAAAGGCAAATCTATCACCACCAACTTATTAACCTTTGTGTCACGCATCCTTGCTATGGACAACGGTTCAGAGACTGTCGTTATAGCCATCGACTTTAGCAAAGTCTTCGATAAAATCTCTCAAAAAAAATTATTATTTTAAAATTAAGCTATCTAGGATTTCCTCTCCGACTCATTTTATGGATTCATTAATACATCGATAATCGCCACTTTAAAGTGCCTTTTGACTCCTCGATTTCTAGCCCCTTCACATCCCATTCCGCTGTCTCCAAGGCAGCCACCTCGGTCGTTTAATTTTCACATTGTCCATCAACAATGTAGAGAATATAATTAATCACTCTGAAATTCTAATTTATGCCGACGATATGACAATCTTCAAATTTCCGATGCATCTGACTCGTCACTCCTTCAATACGACCTAAACAACTTTTACACCTGGTGGACGAAAAACTTTCTTGACCTCAATATATCTAAATGCCTATGGCGAACCCATTTCTTCTGCCACTTCCCTTCGCGGTCTCGGTGTCATATGCGATAGTGAGCTCAATTGCGTTCCCACATATGTAGATCATTCCATTAGTAAGCCCAATTCTGCTCTTCTTCGTTAAACTTCGTTAAACGTTGGTCTAAGGAATTCTCTAAACAGTATTGAATCTGTCCAGCGCAGATTCATCCGCTTTGCCCTACGTGACCTCTCTTGGACAGACCTCGACAATCTTCCCCCTTAACAGAACCGTCTAAAAAAAAAAACAACACCCAGTCCTTCTCCCTACGTCGAGATGTTGCCGATATTGTCTTCGTCTACCAAGTTCTAACCGGTTCAATTGATTGCCTAGACCTTCTTCACAGCATATCCCTTAACACTAACCCCCTTAAAGTTAGATCTTTCCTTACGTTTCGCTTTGGGAATCATTGTACTAACTGTGGTAATTTGGAAACCTTTACCAGAATGCTGCGGATCCAACCTGCACGCCCCCCTATCTAGCCATAAGTAGGTTAATTTAATTTAGTTAATTTTTTTTTTTTACCTTTGTAGCTTGTATTAAACGAAAAATTAAAAAGACTAATTGTAAGATTAATTTACACTCTCATAAAACATTCTTTTTGTGCAGCTCACCTTTAGAATCTTCTTCAGAACTGCTACTACTGCTGCTGCTGCTGCTACTACTGTCACTACTATCATCAAATTTATCTTTTTTATTCCAGGCAATTACTTTGAAATAATGAGAAGTTAAAATATTTAAATAATCTATTAAACAAATATAAAATATAAAATAGTTTGCAAAAAATTGCAAGCAATCAAAAGTATTGTGGTTTTTATATCAAATTATTTCCATGAAATATGTGTCAAAGCAATGGCATATGAAAATTAGAAAAAATTTGTAGATGTGAATAAATTCTTACTTTGGCTGTTAGATAGCAAACCTACTGACAATTTTCTTCTCTATGCAGAGTCGAAAAAGTTGTGAGCTTGTTTATAATTCATTGAAAGAAGAATGAGCAATCACTCACCTCTGGAATCTTCAGAACTTCTACTGCTACTACTACTGCTACTGTCACTATCATCATTATCATTTTTACTACCGGCGATTACTATAAAATAATAAAATTTTTTACTTTAGGATCTACAAATTTAACCCATTCACTGCCAACTACGAGATATCTCGCAGTTGCCTATAGCTGAATGTGTGGCTGAATATGATCTCGGCAGCGAATGGGTTAATTACATATTTAAACATCAACAAATTACGTCTGCTAGATGGTTATTGGATCAAAATTAAAAAGTGAAGTTTTGCTCCTTTTAATTTCACTAAAATGCGATGTAATCGATGTGTACTAATATATTCTAACTCCCTGCATCCCGATGGTCCACCCTGAATATATGCTATATGTATATGATCTCTTAAATTTTTGAGTATCTCTGATGAACTGGAAGTTACAAGCTTTTTGCTTGTTGAACGTATTTAAGTCGTTGCAAGCAAATTTATTAAGCTTAATAAGAGAAAGATTTTTGCTATGTTCAAATAAAAAACTAAGGGTCAACCAAGGATCGAATCAACAGACTTTTTTTTAAAGTTGTACGTTTTAAGTTTAACTTGCCAAGAACTTCAAATTGTAAACTCAAGATTTAACCGATGCAACACAAGGATATAAGACTGTAAGAGCACAACAGTTTTTCTATTATAGTTTTTCTCAAAAGGGTAGGATAAATAAAAATTATTTTTTAAAAACTTTTCCAGTTCGGTGACAGAGGCTATAAGTGGCTTATTTAATCACTCAATAGAATCTAAAATTCATATTTAGTTTTTGAAAGACGGTTTCATCAAGCTTGTATTTAAATCTGGTAACCTTAGAATTATTATAACGTATTTGTTTGTAGTTAAAGCTTTATTATCCTCGAATTAAAAGCCGAAATTGCGTTAGAGGTTGGATTAATAATGCATTCCCTTCTCTTAAAAATAGTAAAAAATGCGTATTTTTATACATTGTTACCCTATTTTTATAATATAATGGAACATTTTGCATTCCCTATATAAGAAAATTTCTTAAACATACATTTATCATTTCCGACGAGGAAATAACGTCGACATTTGTTGTTGTTGTCAAAATATTTAAAAAGTTAAAAATTAAACTAATTCAATCAATTAAAAAATATTTTTCATTAGATAGATATGCTGCTTAAAAATTCTTACTTGCATTTTTTTTAACTTAGTGATTTAAAATAACTTTTAACAGACGAATGCCCAAACGTTTCAATAAATGTAAAGCATTCTAGAAGAATATAGTCCATATAACAGAAAGACTATCAAATTTACCCTGAAAAATAGTTTTTATCTTGAAAGGTTTTGGAGAAATTAGAACCCGTATGCTCGTTAAGGTATGTTTGATAGATCTGTAGACGTAGTATTAAAGAAATTTTCGCAAAATAGAGGTAGTAATAACTCACCTTTGGTATCTTCTTCTGAACTACTGCTACTGCTACTGCTACTACTGCTGCTATTGTCATTGTCGTCATTACCATTGTCATCATCGCTGCTACTGCTGCTTTTGCTGTTATTTTTACGACTGTTTTTACCAGTTTTGCTGCCTTCTTCGCTACTGCTGTTACTACTGTCATCATCATTATTTTCATTACCATTGCCCTTACTAGCACCTGGTGTTTTGCTAGTCTTATGCTTTACACTTTTCTGTTTTTCTTCGGTATCATCGCTTTCAGAGCTTGAACTACTGGAAGAAGATGAATCATTGTCGTCATCTTTAGAATCATCAGAGTCGTCAGAGTCATCAAAATTCATAGATCCCTTAGACCCCTTATTTTTCACAATTCCCTTCTCTTTCAATGCCAGAACGATCTTTTCAATTTTCTTCAACAAAAGATCAGCACTTTCAGTAAAAGTTGTAAGTTCGTTCGATGTGTCTTTGTAGTAACTTTGCAATTTTTCACTATGATCGTTTTGTATCTCAAGTACTTTTATAGTCTTATCATCGACCCCACGGGTAAGATCTAAAATTTCTTCAAGAGTTTCAGTATTCTGCCTTCCGATTGAAACAAGCTAAACAAATAATTCTTAATATAATAGAAAATAGAAAAAAATGCAAGCTTTATAATTTCAAAACCTGTTTAACATCCTTTGGTTCGAAGTGACCCACCAACTTGTCCAGCCTCATTTCCATATCTTTCAAAATAGTTGCCACATTCATACCCACAGGAGTAGCTAAAGCAGCAACTCTGGGACTCCTTGTGCTTCGGCAGTTACCACTTTCGATATTAATCACACGTCGGAGAATATTATTCAGTCGAGTGGATACATCCTTTTTATCAACAGAACTCATTTGCTCCCAGTTCGATACTATTCTGTTTAGATCATTTAACTTTTGATCAAAGGATGGTATTTTTTCTTGTGTTCTATCGTTCACTTGATCAACTTTATTCAGAATGTGATTTAAGATGAATTCAAGGCTTGTCAGTTTACTTTCGATCGATTGGTTATCATCTTGAGTTCGTTTGATTAAATCGATTTTGTGGTCCACTGCTTTCATAGCATCATTCCATGCATCAATATGATGTCGAAATATATCCCACACATGAGCCTTTTCTTGTAATGCCTTGAAATTTGCATCAAGAGCACTCAAGGTGGTCGTAACCGTAGTTATTTTTCGGTCAAGCGTTGTAAGATACAGTTTGTTGAACTTTTCAAGTTGATCAGTTAGTTGTTCTACCTGTTTTTGAAGACTTCGTGTTGTTACATCAGGGACCATTATGCCGAACGTTGAGATCGGCATAATTAGGAAGGGTATGAAATACAAGAGTATCTAAAAATAAAAGTATTTTTTTATATTTAATATCTTTTTCTTCCAATTTATAGTTTGCAAAAACCATCATATTATTTTGATACCAAATTTTGTTTAGGAATTTTATCTCTTTGTATATAATACATATATTATATTATATATAAATACTTTTTAAGTATGAAACAAAAGTTCATACTAATATGGAAACTAAATTGGACAACTAATTAAAAACAATATATCTGCTTATGGTAAAACTGTATTTATTTCAAAATTTTTAAAGAGAACTACCTAAAACTTTGTGGCTAATACTTTCTGGGAATTAGAAATTCGAAGTTTACATCTCTCTACAGGATGATTTGAAATTAAACGTTTACATCTCTCCATAGGATGATTTGAAATTAGACGTTTACATGTCCGTATCTTTCTCTTCCGTTGTGATGCTTTCAACTACACTCCATGAAAAGTAGCCCCACATACAGATTGAAATGATTTGAACCACAATATTTGCAGGGTTTTTGAAAAAATTATATTCATTTTCATTAATATAATTTTTTTTTATTATCTGTTCCTAAATACTCTGATTGACTGCGATCGAGAAAGGACGTGTTTTCTAAGCTACGGATTGCTACTGAGAGTGCTTTTTGTTTAAAACAAAATTAGCGAACTAAACAAGAACTCAAAAACAGTAAAAGTGAACAGTGCTAACGGATAGGCATGAGTGAAACCGAAACGGATGGCGAAACTAGTGATGAAAACTGCATGAACTGGCAAAGTGTATCAGCAAAGCATTCAGCTAAACGACTAGGACATCAAGTAAGAAACATAGTCAATGTAAAAAGCTGAATTTCTAAGCAGCCTTTATCGATGTTTTTCGTGGACCTGGATCCTAATCCAAATAACAAGAGTATCTATGACTTAAATCATATAAATAACGCTATTATAAAGGTTGAACCACCTCTTAAAACCAACAACATAGTTCAAAGTCACCGATGTCAACAATTCGGGCACACCAAAAGTTATTGTAAAAAACCTTACAGGTGTGTTAAATGTGGACAAAACCACCCTACTGCTGAATGTAAGAAAGACAATAACACCCCACCATGTTGTGTACATTGCTTGCAGAATCACACTGCTAGTTATAAAGGATGTAAAATTTACCAAGAGCTCCTCCATAAAAAATACACAAACAATAACCGACAAGAGTATCGACGCGATGTTTATTCTGCAATGAACAGACGAGAATTCCCAGATATAAATGCAAATATTAATAACCCCACCAATGTTAACAGAAACAATAATTGCTACAATAAGACATATTCAGAAATAGTACAAAATAATAATAATGACTAATATAACCTAATGAAGAAAATAGAAGTCATGTTAAATAAACAAATTGAATTAACCACTAATCTAATGAATATGATGTCCGCCTTACTAAGTAAACTATGCAATCAGATCTAAGAATCGCAGCATGGAATGCCAATGGGCACTCCAATCACGCACAAGAAATATAAATTTTCTTGAAGACAAACTATATTGATATATTACTTGTTTCGGAGACCCATTTTATCATCAGGTCACATTTTAAAATTAAAGATTTTGATATTATCACTGCTAATCAGCCGGACGAAAGAGCCCATGCTGGTGCAGCAAGTAACGAGACCAGAAGACTTAAAAGACACCACATTCTTGACCTACCATTCAGAAACTGAAATTCTACGTTGCAACATCTTTGTAATCATAAGACAACACTGTAGACTAGCTAAAAATGAAATCCTCTACATACTTTTACTGTGCTCGCTGGAGCTCAGTAAATTAGGTTAACATATGTACATAGCTCAGAGAATTTGCTTAATATTGAAAAATAGATTGCAAATATAAAGTTTATATAAAAAAAAAAGAAAAAATTATTTGGACTTAGAAGCGGCTTCCTTCGTCTGTCGTTTTTACCGAGCAATAAAAATTCCTTGCTTTTTGTCAATATGTTGAACATACATGTCAAAGACGAAATATTGTCGTTCGAACTGTGGAAATGTGTATTACAGTTTAATTGGCGAAGAGATTAAAAGAAAGCAAAGGTAAATGCATTACTATATGTCTTTAATTAATTGTCCATGACTGTATACAGAGAAGTTAGGTATTTGGTACTATAATGCAAGCAATTCTTATATGTTCTACATAGGTATTAGTATGGCTCCAAAAACTCGATTTTTGGCTCTTACGCGCTTGTGTTAACAAAGTAATTGCCTTATAATAATACTCGTAACTCGATTTATCAATTTGTAAAGGGAGCCTTGGGTGGCATAGCTGACTGAGCGGTTTGATTGTAATGTATGTTGTGAGTTCGATTTCCAGATGGAAACCCTGGTTAAAAAGTAAAAAATAACACCAAAAGTTGCCATATGGTGGACTTAGTTCCCGAGTGCACGAAAAATAAGAAAGCAATTTGAGAATTAAAATTTAAATTGTAAAATAAATAAAATAATGATAATAATAAAAATTTGTAGAGGCATCTCAAGAGCAAATTTGGTATATGGTAATACAGTTTAGCTTAAAAGTGTGATAAACGACGTTAAAAATCTCGGCCAGACTTCAGCAATAAAATGAGACCACTGTGTATAAGGATCTCATTTTAAACAATTGTTAAACTTGTTTCTATTCGTTATAGCTTCCAAAGTATTAATTTTCTCGTATACTATAAGAACAAATGTGGTAAATTTATCCAAGCAAAACTTAAATTCAAATTATTTTAAACGCTATAATGTTTTATAGTTTGGTTCCGAATTGAGTTCGATTTTTGCAAATCTAGAGAAAGATGAGTATTTATGGTTGTTTGAAAAAAAAACTGCAAATAAGAGATATTTTTTAAGTGTCATTTTTTCGAAACCACTTTTCGTAGCCAACGTAATCGTTTATTTAACAACTCTTCAACCCTAAGAATAAATTACAGTAACATACAACTTGTTAATTCGATTATCCAGTATTTTTTTGTCTTAAATAAAAAAGTAATTTTGTATGAAATATTAAAGTCGTTTTTTTTGTGCTATTTTTATTATTTTCAATTGTTTGTTTATGTGATAGCATCACTAATAAAAAAAAAGGTAATGAGATGGGCTCGCGCAATCAAGATTCAGTACCAGAACTTTACTAATGAACAGTCGACCGACCTTATTTAAGTGAGTACTTTTATTACATGAATCGATAAATTTTAGGAATTTTTTTGTTATAGAAAAACTAATTGTTTTAAGTTGTTGTTTTTTAACTTTAAGAAACATTTTTGCAAAATTTCAATCGAAAAAATATTGTTGTTTCCGTATATATTAGTTTAGAAGTAGCGCCGTTCGATCTCAAATTGTGGCCATAAAAGGATATGCCTATGACTACAGCCAGAAACATTGAAACATTATTAATTAATTAAAAAAATGGAAAAAAATCAATTTATTTTAGATTCTACTAATAGAATATTCGTAGTATTACTCTGCAATTAATCGTTGAATTTGTTCGAATCTTTTGAGGAAAATTATATACAAACTTCTTGTATGTTCTTTATATGTAAAAATGAATAAATGAAATTACTTTGAAGGAATATAAATTGAAATATTATTTTTCTCTTTAAATTTATGGAAAATAGCGTTCATAGTGGCGGCTGTATTGCGCTCCCTGAATTTTGTTTGCATACAACCCCAAACGCGGACACTTAACGCGAGTCTACTATATGGTTAAATTTCAATAATATTCAAACAAATAGACTCAAGAGTAGGTGCCTGGAAGATCAGGAAAGAGAACGGTACATTTTTCTTACATTTTGGACTATCTCCAAGTCACCAAACATTTTGAAATGTTTGTAGGTCGTTTTCGAAAAGAAAGGTATATGATAGACAGGCTGTCGGATGCACCAGCGATCCTATAAGGGTTCCGCTAATGCTGGTATGGAACCCTAAAAAGCAACTTTCTCAAAAAATATAGTCGCCTCCAAATATTAAATATTAATCCAATACTCTGAGTGCAATGGAGAACGTCTGAGCGCTCGTGGCTTTCCGTCTCATCCACAACAATAATAATCCAATATTCAGTAATGAAACTATTCATTTTGTCTTGATTATTTCGTATTGGATTATATCAGCTTTTTGCGCCGACTTCAAATATCTTGTAAAGTTTTAAGCCTGAAGGTTGAAAGCAGTTCGAGAGGATTTTTCCCCATATACGCGATTTTAAGAGATATAAATGAAATCTCAAGCATATTGAGGCCAGCATTTTAACTCCATAATTTTGCACTTTCGAAATTGGACACAAAATCTTCAGAACTCTAAGTCATGTTTACGCTCTGTGTGTAGTAAGTTACTTAGGTGCGATTGGAGGTTGAAAATGTAAAAAAATTATATATGTTTTTGCTAATTTCAAAAATTTAACAAATCTAAAACGAAACTTAAAAGGAAAACCGAACTCTAACTTATACCATACATAGTTATAAAGTTTGCTTTTGTGGTAAAACGTATTTAGTATGATATGAGAGTGTACCAACTGTGATCATATTCATTCACTATATATTTTATAAAATTATCTTCTTAAGGAAACAATTTACCTTTTAGCATTTATACATATATCTACTACATATGTATAATAGCCTAAGGGGTTGGTGTTGAAAGATGCGTACTAACAATTAATTTGAAAGATAAAACTAGTTTATTACTATTTACAGAGGTACATTATGCATAAAACCAAAATAAAACAAAAAGCAAAAATTCATTTAAAGATAGTGGAACAATTTTGCGATTTGCCTGCAGAACTCATGATTGCATGGTAGACGAGAGCTATCTGAAAAGTTTCCGACATCAATATGAAGATGGTAGCACTCGTAAACAAAATTTGGGGAATGTGTTTGCGAATGTTTTGAAAGGTACTCATCAAAATTTCAGCTATTTTGGACGCGCAGTCGTTTTTTGATAATCATTTGAGTGAGTCGATGTGAGTGTTTTTTGTGAAAATGACAAAAATCGTGTATTGAGCTGTCATTAAATATTTGTTTTTAAAAGGCAATAAGCTTACGCAAAACAAAGACGAGCTCGCCGCTGTGTACGAGGTCTCTGCACTCATTTACCACTGTGAAATTTGGGGGAGCTGTTTTTAATGGTAAACCGTACCAGCTTGAGTGATGATGCACGTTCGGGACGTTCAAAAACTGTAACCACTTACGATGCCATCACTGAAGTTCACTAAATGGTGCTAGACTACCGTGGAATTAAAGTTAGACAGGTAGCAGAAGCTATCAACATCTCCAAACAACGTATTAGTCACATATTGAATCAAGATTAAAGCATGGGAAAGTTGGCCGCACGTTGGGTGCTGCGCTTGCTCACTTTGGACCAAAAACCTATTCAAATGAACATTTCCAACGCTCCGTTGGCTCAATTTAGACAATCAATCGGAGTAATCAGAGTTTTTGTGCCGATTAATTACTGTAGATGAATCTTGGATTCACCATTATACTCCAGACACAAAAATACAGTTAAAACAATGAACTGCGAAGTGGAAATTGGCTCCAAAAAAGGCAGAGGATATTCCTACAGTTGGGAAAGTGATAGCGACTATTTTTTGGGATAGTCATGGAGTTATTTTAATCGATTTATTTATTTAACCGATTTTAAGGGTTATTATTTTTTATGTAAACGGGTATATACCCCGGATGTTCACATATAAATTTGGTTCAGATGTAATAATTCAAAATTGCGGATTTGAAATGGCGGACTCTCATCTCGTAAAAATGAGTCTCTTTTTTGCGCCCTGTATAGCTTATAAAGTAAGTAACAGAAGGAATACAACAAAGACAAAATAATTGTTATTGTTTTTTCTGAGTTTGCTCCCATCAATCCTTTCACATCGAAGAACTACTCCTATAAGGTGGTGGATACTCAAGCTAAAAAATGTATGGATTACCTTTAAACCATTTACCTGTATTTAGTTAGATTAAGTCCACACTATTTATGTATGTTAAACAGATACATTGCGGTTTTTATTTATTTATTTTTGTTTTTTATAACAATTTACATGTTAGAGTAACAAAGAGAACAAGTATAGATCTTTAAGAGTCACCCTTGGACTAAAGTTAATTGGGGAATGTAAGTCTGATTTGCCTTCACCCAAAGCAGGGAATTGAAGAAACCAAAGCGAGATGTACCATATGTTTGGTAAAAAGTGCCGAACTTGAAAACCGTGTATTTGCAACAATTTAAGTGTGCCTTTTTATTTAAATTTTCCAAATATCTTACAGATAGAAAGTTCTAAAATCTGATTGCAGAAATATAAGTTTCTGGGAATGCGGTGCATAGTTTGATATTGTAAAGCACAGCTTGATATAAAAGAAATTAGAGAAAAGGAAGGACATAGGAAAGAAGCATAAAATCTTAATTTGGAATGGATCTCACCGTATGTATAACTTCTAGATTCAAGGTCACTATCGAAAGTGCATACTCAACGTTTCAAATATTATGCCCATTGTAGATCTGAATTATAACTAAACTCATACAAAAAAATCGACAACTTCTAAACGAATTATTTTCAATTAATAATTTTTTTCCAACATTCATCATTTAGATAATCGCGTTTTGCAGTAAATGTTTACAAACGAACAAAAATCACCGAAATAAATACATCAGTGCAGAGTGCCAAGGTAATTTTCTCTCAATTCATAAAAGTTTTATTACTTTGTGTTACCATTGCTCTGGTGCCCCTGTGCTCTACAAACTGATCGAGGTGAGGATTATTTCTGTAAGTGGACGGATGTCGAGTTCCCACGGTAAAAAAATTTAATGTTATTAATAAGAATTCGAAAATAAACAATACTATATTTTTTTTCTTGGACATATTTCTTTTAATTTCAGAGTGAATTTTGCAACATAAATATGACCACCTCTGAAATTGGTCACTTGGAGCCTTGGAATTGCACTCATATTGAAAAAATTACAATTTTGTTTACACCGTTCTTTGCAAGATCTCCAATTAAATGAAATTGGAATACTTCTAACAATGTTTTTTATTGTTAGTATTAGAAAATTTGATTATACTATTGCAAAGATAATCAAAAATAATTAACACACGTTTTACACTATTTTCACATTAACTAAATATACAGATACTTTACCATTTTCCCTTCCTAGACGTTCAAAATTTTTTTAAATATTCCACACTGTTTCTACGGAAAGCAGAATTGAAACTAAGCGTATCCCGAAAAGTATTTCCACGAGGACACCTCGGTCGTAAGACACCAAGAAGAGCACCCAATCAAGCGAACGCGTCACTCGATCGCTTTTATCCCAGATGTTATTTATTGGGTGAGGGAAATATGTGAAGATTCTCCAGATTAAACGTCCAGAAACGAATCGAGTCTCTTAAAAAGTCAGTTTTTATCAATTAAAATCTAAGACTCCCGAGGAACTTCAGCGAGATCAAGAAACTGAACTAATTGTCGTACACAGTGAATTTTTATTTCAAGGTCAATACCAATAGTGCTCGAGACGAAAAAACATTGATTCTATTTTTACCACCTTGGGGGGCTTTCCTTCAGCATGCAAAGAAGCATTTCACTTTAATACTTCTGAGCTAACTAATTAATGTCTGGCGATTCTAAGAAGCTAGGAAACTTGGTTAAATGCTATCATCGGGATTAGGCTATCATGAGATTCGGTGTCTGGCTGGTGGTAGTGAATGTGCAGTTTTTGAATATTTGAGCTAATGATTGTTAACTGGTTTTTAGAGAAGATAGTGTGTCCTTTCAATTTGCATTAATTAAATAATTTCCAAATTTATTGTATTTGTAATCTTTAAAGTTAACCTTTTGGAGCTTCATATTATTAAACTGAAAACTGCTATTTTGTACTGCCAAGCAAGTATATAAAAAAAACGCACCTAACGCGGTTAAAAATTTATACATGCGGCGTTATTCCCATCTACTCAGGGCCGGACCACTAGCAACAGCTCTAAGGTCTCTACAAATTTTCGGATACAAAAATTTTATAATGATAACATTTTTTAATTTTTAATATATGATTATAATAAAATATATTTAATTGAAGAATATTTTCCTTCTATGCCAAATCATTAATATCGATTTTAAGGAATTCTGAATGGAGAACAAGTGTAACAAAGAGAGAAATTGTTTAAAGATTTGGTTAATATGCATATGGAACAGTTGAAACAGTTATCATTTAAATCTTCAAATATATATGTTCGGTTATTTTAAATTCCTAAGTTTTAACTCTAAATTCAATCAGTATCCTTGAGAATCCCTGGAGCTGGAGTTGAATGGTAATTTTCTAGTTTCGAATTTTCATTCGTCATCCGTAAAGTCAGCTATTTCTCCTAATAAAATCCTGAAACTTGTATCTTTTCGTGGCTTCGTAAAATGTTTAAAATGATTATTTAAATTCAGAAAAACAGCCATTAACTGATTTTGAATACTGAAGTGAACAAAATTACAACTTGTCGTCACTTTCGCCATCTGCTTGAAAAAAATATCTTCTGTTTCACACGTCTGGTTTCGTTATTTCTTTCGTTAAGTATTCTTGTGTCACAAAAGTCATACATTCCTCGTGTGAGTCGAACCGCTGGTTAAAAATATTTGAACATTTGCGATAATTGAGAGTAAAACATAATAAATATTACGTTAAAATGGTAAGAGCAGTGAAAAATTATACCTGTGCCAGAAAAGTTATTGCTCTAAAGTATAAATCAGGACTTGACTCAAAATTGCCTACTCTTTTTTGCTGTAAAATCTTATTAAAATAGAAATATTTAAGATAATTATTCAATATATAATATTGCTAGTGGTTCAAAGTTCGAGTATACATAATTAATTAAACTATGTTTCCGGTTTCATGACTCTAGTAAATCCTAACCTCTTTTTGCACAGAATTTTCTAGCACACCTACATCATGTTGTTTCGATTACTCATCCGCGTTGATGTTTTTTCTTCAATTATGCCTTAATAATATATTGAATATTTTTACAGCAGCCGCAAATTGTTTTACTTAAAGAAGGAACTGATTCCTCCCAGGGGAAACCGCAAGTCGTTTCCAATATAAACGCTTGCCAGGCCGTCGTTGATGCTGTCCGGACGACTTTGGGGCCCAGGGGAATGGATAAGTTAATTGTCGATAACAACGGAAAGGCTACTATATCCAATGATGGGGCCACAATCATGAAACTCTTGGATATCGTTCATCCAGCCGCTAAAATCTTAGTTGACATCGCTAAATCTCAGGATGCTGAGGTGCTTTATTTGTTTTACAGCATGAAGATTGTTTTTATTTACTGATAAAAAATTATAGATCGGGGATGGTACCACGAGTGTTGTTCTTTTGGCAGGTGAGATCCTGAAACAAGTAAAGCCCTTTGTCGAAGAGGGAGTTCACCCAAGAATCATAATGAAGGCCATTCGTAAAGCTTTGCACATTTGTATCGAAAAAATTAACGAATTTGCTGTTCAAATTGAAAAGAACCCTAGAAAACAGCGTTCTCTTCTAGAGGAATGTGCCGCCACTGCTTTGAACTCGAAATTAATTCATCAGCAAAAAGGCTTTTTTTCTAAAATGGTCGTAGACGCTGTCCAGATGTTAGACGATCTTCTTCCATTGAACATGATCGGAATCAAGAAAGTCTCTGGTGGAGCTCTGGAAGATTCCCTTCTTGTCTCCGGTGTCGCATTCAAGAAAACTTTTTCATATGCCGGTTTTGAAATGCAGCCTAAAACCTATAAGAATTGTAAAATTGCTCTGTTGAACATTGAGCTAGAATTGAAGGCCGAACGCGATAACGCTGAGGTTCGAGTTGATAACGTAAAAGAGTACCAAAAAATTGTAGACGCTGAATGGCAAATCCTTTATAACAAACTCGCAAAGATCCATGAATCCGGCGCAAATGTAGTTCTATCAAAACTCCCAATTGGAGATGTAGCCACTCAATATTTTGCTGATCGCGACATGTTCTGTGCTGGACGAGTTCCAGAAGAAGATCTTAAGAGAACTATGAAAGCTTGCGGTGGCGCTGTTATGACAACTGTCCAGGATATCAGTGGAAAAGTATTGGGTCAGTGCGAATACTTCGAAGAGAGGCAAATTGGTGGAGAAAGGTTTAATATTTTTCAGGGTAACTTTTTAGAACTGTCTTATAAAATTGGCTATTATTAATAGTTTAATTTTTTTTCGGAAGGCTGTCCCAATGCTAAGACTTGTACCATCATACTTCGGGGAGGTTCTGAACAATTCCTTGAAGAAACTGAGCGGTCTTTGCATGATGCTATCATGATTGTGAGAAGAACTATTAAAAATGACGCTGTTGTTGCTGGTAAGTTGCATGTGAAGATTCAAAACATTAATTTCTTTGTATTCCCGGGGATAGAAAACAACTAAGAGTCTCGATACCTGTTAGAGGTTCCGCCTTTACATTGAACATAACTTTTTTTCAGTAAAATTCGTATAGCTATGGATTCAAATAATCAATTGCCAAATACACTTCAAAATGGCTTAATACTTTTTTTGTAATCCAATTTTTGTGAAAATTAGTTTAGTTTGAAAGTAATTTTACTTAGTAAGCTTAATGTCAATGGTTGAAATTTAAGATTCTGTTTCTAATTTACATATATGTATATAATTACTAGCTGATTTACCCGGCTTCGCGAAGTGCGCGTAAAGTTCAGTAATGCGGTCTAGCTAGTATTATATAATTTTTGTAGATGCGAAAACAGAAAACTCGTGCAATTATGGTGCTGGATTTCTTGAAATTAAAAAATTTCCATACGCATTATGAATTATAGATTTGAATTCCATAGCTCCGAAATCGTCTTGATATTATTTCTCATGCCAATTACTTATTGCAAAGACATTTCGGTCGCCATATTCTGCCATTTTAAATTTGGAAATTTTTGTAGCCGGAATTGATCGAAGTTTTCATCTGCCAAAACCACTTGGTATTAAATTTCATGGCAATCCTTTGAAGTTTAGCTTTTTTTATATTTGAATTTTATAGCCCAAAAGAATCCTAGATATTAATTTTCAGTAAAATTGCTTGAAATTGAGGCATTTGGGGCATTATTTGAATTTAGAGATTTTAGTGGCGAATTTAAAATCAGCATCTCTAAAAGTCCCATAATGTCGATTTTCATGGCAATCTTAATAGTTTTTGTATATTATATATATCAAACTTTGAACGTAGATTCGTAATCAGGACTTCCAAATATCAATTTTCATGGCAATCCCTTGATATTTACAAATTTTGGCTGGCATCTAGGGCTCGCCTTTTTAAAATCCGCGAATAAAAAGGAATCAAGAAATGAAAATGATTGGACCAATCGTTTAGGCGTGATTGAGCGACAAACAAACGAACTTTCGGTTTTATATATAGTATATGTTTTTGCCGTTCTTGTGCTCTGCGTGTGTCTATATATTGTTTTGACGCGCCGCTCTCGCTTTTAATGCATTTTACCGCAAACGTTACGTTCTGCTTGAGATTCTTGCATATCTTTTTACTGCGCTAATTCTGTGTTCTTCATTTATTTGCATAGTTTGTACGTAAGTTCTATTGTCTTTTACATTTCGTTGGCGTCGTGCTCCTATGTTGCGTGCATTATTAAGGTTTGACATTTTTCGTGACATTTTACTTCAAATAATAATAATACACAAAACAATTAAAATAAAATTAAATAAATAGTAGAGAAATATGTAATAGAATAGTAGTAGTAAAAAAACCATAAAGAAATGATAAACAAAATAAAAATAAAAATAAAAGTCACACGTTGTTTATGCTCGTGTATCCGTGGAACACTTCAAAAAAATTGTAGTATCAGGGAAATGCACTGAAAACTTTGAATACCTATTTTCACTAAATTTTCTTTAAATTCATGAAAAAAAGTAGAAACACGCTGCTAGCTATAAATGTGAAAATGAATTTCCGCTGTGTACTTAGTTTTGGGTTGAGGAATCTGAAAAAATATAAAAGAAAAATTTCCTTAAAAAAAAAAAATTGTTTGAATCTCGTCAACAATGTCACCCGTCGTGTCCAAAAGTATCTTAGCCTTCAAGTTGGAATCAACCATACCTACTCACATAATTTTATTGAAATCGGTTGGGCGGTTTCGAAGATTAGCGTGTACGAACACAGTGACACATGATTTATATCAATCTGGTTTTCACATCTATTGACACTCTGAGCAACAGTTATATGCATGTTTATATGGTTTTTTATTATTCAAATAGATTACGGGATGTACAAGATTATGACAAAATATAAATACAATTCAATTGAAATAACAATTAATATACAATCATATGATTTATGGATAGTATTTGTATTTACATAAATTTCAATGTACTTGTTCTCTTATCTCTATATCGCTGACACCTAACTTTATTTTGGAGGTTTCTCTTTCTTTCAATTTCATCAGATTTTTCCCCTTGATCCTTTCCTTATCCGAGGAAACCGCTCCTACCAATTCTTCTTCATCTTCTTGTCTTTTTTTTTCTTTTACCACCGTCTGAAGACATCTTCAGGATCAAGGATCTAAAAAAATATGGAAAACAGATATTTAAAAAAAAAACCTAATTCCATGACAATATTTTTTCGTAAATTTCTAATAATAAAATCGAATGATATAAAATTATAGATAATCATTTTGCAAAAAAAAGCAAAGCACATATTTTATTTTTGACAATTTAAATTAATAAATAATGATTTTGAAATATTAAATTTTTAAATAAAATAAAATATTTAATGAAATGAAAGTCGGAGCCATTTTCATCATTTTAAACTAAAGATTTTAATGATATAAGGTAATAAACTATAATTTTGCATTATAACCATATTTTAAACTTCAACACAAGCTGTATAGCTACAGCATGCTATAAGCATGTCGGTGACGCGAACGCACGAGATTTCACCCATCAAAAAAGCGTCTAACGCGCACAGTAAACGGTCGCTGCGCGTGCCTAGCATGAGCATGTCGGTGACGCGAACCCATAACATTTTCCCCTACCAAAAAGTGCCCAACGCGGCTAAAGAAGTTTTCACTTCAAAAATAATATTTTGCTAATTTTTATATTATTATTGAATTCTGCGATACGCTCTTACCAAACAGGTCGTATTTTAGATTAGAGTAATGATGTATTGAAATTGATAAATAATGTTTAAACCAAGTTGATTAAAAGAGGTAAAAATCTGCAATCTATAATCCTTGGGTGCAAAATTTTATCAATCTGGAATTTTCCTTCCTCCTATGATATTCCCAGCATGCCAAACATATCGAAAACACTCATAATACAGGATACTGTGACTTCCTTAGCTGGACAGACACCAGTCCAATCATGATAACATTACCTAAAATAAAAAATTTAAATGTTTTTTTTAAAATATAAACGTAGATAATCTTTATTCTCATTGTATCCCCTATGAAGGTAAACACGATTTTAAATTTATAAAAATTATAATTTTTGGTCCACCAACAACAAATTCTATTTTCATACGAAATATACAAATTCTACATGCAAAAGTATACAGAGAATCGTTTATAGCTTACATGCTTTACAATGAAATTGCTATATTCGCACATATAGTTCAGAATTTAATAATCGGCTAACTCGAATTAAATAATATTGATCGCAGATATGATATAATATGTATGAATATATATGATAATGTTTAATTTGACTTTTGACTTTGAAACTTATACACTACTGATAAAAACAAAAGGTGAGCACAGCAAAATATTCAATAAACTGGTACATACTTTTAAGTATTTCATAATTGCAGCAATAAATATTTAGAAAAATGTTGCTTGTATTTACTAATAAGGTATGTTTCCCCCTCTGCTCTTTAAAATTTCTGTAATCTCCTTGGCATGGACATTACTAAGTTTTGAATTAAAGACGATGGAATTTCATTGCAAGTAGTTTGTAATGTTATCCAAAGTTGATTAATGTCATTTATGAGATTTTTATGGATTTTTCGATCCATGTGGTCCCATAAATTCTCAATGGGGTCCAAATCCAAACTTCGAGCAGGCCACTGATTCATTATTAGGATATTTTTCTCTTCGAACTATGTCCTTGCCTTTCGGGCAGTATGGCATGGATCATTATCCTGTTGGAAGGTGTATTCATCACTTCCGAGATTTCTGGGAATCAAGCCTTCTTTTAGGATATTTGTATGTAAATTTATGCGTTTAATTTTATACCTTGTTCGATTTTCAAAAGTTTTCCAACCCCTGCTGTCAAAAAACATCCCCATACTATTATTCCCAGATTTCCTTTTGTTGTGATTCGGAGGCATTGAGGGTCTTACTGTTTACCGGACCTCCTAATGCAAGTTTGGAGACAATCAGATGATAGACAGAATCTGGATTCATCAGACCATAACATTTTTGTCCAATCCGTGTTATGATTGGCATTCGCCTATTCCATTCTTTTCCGTTTATGATTCGCGGTAAGTAAGGGAATTCGCCCACAACGACGACTTCAAAATCCTATCTCCTTAAGACGTCGTGTGATAGTGTGTCTGCTGACTTGAGATCCTGAAGCTGTTTGAAAATTTGCCGCGAGTTCCACATATGATGTTTTCCTGTTCTTTAATACTTCCATCTTTAAGGCGTGGCTATATCTCTCCGTCAGTTTTCGTGGTCTACTTGATCCGGGCTTTCGGGAAAATGTACCGCGTTCCCTATACGAACTGATATCCTTGTGTACGCCTCCCGTACCATTAATTCACCTTTTTTTCTCATCTCTCTCTCCTCTCTCTCTCTCAATCCAATAATGAAAACTTTGTTTGCTTCAGTCAATTATTTCCTGGAAAATAAACCAAATAATAATATGAGGCAAATTCATATTTTAAGCACAGAATTACAATTTGAGTAATAATTTTCTTCTTTTTTTCTTTTGTAAACAAAACTTTAAGGAAAACCAAACATGAAACCAGTACGGTACTTAAAGTCGTTAAAAGCTACATTTTCTTTATTCAAAATAAATAATTCTCTTTATTTATCATTATAATTTAAAAAAAATTATTAATAACACACGGTCTTGCCGGAGCCATTGTCAAAAATGAAAAAAAACTTTAGACTTTTTAAAAAGTTAGGTTACTTGATTTAATTTTTATTTTTTGTCCACACACTGCCAACTTCAATGAAAAACTGCGATCTAGGCATTCAAAACAGGTCCTTTGATATCCTTTACTTACCCCTTTTCCGTACAGGTAGAAAACATTGGTGGGAGTGGAAGGTAAAGTTCATATATGAAGGACAAATGTGGGTGCTAACTTTTTTTTTTTATCAGTAGTATACATACAATACACATCAGGGACCGATCATAAACTTTTATATTAAAAATCATTTAGAAAGGAGAATATTCGTCAGTGTTTCGGAAACATATTTAGGGGCGAGTTATCCAATTTGTATAATTTTTGTTCTTAATTAAATAGTTAAGTTTTGCTGAAAACACTTTTATTCTTGATTGCAAAAAGTAAAATTCAGGTGATAACTATTATTTTTGATTGGGAAATATAGAAATCATTTAATAAAATTCATATTTTACAGAAACAAAAGCAACAACTAAATTCTACCGTTTTCTCTATGTATCAAAAGCAACTGTTGTTTATCTGAATTGTATAGACTTCGTAACTACTGAGCCGATTGGGCTTAAAATTTTTTTTAAATTTTTATGGCAAAGATTACCTACAAAAAGATGTGACACTCGTGAAGTTTTTCCTTATCTTTTTTCAACCTTGATCCAGTTAGCTGACCGACCTTGCAGGTTTTACTGAAAGCAGATAGTAATAAAAACGTTTCGTCAGCCAGAATAACACCATGCATGCATAGGCACACATCGTGGCTGATACTTTGACCCACCTTTAAAAATGCGTGGTAAAAAAACGTTACACATTGTTCTCTACTTCGTAAGTGCTGTAAATGAGAATATTTGGACGTCTATGTTTACCTCTTTAGGTATTGATTCCAATAAGATAAGGCATGGGAAGCAGAAGTTTTTTGCTGCTTTATCTAATGGGAAAATGTTCCCCACGGCGTTTCAGAAATTGCATATCGATTAGAGCTTTGCGCTTGAATAGAGATAATCTTTGGTTTAGGGTTAATCAAAGATTTGAAGCATTTCCTATAGAAGGCGCGTCAAACACAATCAGTATTTTTGATCTTCACTGTAACTAAGTGCGTTTTTTGTGAAGGTAATATTGGCACATGATATGACTAATAGCATCACACATGACATGGAACATGACATGACACATGAAATGAAAATTTTTAGTATATTTAATTCCTTAAAGTTAAAAAATATTATATAAGCTCACCACACTGCATGAAAATATTTCAGCTGTTAATAAAGGGGTTAAGAAAGGATTTTACGAAAAAATTGCTCATCGTAAACGCTGTTCACAACACTGAAAGGAATCGATTTTGGATTTGTATATATATATATACATAGACATATAATTATATACTATACCTATATATATAATTACTACCCAAATTTGTAAATGTTGTCAAAGACTATGTTTGTCAAACATTTATCAAGATATTTCAAAGAATCGATTGACACAGTGGTGCACATCTTTCCAAGACACCCTGTACAACTCAATATTATAATAATTTTTCTTAATATTTCGAAATTAGATAATATATTTCATATTAATTTAATATAAAAAATAGAGGCTTAAGACGTTAGTATTAATAATTAATTATTATTAGTATTATCTTTTTCCAAAAATATTTTAACATAGACATTTTTTAAATAGCAGGCATTCCAATATGACGTAAGGAAGCTTGGAGTGTTTTTTTTGTTTTTTTTTTTTTTTTTTATTTCAACATTTTATTTTTTGTTACATGTATTAGCTTCTCTAAGCTCTAACATATATTATTATGACTCTTAACCTAGATATAAATTAGACCAATAGATGCCGGTTCTATGTAGCCATTTTTCCTGCTTTGGGTGTTCTGTATCCGTCCAAAACGATTTCGTGTTAACCATCCGCATGTCCAGTCTGCTGAATTGCTTCTGGATGTCTAGTCCGGGTGGATGGTCTTGTTAGGCGTCCTTCTACGGTTGGCTGGTGCTGTATCTTTTTTTGATGCTTCTTCTGTAGTCCTTGAAGACCTGGTATAATAGCGAAATGCCTACTTCGATTGTTAGTACTATGAGGATGATTTCGATATTTTCCGCTTTTATATCCTGAGGGTTTAATATCACTGTGTTTACAACTTCGCCTGTATTATCGACTTGTTTGGATTGGGTGTAACCCATGACTGCTGATTTTCTTTGCTTGTGCTCTGATTTTACTGTTTATATTGCCTACTGCTCTGCACAGTCGATCGGGTCATTTTTCCTTAGTCTGCCAAATTTTTTTGCTACGAGTATTTTTCTTGCTGTAGGATTTGGGTGGTGCTCAAGTCTTGCCAAATATCTTTTGCTGATATTGTTAACTTCCTCTTCGACTTCTTTTGTTTTTGTATCCCTAAGCAATATTTTGTTTCGGACATAACGGGGTGCCCCAGTGATATCTCTGATAATTTTTGACTGTGCTCGTTTTATGATATCAATTCTCGATTTCTTTGCTGCTCCCCATAGTTGCAAACCATAGGTCCAGATTGGTTTGATGATGCTTCTGTAGACTGCTATTTTTGTATCCAGGCTTAATTTAGATTTCTTGTTGATTAGCCAGCGTAGTTTTTTGTATGTAAGTTTTATTTGCTCTCTTTTTTTGTTGACTTGGGTTTTCCAGGTTAGCCTGCGGTCGAGGTGGATACCCAGATATCTGACTTCATTGACTAGCCTTACCGGGGTGTTGTTTATTTTTACAGGTTTGCAAGTTTTCTTTTTTAGTGCGAAGGTTATCTGTTCCGTCTTTTTTTCGTTCAGCTTGATGCCCCATTTCTTTGTCCAATTTATGATTTTATCCAGATGTTCTTGTACTAGGCGAGTTGCAGTGTTGGGGTTCTCATGCACTGCAATAACTGCTGTATCGTCTGCAAATGTGGTGGTGATAGTTGAATCATCCGTTGGGAGGTCTGCTGTAAACAGAAGATACAGCACTGGGCCTAACACACTTCCTTGGGGAACGCCCGCCTTAATTTGGTACGTCTGGCTGTAGCAGTTGTTATATGTTACTTTGAAGCTTCTGTTTTTGAGGTAACTGTGCAAGATATTGTAAAATTTTTCGGGAAGTTGCTGTTTAATTTTTAGGAGTCCAATCCATCGTGGTTGACCTTATCAAATGCCTGAGCCACGTCTAGGAAGAGGCCGATGCAGTACTGCTTGTTTTCCATGGCTTCTTTTATTTTATTGAAGATTTTGTGCGTTTGTTCTATGGTGCTGTGTTGGCTTCTGAATCCAAATTGGTGGTCTGGGGTGACATTTTTCCTATCTAGGAAGCTCTGCATTTTCCCTAGTAGAAGTTTCTCAAACAATTTTGACAAAATTGGTAGCAGACTTATGGGCCTGTATGAGTCTATCCTGTACACATCCTTTCCAGGTTTTGGTATTAAAAAGATTTTTGCCAGTTTCCATTGCGTAGGAAAGTGGTCTAAGCGTAGTATCGCGTTAAATATGAAGAGAATGCCTATTTTCCCGTTTATGGGGAGGGCTCTTATCAGCTGCCCGGTGATATTGTCGTGCCCTGGGGCCTTCTTTGGGTTGAGCTCCTGTATTTTACTTAAGACAGATTTTAGGGTAAATTTGATCGGTTTTGTCCTTGCGATCTTTGTTTGTTTTCCAATTTCTGTTTTGATTGGTTTAAATACCCTCTCTAGGTGTTCAGCGAATGCCTCCGCTTTAGCTCCGTCTTCGTTTATCCATTTGTTGTTTTTTCCTAGTATTGGCGTGTTTTGTTGTAAAGGTTTCTTTATACCCTTGGTTACTTTCCATATGGAGTAGCCCGTGTCTTGGTAGTGGTTCAATCCTGCTGTAAATTCATTTATACTCCGGTTCTTTTCAACTTCAAGGTGCTTCTTGAGCTCTCTGATTGCTTGATTTAATTCGGCTTTAGCCTGTGGAGATCTTGTTGCTTGCCAGTGTCTCTTTGCCTTTCTTTTGTTGTTAAGCAACTCCAGAGTGGATGGGTTTTGTAATTCTGGCGATCTTCCTGCTTTGTTGTGTTTGGGGGTGGCTTGTTGCGCACAGTCTTTGATGGTATCATTGAGATAATTGATGGCATTTTCTATGTCTTCCTCTGTTTTCAGTTTGACGTGGGGGCAGTAGTTCTTCCTGAAGAGGTCTTGGAATTTTGGCCAATTGGTTTTGCTTGGGGTGTTGATAAGTTAAATTTCTTCTTATTTTTGCTCTAACTATAACTATTTTTTGGTTACTTTACTCTTTACTTACTCCTGTTAACGATGCTATATGTAAACATAGGCACAGAATTCATGGGCTAGAGACCGATCATTCCTAGTTACTAGTAAGTTCTTTTACCTTGAAAATAACTGAATTTTGAATTTTAACAAAACTGTTTAGTAAACTTCTTAGGTTGTTATCATTTAGAGGGGGGAGAGTCCACAGTTTTCTTATTTTCTCTTATAAAGGGGGTGGCGATCTAAAATCAGTTAAAATGTGCTTATGTAATACTTGAACGCTTCCAAAAGAATATAATTTTTAAGTTATAATATTGTAGGGAAAAGCAATATTCTGGCTCTAGTGTGTTTCAATATCAAATAATTATCCATCCATAACCATCCATAAGAAAATAGGAAAAGAATATCGATATTAGGAAATATTTTGATAGAAGGGTAAATGACGTCTTGTATGTGACGTATAGTATTCGCTGAAGTTATCATTTTTTACAGTATTATGCAAACTTAGCTGTTCAATAGGCTAGTTTATATGAACAGGACAGGAAAGCCTATATATTAAATTATCAACATTTTAAATGGGGAAATTAATTGAAGTCAGTAGTTAGATTTTTTTTTCATGTCATATTAAATACCCTTGATATTTCTAGGAGATTTATATTGGTTATTACCGCTGCCAGAGGCTTTTAATGTTACCATCTGAATGTACAAATTTACTAATTCATTCAGTATACTTGGCGGATAATGAAACGTACGTACGTATGTAGCGGCCTTGTTTCTAAAAAATAATAATAATGCCACGTGGATTTAGATGAAATGAAAATTAACTGCTATTTGGTCATCTCTATCTTAGGCAATAAATTTGGTACTTTAATCCTTTGCTGAGTTTATATTCCATATAGAAACATGTTGATATTATATTTCACTAAGTTTCAGATGTACCCCGATCACAAAGGGTTAAATTATATATTTAAGAAATTCACAAATTTGTGCATACGAGATTTGCGTAAAGTTCAACGAAATGCACAAATTTGTGCATACGGGAGGTAATGTGTTCATATGAGTTATAACTGAACTGCTGAGAATAGCTAGAAATAGAAGATTGTTGCTGTTTTCTGCTGCTGTAGAATCATTAACTTTTACACAATCTAAAACTCCAGATGGGTTTGCTGGAACAAATAAATTTTCCTATATAATTCAACCAGCATGTGACACAATAAAAATAAATGTCCACACCTTTCATGTATGGTAAAATATAAAACATGATCTCAGTCAGTCAAACATCCCGCATGTAATACTTCTCTGTCAGCTACAACACGATAACAGAGTCCTCACGGGTTTTTGAAAACATATCTTATAATGGATAATGGCCTTCATCATCATGGTTAGATTGTTCCCACTAACAAAAACAATAAAGAGGTTTTCAGTGCTCATTTAGAATTTTCTCAACGGCCCCCATGCTTACTGTCGTAGTACTTGTGGTTTAATAAGCAGAACATTTTCCTTCACTGTATACCTCCGAAGCGTCAGTCCATCACAAACAGGATCACCTTGATTTATATTTATCAAGCAACTCAGTGCCATTGATGGGTGCTAAATTTTTATTTTGTTCAGGGCATAGATGCTGATAAAAGCCACAGAAATAAAATAAATTAAATTAATAAACAACGAAGGGCGACATACGAAGAAAACAGCGATTGAATTCAAAATAAGCCATGTGTGAAGCAGGTCACATACTAAGCAGGACAGATGGGGTCAAGTTTCTGTGTTCGTGGCTGAAGAGATAAGAGAAAACGACAAAAGCAAAAAATAAATGAAGAACAAAGCATCCTCTTCAAAGAGATCTCCAGCCATGTTTCAGTTCAGTAAGTGGAAAATGCAGCTGCAAGGTGCTAGTCAGTTTCCTACTTAAATGAAACTGTATAGCCCACAAGAAATAGGTACACCAGTATCATGCTTACCTCGTCTGAACATTAATAGAAGATATGTACTACCTACCAGGAAATTGACGATTTCTACTGTCGTTGCGAGCGTCAAGTGGCAAAACTTTTTTAATCTTTTAACTGAAGTTGAAATATTGTCCATGTTTACCTACATTTATTTCAGCATATGATAAATATAGACATCGATTGAAACACAGTTGCAATTTAAAATCTGAAGAAGGTAAATGATACGAATGATTGCACTTTGATCGTTTTGTAGAGATAGTACAGTGGCCCGATTTAGCTCATTGAATTTTAGAAATAATTGAGAATTGCTAAACTAAATGAAGCAGTGTGAACATAGTTAGGTATCAGGATTTTTGAAATATTATAGTAAAGATTACGTTGATTGGTAAATTGCTGAATCAAAAAATAAGCGAAAATAAAAGTCTTGACCCTTAAATGGGTGAAATTTCACCCTAGGCAAGTTGCTCTTTTCAAATTTTAGGAAAACCTAATGATTTTTAACGCCAATTTTTTCTACATATATTTGTAAGGCCACACCAGACACTTTTCCAAAATTCACTAATAAAATCCTGTATTTTACCCAAGATTGAGTTGAGCTCTTGTAACCCTCAATGAAATATTTAAGAAAATTAAGCTTAATGGGGTAAAGTTTATTTTTGGGACCTATATGTCTTTAAAAGTATAGACGATGCAAAAATAAACTTGTTAGGTAGCTAGGTAGGAAATTGGCATAATTCCATACTGAAGTAAATCGCATTGGAATATTTTAAAAATGGTTTTTTCCTTTTCTTTAGACTAAATTTAGACTTTTTTGAATTGAACGCACAGAGGCATAATAATTAAGGAAAAGATTTAGTCTTTATATTTTATGAAAATTTTATAGTATCAAAAAAAATCCATGTTTTTCCATGAAAATTATGCATATATTAAATTAGGACGGATAGTTAATTGTAAATGAGAACCCCTAAAACAACTAAATGTTTTTCACATTAACCATTTTTTTCTTGTTATATATAATTTTAATAAAAATTATTTATACCTAATTTTTTATTCAACAGGAGATTTGGGGATTTGGGTTGGGATAGGGAGATGTAATTTAAAAGAAATTAAAATATATCTATATTATTTCAGGATAATGTAGTTCATTTATTTTCAACATTTTATTTAAATGCATATATCGTGAAAAAATCGAATAGAATCGAGTTCATATAAGATCTGGTTTTGAACGATTGCAGCATTATCTTAAAACCAATTTTTCTTTTTTTTAAAGATAAAAGTATCATTTGAAAAAGATCTTATTTTTCTTAACTTTTATGGATGTGACAAAAAATGTTTTGGTAAAGTTTGTTAATTCTAAAGGTCCTCAAAAATAGTAATTTTAAAAATTTAAGAATAGTCGATTCGAGAAAGACGCTGTGTTGACTAAAAGATCAAAGCTTCGTAATTTTTACGAATTACAATATTTTGTAAACAGGTTTACTTCCGGAAATGAAATTAAAAATTACTCAATTCTTTGGATCCGTCACGGTGGTCTTCTTATTTTACTTCACGTTATAGTTATTCACCATTATCCTACCTTAAACTCGTGTCGTTGCAAAGATTTTATCTATTTTCCTTCTATTTCTGCATCTCTAGCATGTATGTCACAAGAAATTGCAAAAATAAATATCTTCTTAAAGCTTCGTTGGTTGTCGAAGCAAATAATTAAGCTAAAGAAAGAGCGCTGACGTAGCCGACTGGTTTCCTGAGTCAAAGAAACAAAGAAATAAAATTACTTAAAGCTGATCAGAAAAAGTAAAGTACGCCGAAAGCAAAAAGAAAGTTCAGAAACATTTTGAATAAAGTTGATTGCTGATCCCCTGGAAAAATTATGGTTGCCCTTTTACGCTGATGATATACAACACTTCGATAATCTGCTACAGATTGAAATTGCAAATGCATTCCTTTTCGTTTTTTCCAATTGACTGATATCAGGGCTGGCAGAGCCTTTGTTTTCCTCTGGAGCTTACAGCGCAAACTTATCACTGGTTTTTTAATCGATATTGTTGTGGCAACAATAAAACCTACTCGGTTACGAGTTGTAGCGCACTAGCTGCTATTTGCATATCTTGCTGGGTCAAAAAATTGTTCATGGCAAAACTACTTGAAGTTACTAACTAATGTGGAAAATATCAAATCACAGAGAGCAAGGCCTGGCTAGAGGGAAGCCTCCACGGCAATGGGAAGGCGCAGGGAAGCGTTCAGTTTGCCAGGCTACGTGCGATTTTCAAGTATCGATTTTCCCTTCTAAATTGATGTGGGTCGGATGTCAGGTTTAAGCTATTCATGCAAAGTTTCTTGTGTTAATGTTCTTGGTAATTGATAGATTTATATTTTTTAATTTACTTATTTATTTATGTTTTTCTTGGCATAGATAAATATAGATTCGCTCATACACAATAACATTATCAAGATTTGCTGACTGAAATTACAGCAGATAATATCTCTTTTAAATGTTTTCTAAAATATTTTTATAGGTGTTCTTATCAAAACAGTTTAAGTTGTTTTTCGCACAAATAAATGGTTTTCTATTTATATCTTAGATAACTTTATCATGTTATTTTGAAATGTTTACCCTTTTTCCTTTTTTTAGAATTTAAGAACACTAAACAAAATGGCTTATACGACAGCCGTAAAGAACATTAAAACTTAAAAAAGAGCTGATATATTTATTTTCATATCTCTACTTCCATCGTTATCCAGTGCTTCGAAATAACTGGGAATGCGTAGTTAAAAAATCCTATCTAGATATTTTCATGAAACATAACTTTTCTAAAGAATTTCCTATGCATAAAGTTTTCATGAACACGCACCAGTTTTTAATTTCTTTCACTTTCATTCAAGTATCGAGAGAGAGAATATAAATTGTATGAAATATTTAAGAAATCGTTAAAGTGTTTTATAAAAATGTAACAGAATGGAAAGTTTTCTTTTCGTATGCGTTTCAGTTGCGAGTTGCAAGCGCACTAGCTGCTGTTTGCATCTCTTGCCAGGTCAAAAAATTTGTCATGGCAAAACTACTTGAAGCTACTAACTAAAGAGCACGGTCTGGCTAGAGGAAGGCCTCCACGGCAGCTGCATGGGAAGGTATTCGAAAGGAAAGGGGCAGGGAAGCGATCAGTTTGCCGGGAAATTTTTCGTATGTGTATTTGCAATTCGCAGAAAAAACTTTAAAAATTATACCAGTTACACGTCCTCATGATATTCCAAAACAACACATTCATAATAACTTAATATAGGTACTATTGTGTTCAAAAAGTAAGGTGAATTTTTAATTTAAACTTCCCGCGTTAACCGAATCGGACAAATGAATTTTTTTTTTTCAAGTTGATAGGACTGTTAGTGACATCTGTGACAAATTACATGTCAATATCATCATTAGTTTTTAGTTTACGCTTGGTTTTGTGAACAAATAAAAGGGAATTTGGCGATTTTTACGATGTCGAATTTTGTTGAGCAAAGAAGTGCTATTAAATTTTGCTTGCGGAATGAAATTTCCGCCGCTGAAACGTATCGAATGTTACAAAAGGCCTTCGGTGACGAGACTATGTCAGAGAAAAATGTTTACAAGTGGTACAAAGACTTCAAAGAAGGCAGAGTACGTGTTGATGACTTGGAACGCTCTGGACGACCATCGACGTCAATTGATGAGCAACACATCAAGAAAAAAAAATTGGTGCTCGAAAATCGTCGTTTAACAATTCGAGACCTTGCCGACATGCTTGTAATATCAATAGGATCAGTGCAAGCAATTTTGAAGGATCATTTGTGCCTCAGAAGAGTCAAATCGCGGTTGGTGCCAGCATTTCTCAATTTTTTTGAGCGTCGCGTTCAAGCATGTGAATCAATGATTTCTAACTAACCTGACGTCTACAAACAAATTATTACGTGCGATGAGACTTGGATTTATGCCTATGATCCGAAAACAACCGATCAATCGAGCGAATATGGTGCCATAGGTGAACCGAGACCGAAAAATAAACGCAAAAGTCGCTCAAAAATCAAGGTCATGGTGGCAGTTTTCTTCGATTATCGTGGTGTGCATTACGAATTCGCAAGAAAAGGCCAGAATTATGGAAAGACAACACTTGGATTTTGCACCACGATAATGCACGACGCACACAGCACTGGTTCTTCGTGAGTTTTTCGCCAAAAACTCCACTCATGTCGCCTGATTTAGCACCATGTGACTTCTGGCTGTTCCCAAAGTTCAAGAGACCAATCCGGGGAAATCGTTTTGAGTCGATTGAAGAGATCAAACGTGAATCGCTACGCGCATTGAAGGATATACTTGAGGACGACTTTTTAGCATGCTTCAAAGATTGGAAAAAACTTTGGCATAAGTGTATTGTAGCTAGGGGGGATTATTTTGAGGGGGACGAAATCGATTTGGAAGAATAAATAAAAATTTTTAATTTTAAAACAAAATTTACCTTACTTTTTGAATACAGTAGTATAGTGACTCTCAAGAGTAACCGGAAGTTAAGAAAGTAGGTAATAGCTCCCGAATAAGGAAACAAAAAGAGTTTTTTTTTTCAATAAGATATTATTTAACTGTTTACAAAAAGAAACGAGCTTAACATAATATATTTTAACGATATCATTAACAGAAAGAAAAGTTAATTATGTAAAAAAAAGTTGTAACTTTGCATCACAAAATTATTCGGACAAGGGCTATTATCTTTGAACTACTGTGTATAAGATTATAACAGTCCTTTACCCCCCATTCGCCAGATATGAACTCAATTGAGGACCTGTAGGCAAGTTTGGACGCTGGGGTAAGAAAATATAAAATATCTGGGAAGAAACAGCTCAAATGGTTATGAAACCAAAGAGATATTCAACTAAATACTAAATTTATTTTATTTGTTATCAATTCTGTTCCTCAAATTTCGAAGATGTGATATGAATTTGGTGCATTATTTTGTTAGTTTTGCTTTTTGTTAATTACAATGAAGAAAGATGTCACGTTGTGCTATAACCATGTCATATATACATATATATTGATAAATATGTATGTTTTGTTAAAAAATAAGATATTTTTTGATTATACGATTCGAATGCCGAAACGAATAACTAAAGCATATTGCATCCCAGATAACATAATTTGTTGTTAAATGGAATGGGATGTGGCATAATCTGATAAATAATTTTAATTTTTAATAAGGTTTTTTCAAGAATTAATATATTGCTTAATCACGCTTTTTACTTATTTGTTGTTGTTAAAATCAGGAAGAGGTATACTCTCAGTAGCGCCTGTATGCTGCTGAGTCTTCATTTTTACAATTCGAATTCGATGCTCTTTTTTGCTTTCTGAAATCATTCAAAAGGCAAAAGTAACAAAGAAACTTTCAACCCCAAATTATAAATAGCATGACGAGCCCGTCCGTGGTAAGGTCAGAAAGAAAAACGGTTACAGTTCACAAAGGATGAGCTGCTTGAGAATTCCGTTATAAGTTACCCTCATAAAAATACATCGCTATTAAAAATTCCTGAAAAAAGTGGACCCCTAGGCAGTAAATATATTTTCTATATCCTCGGGGAATAATTGAGAAGTTTCACGTTGTTTGGAATTTTTGTGCTATCAAGCAGGGACCATGGACTCTAATTATAAACCTGGTGCGCGACGATAGGGTATATTACCGGATTTTCCAGGTGAAAAACATTTTAACGCGCTCTCTTGACATCAAGGGAAACGCGTTATACTCGTGTATAGTACCACAAAAAACAAATTCAACGCAACGTGATGGAGTAGTTATACAAGTTTACTGAACAAAATCCTCAAGCATCTGGAAATATTTGCTTTATTTGCATATTGTTGTAATTTTTAAAGATTGTAAAGGAAAAAACATAGTTCTAGTTGGTTCCGATAATTTTCTAGATGGAATTAAATTCAGTTAAGTTGGAGCGCCGGCTTACTTATTTTATTTTAAATAACAACAAAAGATTCTGGTGAAAATTATTGCACAGCCCACGAGTGTGTGCCTTATTATCGCCTATCGCACCCGTCTCAAATTTTAATGATAAAATTGTATCTTTAAAATAGTAACAACCTTCAAAAAACAAGAACCCCTAAATGAATATAAACTCCCTTTGGACTTCTCCGTTGCTACTGACAAGATAAGTATCCTTAGATTTTATTAGATGTTTGAAGTTGATGTTGATGCTTTATGAACAGAATTTATACCAGTCACCTTATACTCCATCATCAGATCAAATCTTAACAAAAATCATATGGGTACCCCGAAAAAGATAAATCTTTTTAAATAAAACAAAAAATAGCAAAACTCAGGCCACAAATGGCGAAAATATCTTATTTTTGTTTAAATTGATTCCAACTGATTTTCTGCTTGGGATTTGAATGGATTTTCGATGTTATAAGGTATGAATAGGTAAATTAATAGCCAATAGGAAACAAAGAAGTTCACGCACTAGATTAGGATTCAAACCCCGAACGCGTGCGCAATAGCCACTGCGAGCTAACATCTCAGTTACGCTTCACTTATCCGATGCGTTGCAAACTTCAATTATAGGGTATTGTGCTGCTGGAAGCTATCGAGAGTTTATTACTTTCTTTTGGAGTGCTAGAGCTATCCATACAACATGCAAAACGAGCACAAGGAGCGAATGTCTGTCTAGGCAAAGGTAAAAAACAAGTCATGTTGTCAGATCTTGACACTAAAACTGGTTTTGAAATGGTATCCGGTGGCTTTTATATATATATATAATTTTGCTATGAAGACCAAAATAAGATGTGAACCAAAAAATAAAATAATATGATGGCACTACCGAAGACATCACAGTCTTTTTTGTACTTTCTAAGCACGAATGGATTCGAACTAAAACCGGTTTGATTTAATGTTGAATAACGGTTAGGTGGATAGATTGAAATAGGGTGTTCCATGTAAAAAACAGTAAAAAGAAAAGTAAAGACCCCTTAATGGTATCATTGCTATGGTGCTACCGTCCAATATACAACTGCTGTTCACAGCGCATGACGATCACATTCTCTTTCTTTTAGTAGCGCGAAATGAGAAAATTGATTAGTAAATTGCTTGCATTCAGTCATAGTCAACTGGGATAATTGACAATTATATTCAATCCCATTGGTTCTTGCCAAGCAGATGCTGTTGCTTTTAAATCCCCTGTGAGTTGCTTTTAAGCGAACTACTTTTACCACCACAGATGGGTTAAAAAATGAAAGGCTTCAGATTTATGTAAAAAATATTGGAGAAAATTGCAAACTTATAACGAATATTGAATTTACTGCAAACTTTTATTATTTGTTTAAACCAATCATTAGATAATATCAATAAATTTATAGCAGAATTAATGTTTATTGCTTTACGTTGCAATTTCTAATGTAAATGACTTCCGTATAGGAAAAGATTACAGGCTCATTTACGTAAATTCTCGTCGAAAAAAAAATTAAATTTAAGAGATAATTAAATAAAGCAAGAAATAATTATATCTGTAAAACATTAGCACCGTTTCAGTATAGCTAATTTTTAAATGCAAATTAAATGTGGTACAATAATAATTAATGGGCGATTTTATTAATTTGTCATTTCTCCGACATTGACAAAAAAATGAGAACATTTAATTCGTTAATTTAAAAAATATAAACAAAATTGTTAATAATAGCGCCTATTAATATTATCTCCTAGCCCGTTCTGATTCTTTCAAACAAAAATTTTTTTTATATAAAAACGCTTACCGCTCAATTCAGTAATGGCCAAAAAGTTACACAAGAAAGTTTGTAGATGTAAAATACTTAAGTATTCAAAGCAACTAACTTCGAAATGAAATAACTTTGAAAAAAATTTGTGCAGCAATTAAAAATAGACGCCAGTAACATTATCTAACATTTCTGATACGTACTAGATCGTTTACTGCCATGGCTATGAAAAGATGAGGAATTCAATATTTTTTTTCTGTTTTGAGCCAAAGTTACCCGCTAGAGCTAAAGTAACCCGCATCTAAGGTATGTTTCAGGTTGTTATCTTGTTGAAATATTCAATTAAATGGTATAACATCCTCAAAATATGGGAATAATCGTAATATCCCTAAATTGGAGACAGTGGCCAGTGGCCGAGAAACATGTAAAATACATGTTTAATTATGCTTCTATATCACATCCACTGAATTTAACAATACTCCTAAACTGGGTGAAATATCGAGCTTTTAGAAATCTTTAATTACCATAAATAGTACTTATGAGACCGGGTTACCTTGATCAAAAAGTTTCCGGAATTTTCTCACAAAATTAAAATTACAAGTTTATTCTTCAAAATTGATGATGTCTCCTTCGAAGTAATCGACTACAACGCAAATATGCCAGCGTTTAATCCATTTCTCAAAACATTTGTAGTACTGTATTTTCGGTATATCCATCAGAGCCATCTTCGATGTTTGTATTATCTCCTCTCGGCTGCTAAAACGCGTTCCCCATAATGTTTTTTGAGTCGATAAAATAGGAAAAATTCACAGAGAGCTAAATCAGGCGAATTCGGTGGCTATGGAATGGTATTCATTACATTTTTGGTGAGAAACATTGTACGTCATGCACAAAAACAGCTGTACTCAACACCGCGTCACTTTCACAAATATCAAGCTAGGATGCTGAAATTTGGAGGAAATATTGCTGACAGGTGTGGCAACCTAAAAAAAAAAAGTCAAATCGGGTGACTGAGAGCGCCACACAGTGGTGATTCCGGGAACTTCTTGATCAAGGCGTTATCGTAAACAGAAAATTACTCTTAGCGTTGATTACATAATATGTATAAGTAGTTATTGATTGGACTAAATATAATAATAGTCCAATTTCTAAATTTCTATGAGATTTCATATACAGTATTGACTCGTTAATTCGGATCACCTTTAATGCGGATATTACGTTAATCCGGACCACCAAATGTTGCCATTATATATTCTACAGTCCGGATCATTTTAGGAAAATTGAATTTCGTAATCCGGATTATTTGCTCGAAGTTAACGTATTGGATCATCTCTAAGCAAAACTCTCCTCTTCTCTTTCTTCTTTCGTAGGTTCAGAAAACATACACAACAATTTATCTCCCTTTTCTCTTTTAATGTGTACAAGTTAAGTAAATTGTTTTACAACTACATACAATTTACAATCCATACACATTCATTTGCCCGTTAAGTTTCCGTTTTAATGTTAATGGAAGGAAGGGCATAAATTCTTATGAGCATACATTCGTTCGTCGTACGCATTAGCAAAGTGCACTATAAGAAAGGCACATTACCTTTATAATTTTAACAATAATAACCATGGCTAAAAGGCATAAAAAACATTAAATTTGGCCCAGAAATGCGAAATTCTTGAAAAAGGAATTTCAGGCAAAGAACTATCGTTTTCTTATGGAGTTGGAACCTTCTATTTCGGATATTAAAAAAAGCAAAAGCAAAACTTTATGGTATGGTTTAATTGAATATGCGCAACATAATTTAAACTAATTACACTAAATCTATAGCTATGTTTCAAACACTAGTTGAAAAATTACTAAAAGATGAACTTTGAAATCAGCTTAATACCCAGAAATGGAAGCTAAAACACGAATGGTTTCTCAAACAACGGCAAAGACATGCTCTAATTTCAGAAGATATTCTGTAGCCAAAGCAAAGAAGATTTTTACTGAAGTTTATGGATCTAATTTAAACAAATTTCATGCGAGCAGAGGTTGAGTGCTAAAATTCGGAAGGCGTTACAGAATTAGAAATTTAAATATATCGAGAGAAAAGTTCTCCAATAAGGGCGAAGCTATGGATCCGTTTGAAGAGAGAAAGATTAATGAATTAAGCCTCTCACTCTGTCAGCTTTACAATGCGGACGAAAATGGCCTATGGAAGTGGAAGGATTTACCCGACAAAACACTTGTGGGTTCGGAAGAAAAAATAGCACCTGGACGAAAGGTGAGCAAGGAACGAATAACCTTTTTGGCCTGCGCGAATGCTTCCGGTACCCATATGCTTAAACTATTCTCCAAACAGCCCGTTATATATGAAGCAACCGCTGTATTCAGGAATTGGTTTAAATCGTCATTTGTTCCCAAAGTCAAGATGCATCTTCGTTCTAAAGCTCTACCCGAGAAAACATTTCTTTTAATTGATAATGCTCCAAGCCATCCCACAGAAAATGAACTTATTAGTGAGAATGGTGCGATAGTTACTATATTTCTACCACCTAACTGTACAGCTTTAATACAGCCAATGGACCATTTACAGTATAAAAGAAGCGTACTATTTCACATTTTAACATTAGATTCAAGGTCTGAAGCAGGTAACTCTACGAGATCCAATTTTTTTTTGTTTGAAAATGCTTGGCGAAAAATCTGATGCACAAAAATACTGGAACAATTTACTTTCCTCAAGTCCAATAGAATGGGAACCGGATGATGAAATTCTCTAAGTGTTTTAAGAGAAAGAATCAGAAATCAAAGTTATGAGATTGAAGCACTTCAAAGAACATTCTTCCGTTTTTCAAATATTTCTGTGTCAGAAGAAAATATATATAATTGGGTGGGCGTGGAGGACCATCTGAAATTAGATAAAATATGTTGTGAAGAGGATGAGAATATACCATGTCAACATAAACCAAACATCAAACATGAGCAAGGTATAACAGCTCTTGCACTTTCAATAGATTGGGCTATTCAAAATGAGGTTTCATCTGCCGATATTTTGTGCCCCTATAAATTAAAAGAAAAAGCAATAAATCTTGCATTACATAAAAATAAACAGAGTTCAATTATATTTAGTATTTTTGTTTTTATTTTAATAAATAGAGTTAAATCCATTAATTATATATTTGGCTCATAATTTTGGTTTCGCTAATCCGAATCACCCTTTGCAATAATCAATCCGGATTAAATAGTCATTACTGTATTTATTTTGTATCTTACAATAATATAGTATATTTCTTATATGTATTAGGCAGAGGTTGTTTTTTTTTAATTATACATATTTTTAATTTTAAACTTTAGTTATACAGCATGAACACTTTTTTTTACAAACAAGCAATCAGTGTAATTAATGCCGGTTTTCTATGAAATATGGTATCGAACTTTTAGAATTAGACATGGTTAAGTTAACATTTCATAATAAAAATTAAAAGATATTACTTGCAATAGCCCAACGTTTAACTTATATACCTACATAAAAGCTTATTTTTAATTAAATATATTGGGGTTGTACCTGGAAACGTAAAAGCCTTGCAGGTTTTTGATTTTTTATACACCAACTTCCAGTGTCATGGTTTTACTTATAGATCTCTTTCCTCAACAGGTGGTGGTGCTATTGAAATGGAACTATCGAAAATCTTGCGCAATTATTCACGCACAATTGCTGGAAAAGAGCAGTTATTGATTTCTGCAATTGCTAAAGCTTTGGAGATTATTCCCCGGCAACTATGTGATAATGCTGGATTCGATGCAACCAATATACTCAATCAATTAAGGAAAAATCACGCAATGGGTAAGTTGTTAATTAATTTTAAAATTTTTATTTTTGACTAGAATTACATATTTTAAAAACATTTTTATTCATATATCAAAATGTTAAATAGTTTTCGCAAAGGTATCGTGAGAAACTGTTTTTTTTTTTTTATTAACTGCAATTGGAAGATAAAACGATATAAAGTACTGGTTATAGAAATTAGCAAGCACGATAATTTTTATCATATTTTTATTAATTTTAATTTCTGGGAGGACAGATATTGACAGGATCACATAAATACTTCATAGCACTCTGTATTAAAAGGAAAAGCTAAAAAAAAAGAAAGGAAACCAAAAGTGAACATGTAAACTGCAACTGAAGGTCAAAACATTTAAAAATGAGAACAAACAGATACATATATATATACCATATGTTTGACTTTTTAAGGAAAATTTGGATAAAATATGTTTGCTTCCAAACTCGTAATTGATTATTTTTTCAAACAGAAAAAGAAAATTTGTTTGCTAGTCGACATACTCTATATTTTTAATTAACAATTTAAAATCCATTGAACTTTACAAGGTTAATGCTTGATGTTATTTGCTTTTCTTTATATTTTGCTCTGCTTTCTCTAAATTCATTATTCATCGCTTTTAATAGTTTGATAAGCACAGGTCACATATTTTTAAATTGCTAGATTAGAGATAGTTGTAAAGTTTGAAAACCTTAAGAGTAACTATTTTTTTTCCTTATCTGAAGCTTTTTATTATTATTGTGTAGATATGAATTCCAATGATACGATTTTTGATTGCAATAAGGAAATAAAAAAAGCATTACTTAGAGTATTTTAAAAGTAGAATAATAATGCTGTAAGACTTTAAGTTTGAATCTATTAGCTATTGGCAAGAACAATTCGCATTCTTCTTTCTAATTAATCCTTAAATAGCGCATAAAGTTGAATCTACTTTAGACTCAAGATTAAACTATAAAAAATGTTTAAGTATATCTTTTGACGACTTCATTAATTAGAAAGTTACTTCGAAGTGATAACATTCTAATGTGACGTCTTAAGGTTAGCTCTTCAGTCATATTTTTCAAAAATTCTTAAAATATAATATTTTGAAAATATTCTGCGAACATTCTATTCACTGATTAGTTTTAGAGATATCTTGTAATAGTCGCAGAACCCTCTTACTATAGATGGCAAATACCTATTAATTAGGCGTGAAACTTTAGACGTTTTTCTCTTACATTTTCAAAGACGGTGGCAACTATATTTTAAAAACTACTCGACATATCTAAATGAAATTTATACATCTCGTAGGCATACGAAACTAATTTTGAAAACTCACTCGCGCATTAGGCAAAATATTAAATAGATTAACCCTTAAAAACTATCATCCAAATAAATTTAATAAATTAAGGGTATCATTGGTGAAATTTCATTTCATGATAATGACAATTAAATGTATTATTAGCATTATTAAATGTTTTATTTAACTATAACGTTGTTTTTACAGCGACCTTGTAAATGTATACAGAAAAAATCACTGTTAAAAACCATTAGGTTTTTCTAAAATTTGAAAAGGCCAACTTGGCTGGGGTGAAATTTCACCAATGATACCCTCTTTAAGGGTTAAACTAAATAATTTTTGACAAACCACTAAGAAAGTATATACTAATAATCGCTGAAAGCAAATAACTTTGTTTAGAATTAATATTTTGTTTTCAAATTGTCATAAAGTTTAAATACTAGGTACAACACAAAATCAGAATAAAAAAATTATACAAGGTGTTCGGCTTCTACTTAAGAAACGCTATACCAATCGGCGGGCAAAACTTTGTTTTCGTTAACAAATTTCTTTTGTTTATGCTCAGGATACCTCAATGAATCGATTGATATAGCATTTCCTACATAGAATCTAAACAACCGCACAACGCTTTTTAAGAAGAATAGCTAATTTGTGCATGCCTTTCATGACAGCCCCTAACCCCTTAAGTTGTTTACGGAAGTTATTCACCTATAAATTAAACTTTTCAAATATTTTTAAAAAAATAGCTTTTCTGATATTTTGAACACATTTATTTTACGTATTTTATTTGCTCCATGTGTTTTTAATCACATAGAAAAAATAATAAAAGTATGAAATAATAATCCTTAAAGATGAAGTAGTCGAAAATATACACAAAAACATCGCAACATACGTTGTTTTTTTTTATGCATGACAAGTAAATTTTCTCTACCTTCATTTCAAAACCCTTGTGGAATAAAAATGAATTCCCCCATGTGTTTACGTCCCCTCTGACAAGGTGCTGTCAAATAACATGTTGCCAAATTTATGTTTTTATAACCATCGCATAACAACTTATTTCCATAATTGCTACAGTAAACCACTCCTCGCCTACACTATATCACAAGCCAAACAAAGAAAAATGCTGCTCCGTACAGAGGAGAAAATGTTGACCTTCAACTTTCCCTAAAGCCCATTAAATCCAATCTGCAAAAAGGATCCCTCTTCCTTACCTCCTATCCCCGAAAATGGTAAGAAGAGGATGATGTAACATCAAAAACGATTTTCCTCCTTGCTGGCGAAAAGAAATTTCAAGAGTAACATATAAATGACAATAAGTATATATAATATATATTATATATAGTCCTGGACCCCCGAATTCCTGCTGTATTAAAGCTTTCTACGTGGGCGTTGAAAGTATGGGAAAAGCTTACAAGGAAAATCAATAAAGCTGAGAGCTCAATCCTTAAAATAGAAACGTGACCATCCGCACAGTCAGAAATTTTTCTACTCCTTTTTATAATTTTTGCATATTAAGCATTGAATCCCAAATACAATTTTTCGCATGAGTTTCATTTCACTTTTTTTTGACGCAATTATGCTATCTCCAACGCCACCGTTGTTATCAACATCGTTTGCATGAACTGAAACTTTGTTACATATTCCGTTTATCGCCTTCAGCTGTGATAATCGCTTATAAAATGTTTTTATTTTCGCTTCCTCAATTTTTTTTTCGTGCGATTATTGTTTTTATTGTTTCAGTATAAATTGGTTTTAAGTCCAGGTAATTTCAGCTGCTGCTAATCTTGTTGGCATACATTGTGTATGTGAGGTAATTCATATTAAGCCGATATTTTTAGATGCGCAAAAGACAGCAATAGAAATGAATTAAAATGAAGTATTCTTACTCTTACAATTACAACATTTTAATGATGATGTACATCGTTTTGTAGTATAGGAGAGATTTATTATCTGGAATGTAGGAATATAAAAAACTTGCTACTTAATTTTATACATATCATATATAAATTTTTTAATATGTAGCAAAAACGAACCATAAAATTTATTTACTTATTTATTTATTTGATCTTAGATGAGTCTACGAAATCATTCGCGATGTGTTTTGGAATTTCAAAATCAGTTTTTAAAAAAAAAATCACTTCCTGCAGAGTATTAAAGATAAAAAATAGAGAAATAAAATATATAAATCAATTTTAAAAAATCTAAGAGGAAAGAGGAGCGAAAATGTGGTAAACATTGAAGGTACAATAAATAATTAGAATTAAAAGTTGTATAGACGTTTCTGTTCCAGATATTTGTTAAAACAAAGCGTTTAGAAATGTTGTTCTATTAGAAATAGAAGCACGACGATTTTCACTCCAGTGGGTTAGTTCGAAGATATAATTTTCTCCTACTACCCCATGGGAATTAATTTTTTTGCCGGGATAAGAAGTATTCCATATGTTGATCCATCGCATAAGCTACTTTCATTTAAATCCATCTAGTATTTAGTTTCCATCATACCGTGTTTTATTGTATGTATAGATTTTGCTTTCGGATGAGATGTAATTGCATTTAAAATTATATTCAGCGACCCACCAAATAAACTATTATTTTATTATTATTATATTTATTTTTACAATTTAGAATTTAATTCTCAAATTCTGTGTTATTTTTACTTTTTAACCAGAGTTTTCATATGGGAATCGAACCTACAACCTTAGAATTGCACACTTGTACATCACAGCCAAAATGCTCAACCAACCAAATAAACGTTTATATATACAGGGTGGGCAAATTTGAGGTTAGGAAGTAAATTGGCTTAAAAACACACTTTTTTTTGACAAATTCAGTTTTATTGATACCAATGTAAAGTAGAAATATGGAAATTAATAATGGAATATGATGTCGGGTAAATGTCCACCGCTCTTTTCGCAAATTTTTGTACCACATTTTGCAACGCTTCGCTTATTTTGTCAATGCAGCGCCGAATTTCATCTTTCAGAGCGTCAGTTGTTTGTGGTTTGTTCACGTAAACCCGCCCCAGAGAAGCGTGAAGATGAAGATCTTTATACAAAATGTTGCGCAGTGCCTCTGGACCAGAGGCTCTGGTGATGCCCAATTGTTGGGAATCTTGACGAGTTGATGTTTCAGGCTCATTCTCAACACTTTGCTGTATAGCGGCTATGTTTGCATTACTACGGCTACGAGCGTATTGTTTTGGTCTATTGTCAGCAATAGTACCGTGAGCCTCGAATTTAGCAAATAAATTACGCACAGCGGGAGAGCGAAGAAAAGCTGCTCGAATTTTACGAAGTGATACAGTAATATTTTCACCATTTTGATAGTAAATTTTCACAATAAAATTTTGTTGTTCGATAGTCTAGCGTAGCGTTCCATGGTTAATATTTCCCAAGTTTTTACTAAATAAATGTCAGGATGACAGCTCAATTCTTGACATTTCATCATTTGACAGCCTATTTACTTCCTAACCTCAAATTTGCCTACCCTATATTTAAAAAAAGACTACAACGCCGATAATTCCATTTCACCATATTTTACTCTGAAATTATAAATTTCAAACACGTCGTAAATAAGCGTTTTTCTCACATTTCTGCATATATCAAAAGCAGAAAGATTTAAAATGAAATAAAAATAATTTTGAAGTAAGTAAAGAATTACCTTTCATATGATACCGGATTTGAGTATAAGATAGGAACAATTCTAATTTTTAAAGAAAAGAAGTATTTTGTCAAATGGGTCATGCGCAGTATGAACGATGTTCTGAAAAATTGTAACGAAACTTTTCTTGAAACTACATTTTCTGAACTGGTACAAATCCAAATTATTCAATTCCCGTAGTCTGAAGTTCGTAATTTTCAGATACATTAATTATAATATAGGGTTTTCCAATAAGAGGTGTTATTTTGAATAGCCCGCTATTTCGGTAGCTGTCACTTTTGAAGCTGTTATTTTTTGACATTTGAGAAGTAGAAACTACGCCATTACTAAAAATGGAACGATACACGCTTCAACAACGCATTGAAATTATTAAAATTCACTACAAAAATGGTAAAAATTTTGCAGTCACAGTTCGCAAAACTAAAGCATTTTTGGGTCGTCGTGAAGCACCTTGTCGGACCGCAATACAGAAATTGGTGGAAAAATTCGAGCTGTTGGGACAGGTTAGTGATGTGAAGAATAAAACCCGTGCACGTCGCTCAAGAACAACTGAGAATGTTGCTGCTGTAGCCCAAAGTGTTGAAGAAAACCCAGGTTTGTCCATTCCTCGTCGTTCTTTGGAATTGGGCATTCCACAAACGTCATTACACCGTATTTTGCATAAAGACTTGGGTCTTAAGGCTTATAAAGTTCAGTTAACACAAGAACTCAAGCCGGCCGATCATCAACAACGTCGTGTCTTTGCTTGAAATGCATGAAAATGATCCGGAATTCCATCGAAAAATCATCTTGACTGATGAGGCCCATTTCCACCTCGGTGGCTACGTCAACAAGCAAAATTGTCGCATCTGGGGCTCGGAAAACCCAAGAGTTATTGTTAAGTGCGGTTTATGGTCCGGCGGGGTCATGCTTCACGACGACCCAAAAATGCTTTAGTTTTGCGAACTGTGACTGCAAAATTTTCACCATTTTTGTAGTGAATTTTAATAATTTCAATGCGTTGTTGAAGCGTGTATCGTTCCATTTTTAGTAATGGCGTAGTTTCTACTTCTCAAATGTCAAAAAATAACAGCTACCGAAATAGCGGGCTATTCAAAATAACACCTCTTATTGGAAAACCCTATATAACAAAGTAGAAAGTGATCAGCAATAACCAAATATTTTTACTTTACTCTTATTCTAGTTTATTCTATGCATTAATATTTATTATTATAAAACTCCTTGTTTCTTTGACTCATGATAATAATACGACGTAACTTTGTAGAAACTTTCTTTTGGACATAAAATGAACGAATATTCAACAATTTTTGTCGAGCGCAAAGCAAATCAGATTATTCTTTTCGTGTGTTTCTACAATTTGTCCGCACTGTACTCTTGACTTTTCACTTCACTATGCCCAATTCCACTAACTTTGCACTTTCTCCAACAGTATTTAGGTGCCTAACATGTATAAAAATATAAATATAATGCATTAATTTTTAAGTTTACTTACCTTCTTGTCATCCCCCCAAGGTAGAAGTCCTCTTTTGTTATTACCATAACTCGATATGATTTCCGCAATATATGGATATATATGTTTACATGTTTCATCATACATCCTACAGTACTTGGCGCATTTTATCGTGTCATGGCCTATATGACGTCACCTTAAATCCAAAATTAAATGCAAATCACTTATAATTCAAAATTTAAATCTATCGTGATTGATATTAAAAACTCTTATTTGCGCAATATGGATTTTAGAGGCATATAAACAGCTGTGAAAAAAATGTCAGGGTCTCATACAAAATGAAGCTAAAGCATTCAAGCATCAACTGTTCACTAGCTTCCGAAGTTTACAGCATTAAATTTAGGGGCCTGCTCTAATTATGACTAATATTTATCTACGGCTAATTGTTTTTCAATCGGACAAATCGATTTCCAAGGAGTTAATTTTAAATAAATTTTACTGCTTAAATTAGTAAAATTTAGTATAATCGAAAAAACCTAAACCTGTCTAGATGTTTAATTGGTACAGTGATGGAAAATCGCTCTTATTGAATTAGGTTAGTAATATTGGTTTTGATGATATCTTAAATAGCGAACAAAATTTCAAGTAAATGTGTTATACAGGGTAATTCATATATTGCATGTCAAAATCAATGGAATGAAAGATCTGACCTAGACAAACAAAAAAATCCGGGCATCTCAACCGTTTGGAAGTTACAGGTTGAATCATAAATTCAAATTGTTCATGGCATGACCATCATTATTTCATTTTTATTTTTGGAACACAGCTACATCGAACTCACGCCAAAAATCTACTATCCCAATGTATTTTCCAAACAAAGCTAGTCTATCACCTACCACCGCATATACATTCAATTTCGAAACTAGAACCTGTTTTTCATTTTCCTAAAATTTAGCTTTTCCCAACATTTTCTCCGAAATTTAAGTAATTACCCTTTTTTTTAAAAGTATATCAGAGTAGCAAAGAGACGCACAACTATCCGTTATGTTATGTTATCGAATATTGTCGAAAATTTTTAATTTAATAACTAGAAATGTATGAATATTTACCAAAGGAAATCTTAGGTTTCAAATATTTAAACATATATTTTTTGCGCAAATGATCTCTACTGTATTTATTTGAAAGGAATAAAAATATTAAAGGCTAGTTGCTTTGAGAAGAAATCGCCAACGATAATTTGTTTCTCAAAAACCAGATAAATTCGAAAAGCCCTAGGCATATAATGTTCCCGCCCAACTATATCTGTAGCAACATAATATCCTGCTGTTTTTCTCAATATTTGCTTAATGCGGAAACTTTTTATAGATTAGCTGGGTTCGAGCCTTTTACCAATTACATACTTATGCACACTTCGACAAAGGATATTAAGGAGAGGGTTGCTTTTAGGGTTTAATGTTGAAGCGATAGGAAATTTCCGTTCGAATTTATTAAGGTCGCATAATGGTAAAAAGAAATACGTTCCGTTCAATGAAAACACGTACTGATTTTATTTACTTTGAATCAAATTTAAAAGGTTTTTAAGTAGAGATATCGCCGAATAGAAATCTGATAAATCTCTTACTAACTAAATATTACGAGAATTCATTTCTCAAAAGACCTAAACAACTCATACTCATTTATATAAGAGTTCAGTTACTGTTTGAACCAGAGCAAGTTATGTTGAAACATTTCCATTAGAAGCGTTTTACTCTATTACGAGATAATGAATTTCGTTCTACTTTAAAATTCTCTCCCTGTATCGGACGATGTATCCGAAAACTTGTTCTGCAATGTTAAATCGTGCAAGTTACTTGCGAAAACGGTCGGCCTCCTTTCATGACAAAGTCACATTTGTGAAATACTCTCTATAAATAAAATGTTTAAAGCAACGTAATAAAATTACATTTTCATGCATATTTCAGTTTTAGATACAATCGGGCCTCTGGAAATTACACAAGAGGGACCCAAACGAAAACAGTCACTGACTAAAAAATAATTGTACAAAGAATAAAATTCAATGGTCCAACGGTTCCATACAGCAAGAAGATATCCCAAAACGATAAACAAAGTTTTAGGTCTTGTCTCGATTCGCTTCTTGCTACAGACTTCCAAGAAAAGAGAGGGATAAGATATTTTTATATCAAAGTAGTACTGTATTTACTTTGTTGTTATCGTTTTTTTCTTGTATTTTTTTTTTATTATTGTTTTGCAATACTTATTTTTATTTTTATTTTTTCTTTGTTATTTTATATATTCAGCCGAGCTCTGTGTGTTGTCGTTTCATTGACTTCTTTTTTAAATCAATTTATTCACATCACGTTTTAATGTTCGTGACGATAAAATTGCAAACTACTTCTTCACCAAATTGAGTACCCTTAAGACTTTTATATGACTTTAAAACACTGCTGCGCAGCAGAGGATATGGGGGTATTTCTTGCGAAATTTTCTTATACATGTTTTCATAGATTTCTTTTGTTTACTTGTCATGTTTCATTCGCATACATAACTCTGTACAAGAATGCATTTTCCTCTACATTTTCAGTTTTATTATTCCATTTATGTAGGTATGGAGTTGTTGGGAATAAAGGGTTAGGAGAGTTTTCTTTTTTCTTGTTAATAGAAAATTGGGTAAATGAACAGCCTATGGTACGACAGTTTTTGTTTATAAAGTTAATTTCGAGTTCATAAATGTTTAAATCTTATATTAGCTATAAGAAGTAAGAAATAATATTAATTAAGCAATTTTCATTCCTAATAAAATGATACATTTTATAATTTTACTTAACCCTTAAAAAGAATCATCCAAATAATTTAAATTATCATGGACGAAATCTCACCCCAACATATGTTTATATATTTTTTAAGTATAATAAAGACCATTAAATGCAATTAATTATATTATTAGTATTATTAAATGTTATATCTTATGATGAATGCATGTAGAAAAAATTACTGTTTAAAACCATTAACCCTTTGACCCATACATTTCTGTAATGTATCATTTTGCACTAAAATTCGTATATGAGGGTTTTTTTGGTCGCTGAATACGAATCTGAAATCAGATTTTCAAAATTCAAAATGGCGGACCAAAATCCAAAAAAATGAACTGTTTTCTATGAAACTTGGTATATAAGGGTTTTTTGACTCGAAAATCACGAATTAGATTTTCAAAATTCACGAATTCACGAATTAGATTTTCAAAATTCAAGATGGCGGATTAAAATAAAAAAAAATGTTTTTTTTGCCATTTTGAATTTTGAAAATATGATGTCAGATTTGTATTCAGTGATTCAAAAAACCCCCTTATATGACTTTTTGCCATAAAGTGATGAAAATAAAATCATTTCGAAAAAAATCTAACTTTTGATCCGCCATATTGCATCCGCCATTTTTTATTTTGGAAATCTGACTTCATATTCGTGTTCAGCGACCCCAAAAACCCTAGAGTATCAACTTTTATCGAAAATATTTCATTTTTCAATGCAAAAAACCAGTTTGAGTAAGGTGGGACGTTTTACGTCCCACCATGGGTCAAAGGGTTAAGTCTGTCTAAAATTTGAGAAGAAAACACTTGCCTGGGGTGAAATTTCACCCATGTTACCCTTTAAAGGTTAATATTTGAAATCAGTTTTATCAAATCAAATTTTATGTTCTGAGCTGAAATATTTGTTATATTGTTGCTCAAAAAATAAAATGTTTAAGAAATATACGACACTCAACCATATTGAATTAAATTAAAATAGATGGATTCAATTTAATTAAGAATTAATGATTGAATTTTTAAATAATGGTCATCATATATCTCTTTTATGGGAATGAGCAAAAATTAGCACATACTTTTTATTTTGAAACCAAACATTTTAGATAAAACTATAAATCTAATGACTTTGAAAATTTTATATTTCAACGAACTTAATAGTTTTGGATATTCTTAATTCGAAAAAAGATTGGCGTCTATCTGAGACTTGTAACGAAATTAGTTTGAATAAAAAGAATTATAAAATTTCTCCTAAGCTCAGAAGGTAATAACGAAAACACAAGATATGAACTATTTACGCTAACTAAACAAAAAATTAAATGCGTGAAAATAACTTTATATTAATTTTTCTCTAACGAACGCTACCTTTAAATACATAACATTTTATGAATTACAAGTTCTATATGAAGTTCCGGTTTTTAAGTAATTTTTCTAGCAACCGGAACCTATTAGGAGTTTTTCTCTGATTAATAGCAATATTAAAATTTTTCTAATTATAATTTACTAACATCCAAGCCATATAGATTTCCTCTACTTAATGCGTGTGCCTCAAGTAATCAACATCAGTTTTACCGATCAAAGCAAAATAGCCTAATGATATTTTACTACAACTCAACATATCTACAGTATATTTTATGCGCATAGATCGAGGCTTTTAACTCTCAATTTATTCAATGAGACAAGCTTAAATTGCACCCAATAACCACCTATTTGATGTGTGGAGAGACGTGTTTATTTAATAATTTATTTAAAACACTTTAGCGATTGGCAGTATATTTTTTAATGCATACTAAAAAAGAGACCCGGCAACAATCAAGAACTTTGAATTTAAAATTTCGTATGAAAAATGTGTAATCTCCGCCTGATGCGATTGGTCCGTGCAGGGTGTTAAAAACCTCAATAAGTGTATTAAATTATAATCTAAGTAATTACTGCACTTATATAGGTTGCAAGATCTTAACACATATTCGTCCGCATGACGAACATTCAAAAATGTCGGCATTTGGTGAATGGCGGTGCAAAAAATTGCCGGACGAATATGTGTTAATTTAATATGAAGCTTCGGTTATCATTACCATTACGGGTATATTTCATAGCAGCTACAGCTCAAAAACAGCAATGGAATTGTTATTTTATTTAATAAATTTGATAATTTAAATGGGGTTAACCTAAAGCTCTCCGAGTATGTCAAGTGTCTTGGTCTTGTTCTGGATAGGAAGCTTAGCTGGAAAGCGAACATTCAGGAAAGGATACGCAAAGCCACTGTAGCTCAGTACTCCTGCAAAAAAGTTATTGGTAAAAGGTGGGGAATGGAACCACGCATTGTCCGATGGTTCTATGTGACTGTCATCCGACCAGGCCTGTGAATCTATTCGGCAAACATACCGTTGCCCTCATTGCCATGAGGCTAAACTCAGTCCAACCATGGACGCACTCTGAATCTTGGTACTGATATACGAAGGAATATTGACTATGTCATTCCCAAGTTTTTTTTCGACATGAAATTTCACCACTCCATTCCTACTAGGCAGGAGTGGGAGAAGAGCTTCCTTCAGCATAGAACGTCAGTTCTATACGGATGGCTCTAAGCTGGATAGCTATTGATGAGGCGCTATCCTGGCTGCGGAGCCATACGGTGTCTTAGGACGACATCTACATCTTCTCCGACAGTCAAACCGTCATCAAGTATATACATCACCTTCATCACCTACATCACCTCCAAGAGTGCCTCGAGGTATCGCTCATGACAACTGAACGACTTAACTGAGCGCTTCAATGTACATATCGCATAGGTACCGGGGCACAGCGATATTCCCGGTAACTGTAAGGCCGATGAGCTGGCAATGCTCGACACTACCTTATCCGAATCGGATGTCACTTACCAGCTGGGTATGCCATTGGCTACAGAGAAGCTGAACCTAAAAAGAGCATCCTTAGCTGTTGTCAACAGACGTTGGCAAGCGGGACATACCTGACCCAAAGATCATGAAATACTAGATGTGACACTCGTGACGTATTTCCTTATCTTTTTTCGAACTTGGTCCTGTTAGCCGGCCTTGCGGATTTTGCTAAAAGTGGATAGCAATAAAGGGCTCACTCGTGAGAGGAAGACAAAAATTTAGGGGGAGACGGAACGAAAATTAAAACCATGTTTCACTACCCAGAGCAACACACACGTTCGAATACGTTTGGCTCGCCTTTAAAAATGCACTGTGAAAAAATGTAAACAGCCCGCATCCGGACATATGCTCTGAGTGTGCTACCTGCCTGTTCCCCATTCTCAATTCAGGATTTCCCTATGCTGGAACATTGTCTGGGGACGGCACTAATACCATGTATGCAGAGGCACACAGCGTGCCCAATAGTTTGGCCCGCCTTTAAACATGTGTGATAAAAAAAAACGCTGCATTTTATTGCCTACACTGTAAGCGCTGTAGATGAGAATTTGTGGCTGCCTATTCTATTCTAATCTATAATTATATAGAATTTGTGGCTGCCTATTCTTATCTCTTTCATTCTTATTGGCATTTAGATAAGGCATAGGAAGCAGTAGTTCTTTGCTGCTTTCTGTAATGGGAAAATTTTTCCCAGGCAGTTTTAGAACTTGCATATGTGTTAGAGATTTGGGCTTGTATGTGTCTAGTTTTTCATGATATTTGGACTTGACCACGCGACTGATTTCGCCTTGTTTGTATCCGAAGCGATCGCTAAGGCTAATTTCGCTCAGGCGCACACTCATAAGCACTGTTGTAGGTGTTATAACTGGGCACTGCTACGCATGCCAGCAGACTAGGCGTGCCGTGCAACGATTTCTGTAGAAGCTGCCTGAATGATGAGGAGGAGGAGACTGTCATCTACCTCCTCTGCCACTGCCCGGCCCTCTACGGACGTAGAAGACTTTTTCTGGACTCTCCCTTTTTTGATGATTTTAGCGATTTTGGATCTGCTGACATCAACAAATGGTTCAGCAAGGGTTAATCTGTAACGTAGGGAAAAGCATCCCCTCCTCCCCTTCTCGTGATATCACAATGGGCCGCATTTGACCTAAGTGTGCTTTTCGGTCAGCCATTGAACCCTAACCTAACCTATTTTATTTAATTTGAACTGAATGTTGTTTCAAAAACCATCTGAACTTTTTCGAAAGTTTTAACAGCTCACGTTTGCCGCTCCGTGGCTTGAATATAATTATAAAATTTGACTGGCCATCAGTAGCTACTCCACATATAAGTAAAAAAAACCAATAACGCGAAACAATGCGTTACTTTTTGTCTCTTGTTTATTATTATATGAAAGCGGAGATGTTGTGAAATTAGGTTTCAAATAATATAAAAGCTTTTTTTTTATGTATGTAGACATATTTCTCTCTATAAAGCAAAATAATATTTATCTGAAGTGATATGAACCCTTGACACGATTCGAAAAAGATATGTGACCAAAGAAAAGGCAGAGTAAATACGATTATATGCTATTTGAGATATGCGACTGGTTTTAATTTTATTTTTCCATATACTAGTCATAGCTACTCTACTCTAATAACCGACGACTATCAGATTCATAATAGCATGAAGGCGAAACAGTTTTGTATGACATTTGAAAAATTTGCTTGAATTCTATTTAAAGTAGAAAGATACTTTAAAAATATAAAAGATCAAAATAAGTGAGGGACGACACATCTGAAACAGGAAATATACTGATCGAATATGCTTTGAAGTGATCAGCGATCAGCATATCTAAATACCAACATGGACCGAAAAAATTATATTTATTTTTGGAAAAGGTCTCATAGCCAGAATTGCTTCCAAACAGTGTAGGAGAACTCTCAGCGGTGGTGTTTTTGTAGTGAGTAAGAAAACATCGTTTCATAATCGCCGCATCTCACAATTTGTTGGCCACAGACTGAGGTTCATTCAACCTATGTGTGCGCACTATTGTAGCACTGCTTGTTAGTGGACACAGACACGAACAAAAAAAAATTTAGTGATCATAAACTTTTCGTAGTTAATTCAAAAATTATACAATTTTTTTTCTACTTAGAACGAGTCGAATTGCATACGAAGCCCGCCGTTTTAATTATTTTTGTATAGTGTGAGACTTATTCAAAGTAGTAGGTTCGTACGGTGTCGTGAAACAAAATAGATAGCAATAAAATTGATGCGATGTTATTCCTAATATTATGTGGAAATAATTTCGACTGGTTCCTATACAACTTATAACTTGACATTTTATTATTACTACTATCACTCATATTCAAAAGCTATATAATTTAAGTATCAAGCTTTTTGCACTAATCTCCCAATTGCCACTATGAATTAAATTAAACTAAACTAATTTAGTAAGTATACAATCAGTAAGTTCAAGTATATTACATAAAATTTAATCAAAAGTACATAAAAAGATAAATTTGAATTTAAAACTTGGTATTCGGTTACATTGACATTTTAAGTTATTTCGAAATAACACCAAAGTCTTACTGCAATAAGTCAAAGTTGAAATTATGCAGTAGTTTAAATCTCAATAAAATCACAAATTTCCTTGCAACTTCTTCAGTGATATTGGCACATATGTGTACGTTTAGTTTTCTTGAAATTAAAATTTACCAAATAAAAAAAATGTAATCTTTTAAAGAACTATTGAATTTATAATGTTTTATAATATTTTATATTTATTTTTTAGTATAAAGTAGTAGTCGAAATTATTTGTTTGAGGGTGGCCCTTACTTAAAATAAGCAAGTTTAAAAAATAAATAGGTGCTTCGATCGAGATACCGGACCGATCTCATCAGTGTTGCTATAGCTCGGTATCTCTGCTAGGGACCGAAGCAAGCAATTCTGCCTATTACTTTGACCGTAAGCATGTATGGTATATGGAAGCAAACATTTAATTTGCAAAACTTCATATATGCCGGTCCGGCAAAAGATCGGTATGGAACGAAACACTGCACTCATTTATTTGTTGAAACTTGCTTATTTTATAATAGGTTCAAAAAAATAATTTCTACTTTCTTGTGAAAAACACAAGAGCTTTTGTTCTTTATGAATTTAGCTACTTTTTAACTTTATATTCACTATTACAAATAATTCAACTTATGATTAAAGTTTAACCACTGGCTAATTCTTTTTCTTTTACCACATAATATCTTTTAAACTAACGAAAACTAAGAAAAACCGTTTACATAGTAATTTTAAAAGATTAATCTCACTTAAAATAATAAGACGCATATAATTCCATCAATTTAAATTAGACCATATTGTGATTGTACGTTTTATCATAAACCTTTAAAAAAAAGACCAAATGAAAATAGGAGGATCATGAAATTTTTCACTGCAAATAGCTTGAGAATTCTCAAATGCTTCTGGTAGAATTCTTTAAAGAAAAACAAAAACCTATGATTTAAAAGCATTATAAAATACGACTTTTCTTTCTTTTTGTGGTGTTTATGTACGAGTACAATGGCTTACTGGTCAAGGAGCGGGTTTTTAAAGTAACCTCCCAATACCTACAATAAAAAATGATTATTGCTTTTTCTAGATAAGACATTGACGCATTATACTGCTTCGAAGTAGTAAAAATTCTTTTTTTGACTCGACACTTCATCATTCATAGTTATAGTCAAGTTGGCTATTTCAACCTAATAGCGAGAGATAATGTCGACAATAAATTAATAAAGCACTAATGTTATCCATCCAAAACTAAAAATATCACGAGTGTTCTCAATCATCCAGCCCTATTATCAGGCAAACTATCAACTATCTGTTGACAGCTGCGGAAAACCAGTAAAAAAACAGCTTGATAATTTTGTAGGCACTGACTGCGAATAATTTTGTTTTCCCCCAAAATCGAAAATTTATTTGCCAAGATAATTACACCGTCTTGAATCGTATCAATCGTGTCATCTGTTTGCGTCATACAATTTCTAAGGAGATAAAGCGAGCATAGCCCATAAAAAATATGAAAGAAATATAAAAATATCACGCAAAGTCAACAGAGGCTGATTAATAAGGCTTTTTCAGAGTCACAAGAATATAAAATAAAAAGCGATTGAGAAGGACGTGCCTATACAGACGTCACGTTACGGTGTATAAACAAAGAGAATTGTTGAAATTTAATTTTGTTCACTGTTTTATGTGTCACGGAAGCGGAAATGAGGTAAAAAGCAGAAGAAAAAATGGAAAATAAGAGGAACCCATTGAATGATGAGGCAAAGCCATGGAACGTTTAAAGAATTTTGGTGTAGGACGCGGATCGAAGGGCTTTTTCATGATTTTCTGAAGTAATAGGGCGTTTTGGTTGAGATGTTTTAAGAATTCATTAAATGTTGACAAATATTTGTGGCTGTTCGGGAACTTGTCTGCCTTTGCATAACCATTTAAACTGTTTATTAGAGCTTAGAGCTAGGAAATTATTTGTATACTCGTATTTCATACAACATAATTTCTGTTCATTAAACTGCTGTAATGTGTTTTTCTGACAAAACGAAACTTTTACGGTTGTCGTTTTGTTTACTATAATATACTACATGTCGAATGTGTTATTAAGCACTCTAACCTGTCCATCTACGCCGACGATATGAAAATCTCTAAACGGATATTCTCCACCTCGGACCCCCGTCTGCTCCAAGAAGATCTCGATAATTTTGGCATTTGGTGCACAAAAAACTCTTGAGCTCAATATCTCCAAATGCCAATCCATCACCTACATCCGTAAATGCCCCTCTCCCCCCCCCCCCCCCCCCCAGAGTCTATCGCTTGTCTGGCGAACCTATCCCCTCCTTTTCCTCTCTTCGCGATCTAGGCGTCATCTGCGATAGTGAACTTAACTTTCGCGAACACATTGACAGTGTGATTGCCAGAGCCAACTCCGCGCTAGGCTTCGTTAAGCGTTGGTCTACGGAGTTGCTCAATCCGTACGTCGCCAAATCCCTCTTTGTCACCTTCGTTAGGCCTCTCCTGGAATACGCTAGCCAAGTTTGGTCTCCTTACCAATCTACTAGCATCAACAGGATTGAAGCTGTACAACGCAGGTTCCTTCGTTTCGCTCTACGTGAGCTCCCCTGGTCTGACCCTCAAAACCTTCCGCCCTACGAAAACCGCCTTCGGCTTATTAACTTGCAGCCTCTATGGAAGCGGCGGGACCTTACCGATATCACATTCATTCATCAACTGCTAATCGGCGAGATTGACTGTCCTTCTCTGCTTGAGCGGATCCCTATCTACACCAATCCCCGTAACCTCCGTCCGGCCCCGTCAATTTTGCGACTAGGATAAGACACCCAGGAAAGACCACCCGTATAACAGATCAAAGTTTTCACTTAAAAGAACGCAGTATAGAAAGATTCTCAAAATTAGATATTTTATTTGAAACATTTATTATGAAAGAAGATGCTAATTAGGTAATCACCCTTTTTGAAGTCAAAATTAATTTATATTAGTTTTATAGTAGTGCTCGTTACTGATCAGTGCGATTTATAAGTAAGATGTGGCACAATTCCTTTAACCATTAACGTTTGCCCTGAATATACTTAGGCAAAAGCAAGTACAGCGGGATGGTCCAAAGAAATGTTACGGTGGCGCAGGCTTAACACATTAAAGGCGGGAGATCTTGACGTCCATTTTATCGTTTTCTTCTTTTTAACGTATTTTTCGACGTTTTGATGGTGATATCGGTTAGTTTCTGTTACCATCATTTCGTAGAAATTATCATAAAGGTACACATCCAGAGATCCTTCAACACCGTTCTGTGGTAAAATATTTAACCCCGTTCGATCCAAAAACGGTTCTATGGTAGGTGGAATGTCGACTTCAGTCCATTGATGTATAATTTCTTCTTCATAATCATTTTCACTTTCATCATCGCTAATCGGTAGTGGAAAAACTCGGATCCTTCTCATAGGTTGTATAGAACTATCACTATCATTATCGTCAATATCACTATCATTATTATCAATATCTAACTCTCTTTCATCGCAATCAACGTCAGACAAATCGTCTGCATATATATATTTATTTTCGCGTGAAACCATATTAGAGGATTTAAAAATTTACTGTAAGTAGAATTTGAACAACCGAACAGCTTCAAACCACAAAACATACTATAAATACAAATGTAAAGTGGCGCATGGGTTGCGCAATGTTGCAAATCGTACTAATACGACTCCCGCCTTTAAGCTACAGTCGAGATAAATCGTAGTACTACGACTCCCGCCTTTAATGTGTTAATATAGACAAGAAATTCACTTGTGTCTCTTTTACCCCTTTACTCAAAACAGATAGTTGATAAATTGAATCACAAAGATATCATAAATTGTTTTTGAGATTGTGTAATATATCCTTTTAACTATGAAGCAGTCGATTTAAAATGTCTTGGCAAAAGTGTGTGCAGACCTACTGCAACCGATTCTCGCTTAAGACCGACTTTAGGGGCTACATAAACATAAAAATTTGAAAAACTTATGACAGCACGGGGCCTCTGGTAGTTCAGTTGTTAGCGCACTGTCCTACCGTCCCAGAGGCTGTGGGTTCGAATCCCAAGAATAATCATGGTCTCCTGCTCTACGTGGTAACACAATGAGCCAAAATTGGCCTAAGTGTGCCTTTCTAGGCAGCCACAGCAACCTAACCTAACCTAACCTATGACAGCACAAAATAAAAAAACTAGAACGAATTTAAAAAAAAATTAACAGCATCAAATACAACTAAAAATTTAGAATAATTAGGAATAACTTAAAGAGGAGAAACAAAAAGAAAGAGAACTTATGAAAATTGAAAAGCTTATAAATTATTAAACCGAAGGAAGAAATTAAACTAGTATATAAAAAGGAGGAAAGACTTAAATATAAATATGACCATATTTAATTCGGTTTTAATATATTTACGTACATATGTTAAGCATAAGTAAAATATACAATTAATGTAGTATAAATGAATAAAACTCAAAATAGGTTTTAAGCTTTTCAGAAATACATAAATCTGTGTTTCATGCAAGGTTTGTCGTTACTGGGCAAAAGGAAAATTTGCATATTAATCAATTATTTGTAATAGTTCCTTTTAATTAATAAATATTGTCTTTTTTTTAGTTTAATACACATGCCTCTAAGAATATTGATTGCATTTATTATTCTCGTATTCTTTAGGGTGCCTGTTACTTGGGTATTTTTCCTATTTCGCTTTCTATTGTACGCAAATTTTAGTTATAACAAGAAATTTTAATTAAAAAGTGTTCTACAAAATGGTTAGGTTCAAATTTTACGGACGTATTATTTTCGAAATAACCTGATAATCTAACATAACTTTTGAAACAAACAAAATATCGAGTAGACCCAACTGGGTATGAGAAAACGAATTAATTTCTAGGCGTTATATCTCAAATTATGTACATACAATTTATAGATAATTTTCAGGTGAACATCTTTTGTAATAACTACAATTTACATACACAATCAATAGCAAGTGAAATGTTCCGATAAATTTGGCCCAATAATGTAGAATTGTATCAAGTTCTTGATCATCGCCAGTTCCAATTTTATTCCCAGACGTCCAGAACGTGGTGCGCCAAGTATGTAATTTATCATTTCCGCGTAAAAATGCCTATTATTAGAAACAAAATTAATCAGCTCGTTTTGTCAATGTGAAAAGTACAATATTTTGCTACAAGAAATCTTTTATACAATTTCAAAGACATAAATACTATTCCTGAAATATCCAAATGCAACCAATTTGAAATATGCATTTATAAATAAACAAGAGCTCGTTTTATGAAATGAAATTTCTAACAAAGAATACTGAATCTTGTTTACGAAAATAGTTAGATAAGATGCACTACTGCATCTAATACAAAAGATAAATATTGCAATTCTTTTGTAAAATAATTAAAGAAGGACAAAACAAATTTAATCAGGACATTCACCCAAAGAATTTTACCTAGCAAAAGTTGTTTGCCATTCGATGGCTGAAATGCAAACAGTTCGAGTTGACAATCATTTTTAGCAATTTAATGAGAACAATTGCGCTTGTTGACGACATGATACGTTTCTTTACGTACAAAACAACAATTGTACCCCGATTTCTCGGAGTGTTGCCGATTTTATCGCGCTCCTCCGTCGGCCGTGTATCGTCCATTGAGTGGCTTTTCAAGTTTTATTGCGTAAACGCACAGCAGCTCACGAATGAGTTAAGCGGTCGTTCACCGGCGTTCTCAACTCTCCACGATATTCGTTTGATAATATTATTATTTTTAGTTGTCGATCATTGATCGACGAATAATCGCAGCGTTTGAGATTTCCTTTGAGGTCAACTTCTAATGTTCGCCCAAAAATCTAAAAAGTCCAACTTTGATGTAATTTTGTGCCGTAGAAATGTTTCATTTGATCGCGACCATGAAACACACGGGCTGAGTCACGTACACGTCCGACTTTCAAACTAAAAATCAATGTTAGACACCGGATTGTATGGTTTTGTATGCGTTAAATATATATATATATATATATATTTGTTTTTTTGTTTTTCTTCAACTTTCTACAAATCTCAAAGTCACTGGGGTTAAAACTAAAATCGTATGGTAAAGAAAAAAACAAGATTTTTGGTATTGATTCGCGTTGCTTGTTTGCTTCTTTTTTTTTCGAAAGAAATTTCAAATACAATTTACACATTTTAAGAGAAAAGTTATAAGTTGTTACGTAAAGCGATTTATTTGGCATGATCTGCGCAGTTGTTTGCCTCTCATCTCTAGCTAAATAAGTTTTTTGAATATCATGCAACTAATGAATCTTTTCTTCTGGAAGATGGACAAGCGAATATTTTCCTAGAATTTATTAGGTGACGGAACAATTCCAAAAAATATACTCGATTTCATTTGGTATTTCTGTTTATACTAAAAATTCTTAGCATCTAGAAAGTACTTATTAATAAATAAATTTTTCTTATGCCTTTAAGCTGGAAATTAATAAGCATTTCAAAAAAATGTACAAAAGTACCATTAATGACGAGTAGTAAAAAGCACTTGTTCTTGCGCAAATTCGAAATTATATAGTAAATACTAGATTGCTCGCTTCCGACGGTTCCCGGGCTAACTTCTTATATAGCGTTTTTAAGTACTTTATCTAATACTTATTATATTAAAAGTATGATATATCCTTCTTCATTGCATAAGCTATGTATATGTCAAAATTTCATACATATTGATTGAACAATAGCTTAAGCTGCAACAAACAAACCAGCTTGCGCATTAATAAATAATTTGTATTCACATTTTTTATATTTGTCATTTGTTTATTTCATTAGTAACTAAATTCGCGAATAGCTTCCACAAAAAACCCTCAGTAAACATTTTCATTTAAATCCTTTTTTAATTAGATAAATTGTGGTTGTTATGGTGGACCTGATCTTCTTGAATTTACAAAATTTTCACTGAATTACCCTTACACTAATTTTCGTTAAAATCCCTTGAAATTCATAAAAATCTTGATATTTTGAATTTTCGAAATTTTATAAGAGATTCGAAATCAATACGGTCAAATGCCGTTTGTACTCAAATTTGTTTAAATTTATTAAATTAACTTTTTTGTTCGACCTATTGGATCGGCAGTTTTAAATTTTTAAGTTTCAAAAAAGAATTCGTAATCGGCATCTCAAACAGTTTGATATTTTAAGCTTTTCTCATGACAATTCCATTAAATTAACAAATTTGAAACTCTATATGTATTAAACATAAAAAATTGCCTATATATCATTGCTTTAGAATATGCAGCACCTTCAATCAGAAACCAGAAAAGCTTCAACCAATCTTTTAAGCGTGATTAGCAATAAACATTAAAAAAAAAAACCTTAGATTTTATTTATATTTAGAAATAGGTATAGGGATTTGAAATCAGTGTCCTCTAAGTACTAAATTTAACTTTATTTTGTTTGAATTTCAAAAATTGTCGTTGTTATAGGTATCCACAATAGGCAGTAGACTCGAAATTAGTGGCCTGAATATATTCTTAGTATTAATTTTCACTTCTGGTCGTAATATCGGGTCCTTCATCTTAAATTTGTAGAATTCGAAAGCGGGTTCGCTATCAGGATCTCCAAAAACCCCGTCATACCAATTCATGACAGTCTCGTGAAATTTATAATTTTGGCCGCCATTTTGAAGCCCTCAAGAAAAAGGTATCCTATGTCTTACTCAAGAATGTACTCCACATTATCTGCCAATTTCATTCAAAACATTTTGCATTTTCTCCAGTTATGAATGTGAAAGAGCTTATTAAAGCAATTGCTTTATTTTTTTTCAAACAGGGATTTTTTTTGATAGGGATTGATCACTGTAAACTGAATTATTTTTGCGGTCACTTTGAAAAATGTTTGCTTATCAAATAGATAAAATAAAAAAAAAAAAAAACAAATCATTGAATCTGTCTGTTAGTTTATCACGATAAGATAAGGTGCTTGTGAAACAGAAATTTATATGCTATCTATCAGGAAGGCCCTAAAAATTTTTTTATGTTGATTTTAGATAATCCTTTAAGAAATACTGATGGTTACTGAAAACAGTTAAATTGTTCTTAAAATTAATATTTTATTTTGAAATTTTCATCGTTTATTTAAAAGATATATTTACACTATCTTTTAAGTAAACTTGATATAATATTTCAGGGGTATACAATCAAAGTTGGTAAAGTCCACAGTGCCAAAATGTTCAGTAAACGATAAAAACGATTATTTTAATAATTACAGATAACTATTCTCATGTTAAACATTATTTATATGCAGAATGTAATACATTATGGAAATACAAGTGTTCATCACGCTCAGTTCAATACTTTTGAGTAAAACCTTAAGTATAAGATGGACTTTCCCAGTTTTGTTACCAAGTTTTGGACTTTACTAAGTTTGTAACCGAATGTTTAGGACTTTCCTATATTTGTTACCAACTTTCTGGACAGGGTTGGATTCAGTCGTCAGTGAAATGGAGGCAATGGAGCCTTCCTATTGGTCGAAAAGGACTTTACGCAAATTGAAACTCAACTCACTTGGACTTTGCTACGTTTGTTTGTAAAGTCAATTTTCAATTTGAAATAACAGTCGAGATTACTAGAATTTGTATAAAATTATTCTACGGGGTAAATATAGATACGGAAAAAAATGTGTTGCAATTTAAATCTCACTTTTAAAATTTTGTGGACTTTACCAACTTTGATTGTATACCCCTGATTTAACTTGTTCGCTATCAGCTGTCACATATGTATGATACAGCGTTTAATATCAGAACCCGTCATCACATATATGTGACAAAAGTTTATGGTCAATTTATGAAAATAGTTAGAAACGCGTTGTATTTTGAACAGAATTGCTAATTTTTAAAACGGTGAAATATACATATGAAGAATATGCACCAGTTTCAATATATTAATCAGTAAAATTTATTCGATTTGGTGCTATATAATCCGAAAATAGTTTTTTGCTATGGTAGGCGTTTTTCCCAGAAGACCCTGATAGCAAAAGAGTTAAAATAAGAAATATTATACGACGGTTCAAAACTATTAAAGCAAAATGGTTATTTTCTTACGCCTCCAACTACCCTTACCCAATTTTCAATTCCTGCACCATATTATAAACTGAAATATTATGTTTTTAATAGAAATAAATTTGAAAGATGTATATAATACCTTCACTGTTGGTTTATGCATTTTTAACTATGGTTTTAACTTAAGGTAAATCTTTAAAATTTAGGGTATATTTGGACGATATTCAAAGTTTTTATGTATTTACAAACTTTCAGGCGCAGATAATTTTCTGCAAATAATTATTTGAAACATAAAAATCGATAAAATTACTTGTTGCGCATTCAAAATTTCAATTTCGAAATTTCAATGTTATTTCTAAATAAAATCAAAAAGAGTTTAGGCCCGCAAATAGTCAGTAGTGTTGTGAATGCTATATTAAAATTTCAGACCATTTTTATTTAATTTTAAATAAGATATGATAAAATATGTACTTACAACTAATCTGCGATATCAGCAGCAAACAAAATCTACTACTAATCTTGTCATACAGAAGATAACTCATAAATAAACACATAAAACTGAAACAAGCATGGGAGCAAGGGCATTTTGTAGAAGAGCCGCAGCAGCTGCATAAAATGCCCTTGTTCATGCGCGAGGCTGGCCTTTCTACACAGGAAAGACCCATGGGAGCTAAATTACCGTGAATATCTTTACCAATATTTTACTACACATTTTTAAAAGTATATAAACTTCTAGACCAGAAAGACCCCTTAGGTAGTAAGAATTTCGAAATGGATTTTTGCGGTATTTTTCTTGAATTATTTGTGAGCGTCTTCCATCGTTGAAAACATTCTGAAATCGTCTCGAACTCCCATTCTTAAGTTTCTTACTTTTCTCCTTTACAGAGCAGCGGTGGCACGGCGTCGACATCACAAAGGAAACTGTCACCGACAATTTTGAGGCCTGTGTCTGGGAGCCATCTGTTGTTAAAATCAATGCCTTAACAGCAGCTTGTGAGGCGGCATGCCTCGTTCTGTCGATTGATGAAACTATAAAAAGTCCAAAATCAGCTGAGGGTGCCATGCCGCCAGGCCGGGGCAGAGGAAGGCCAATGTAAAATGGTAAAAACGAAAAGAAATATTTGTGCGTGTTGCGAGTAAGAAGAGAACAATTTAAATTTCATTCGGAACACAACATTATAAAATATCAGTGGATGCATAATGACATGGGAAAGGAGACAGATGCAATAGGATTATTCTTCTGTGACTTAATTCATTCTTTCTTTAGTTTGTTTTTCAATATGCATTTAGTAACTTATTCTACACTTCATTTAATATAATAATTGTAGTACACGTCGAGCAGCAAAGCACTCTTAATAAAAAAATATTAAAATCGCTAATCAACACTATGATTTTAATTATGTGAAAACCTTTTGATTGATCACTTTCCTTTCTCCTGAAATTATTTTTACCCTTAATTTTTCAGGTAAGCATGAAACTATTTCATTATATTGCAATACGCTTCGACATGAATCTTTATTTTTATAATTTTAATTTTTTAATTTCACGAGCAATAGATGGATTACGTTTCTCCAAAAGGAAAGAAAATTAGAAAAAAATTAATAAAATGTAAAACAAAACTTTTTAAATTTTATCCCTCCTATAAAATACATAACTATCAACAATTCCGTTGTTAAACTAGTGGGTTTTTTTTATTATATTTGTTAAATCATGCATAAAGTATTAATAGAAAGTTCTTGACATAAATATTAATTTCTTCATGTCTACTTTCATCAAGATAAGAATAATTTCATAACATTACTTCATGATTTTTTAATAACTACGAGAGCAGTTTGATAAGTCAGTTGTAGAATTTCCCGCGTAGTAATTTATACGCGTCAGTTATTAACCCTTTGACCCATGGTGGGACGTAAAACGTTCCACCTTACTCAAACTCGTTTTTTTCATTGAAAAATGAAATATTTTCGATAAAAGTTGATACTCTAGGGTTTTTGGGGTCGCTGAACACGAATATGAAGTCAGATTTCCAAAATAAAAATGGCGGATCAAAAGTTAAACTTTTTTCGAAATGATTTTATTTTCATCACTTTGTGGCAAAAAGTCATATAAGGGGGTTTTTTGAATCGCTGAATACAAATCTGACATCATATTTTCAAAATTCAAAATGGCGGACCAAAATCCAAAAAATGTACTGTTTTCTATTGAACTTGATATATAAAAGGGTTTTTTGACTTGTAGATCATGAAATTGACATCGGATTTTTAAAATTCGAAATTGTGGATCCAATATGGCGGACCAAAATCCAAAAAAAAATTAATTATTATCTATGAAACTTGGTGTATATAGGTTTTCTCCCTCGTAGATTACGAATTTGAATCTAGATTTTTGAAATTCCAAAGATCGGAGATTATATAGAGAATTATAAAAAAGGAAACTATATATACGAAGTTTCATAGAAAACAGTTTATTTTGATTTTAATCCGCCATCTTGAATTTTGAAAATCTAACGTCAAATTCGTGATTTGCGAGTCAAAAAATCCTTATCTACCAAGTTTCATAGAAAACAGTTCATTTTTTTGGATTTTGGTCCGCCATCTTGGCCGCCATTTTGAATTTTGAAAATCTGATTTCAGATTCGTATTCAGCGACCAAAAAAACCCTCAGATACGAATTTTAGTGCAAAATGATACATTACAGAAATGTATGGGTCAAAGGGTTAATAGACTACTGTAAAATTTTTAGCAAGATGCGTCATTTTGTTTTATGTTTCACAGCCATTGAAAACAGACAACCTCGTGAATTTTAACGAAAATGGGAAAAAAAAGTGAATTTCATGTGCTGATTAAGCATTATGTGTAGTGACCATAGTAAAAATCCATAAATTGGTCTACGAACTGTTACCCCATCCGGCATATTCTATTCTATTTCCTATTTCCAATCCTGAATATTGAGCTAGGTTAGGCGGTAAGAGATTTGGGTCGAATGAAGAGGTCGTCACTGAAACAAACGCTTATTTTGAAGATCTCGAAGAGGCCGAGAAGATGTTAATGACGATGCCCGCCCTGGGCGCCCCAGCACGTCAACAACCGATAAACGCGTTGAAGTAGTGAAGAAAATTGTTATGGAGAATATTCGAATCATTATTAGAGAAGTTGCTGAGGGTATTGACATTTCAGTTGGTTCATGTCATGCATTTTTTTCGGATGTTTTGTGCATGAAACTTGTATCAGCGAAAGTTATTCCGAAATTGCTAAATTTTGACCAAAAGAATTGTCGCATGAGCATCGCGAGCGATTAAAATTAACTGTCCATTTCCTTCAAAATGGACGTGGTAAACCTGTGTATTGTAAAAAATTGGTTTGAAGATAATCAAATTGAAACTTTCGACTGACCAGCGCTTTCTCCGGACCTGAATGTTATAGAAAACGTTTTGGGGATGGATATCCAGAAAAGTTTATGTCGAGGGAGGTCAATTCAATGGCATAAACTCGCTAGCCGATGCAATTCTGAAAGCTTGGAGAATTGATCAAAATTTTCTACATTCTTACTACAATCCTATGCCGACAAGAATTTTTGAAGTTATTACTAATAAGGAAAAAAATACAAAATATTAGAAGCTAAAAATAATAAATATTCTTAAAAAATTGTGTTCTTTTCTTTAATGAGGCTCTTCATGGGAACGTCTTTTTATAGTCACCTATTTACCTTTCGTCTCTGTTGATTCTTTGTTTCGCCCAACACAATTTATATAGACAAATAACAACAAACAATAAAAACTAAATTAAAATTAACCTACTATGACCAGATGGAGGGGCATGGAGGCTGAATGGTTCATTAGAGGATTGCTTTGGACATCAATGGAAATCGAAGACGGCAGATTTGTTGACCCCAACCGCAGCATTTTGGTAAAGGGTTCGAAGTAAATATAGTTAGTACGATGACTTTCAAGACGAAAGGTAGGGAAAGATCTAACGTCACAGAGGTTAGTGTTGAAGGATATGCTGCGAAGGAGGTCAGGGCAATCGATGAAACCATCTAGGACTTTGTGAACGAAAACAATATCGACGACATCTCGACGTAGGACCGAAGGTTGATTAGTTTTAGTCTGTTCAAAGGAAGTCGCGCAGGGCAAAGCGGATAAATCTGCGCTAGACAGATTATGTTAATGAGTGTGGATTGCGAGGGTGACCAGAAGTGACAAGCATACTCAAGGAGTGTTCTGACAAAGAAGATGAAGAGTGACTTGGTGACATAATGGTTAGTGGATTCTTAAAACCAACGTTTAACGAAGCCCAAAACAGAATTGGCTTTGCTAATTGAATGATCTATGTAGGAACAGAAGTTGAGCTTACTATCGCATATGACTGAGATCGCGAAAGAATGGGTTCGCCAGAGAGGACATAGGATCTGGGAGAAGAGGAGACGCGCTTACAAGAAAAGATGATCGTTTGGCATTTAGAAACATTGAACTTAAGAAAGTTTTTTGTGCATCAGGTGTAAAAGTTGTTTAGGTCGTATTGAAGGAGAGACGAGTCAGATGCCTTGGAGATTTGTTTGAAGATTTTCATATCATCGGCATAATTTAAAATTTCAGAGTGATTAATTATATTCTCAACATGGTTGATGGACAATATGAAAATTAAAGGACCGAGGTGTTGGGAGGACTGCTGGGGACACCGGATGTGAAGGGATTAGATATTGAGGAGTCAAAACGGACTTTGAAATGGCGGGAAGAATTGTAGGAAGAAATGAGTCGGGGAGGAAAGCTTAGATAGCTTTAGAGATAATTTTGTGCGAGATTTTACCGAAGGATTTGCTAAAGTCGGTGGCTATAACGTCAACCTCTGCACCGAATGAGTCGCTGAGCTTAAGAAGGGTGGGGTAACCGTTAGATTTTTGTTTTACATTAATGAACTTGTAGAACTGCTTGACTCGGAAATAAGTTTGGATTGCATGGAGGATAGGTAGTTATTGTAGAGGGATTCGCACCGTTCGGAAAAGGAGGAGTCGTCATCATCATCAGGGAGGGACCAGAGAAGACGAGGAAAGCAATGCAAGCAAGAAAATTTTAACTTATTAGTCTACACTGTCTGTACACTTAAAAATGTTTTAAGATATTTATTCTGAAATAAGAAGTCTTTACCAATTTACATTGCTAAATTTAACAACTTTTTCAACGTTAAGTACATAAAAGAGTATTTTCTTTTATACGTAAATAAAACGACATTTTTGCGAAGAATGCATTTATTGAGACGAAAAAAGAATATATAATTCATATACAAAATACAGATAATTTCAGTAGTAATAAAAACGATATTATGACAAATACCTATGTAAAAAGAATTTAGATATTAAAAATATCCATAAAAAGGAAGTTGGAAGTTACCTGATCATTGCGATTTTCGTCCCGTCTCCACAACATTAAGCCGCATTCACATGGTAGTACTGCAATTCAGTTTTTCCCCGACACCTTCCCAAATTTAATACCTCCTCGTATTAGATCGTAATAATTTCTCAAAATAGCATTTTAACTTTTTAACCGTTCCTGAATTCAAATAGGTCTGCGCTTCACACCTGAACGAGCAATACACATTTCTTACCTATTAAGGCATTTTAAAACAATTAAAAGAAAAACACACTGCCGCCTAACAAAATCAATAATAACATTATAAAAATTTTCAATTCCCAGAATAACACGTATTTTCTCAATTGGTAACATTTGAAATCCAGATGGAACTCCAGGAAGCAAAACCCAGGTTTACGTAATACGTTTATATCAAGGTATGAGAACTAGTAAACAAATTCAAAATCTCATTTTTATAAGCGAACAAATTTTACGAATGTCTATTTGCAAATTAGTTAACTTTTAATATTCGTTTATTTTTCAAAATTATTCGTGATTACAAGCTAAATTCAATTAGGTTTGAAAATTAAAAGTTGAAAAAAAAAGCCGACCGAAAAAAAATTCTTTGAATTTCTTCTGTTTTAGACCAAAAGGAAGGCTTTTATTTGAATGGGCCCATTTCTCCTATTCCAAACTTGTTCCTAATTTTAATTTTAAACACAGCTATTTTGACGAGTTACTAAACGGCGATTGAGTCAAAATTGGCCCAATTATCCTACGCAAGTCCCAACTTATAGAAACGATTTAGAGATCGTAAATCGGGCGCAGCTATCCCAACTTATGTACGCATGTACCAATCAGGTTGCGAATTGCAGGGTAGCGCAATTAAAATTTTTACCACATGTTCGTTAAAAATTTGCGATTTTGCCTGCTTTGCTTAAAATCTTTTATGGAAAAGATTACTTTTTTAAAATGTGAAACCCTAAAAAAGACATATTTAAAAACGCAAGATGGGAAAGTCTTATTTATTTAATTCGCTTAATACAAGCTACGTAACAAAAACAAAAACAATTAAAGCTAGAGTTAAATTAAACTTATAAGCTAGGGAAACAGCAGTAAGGGAAGGCAGGATTAAATTAAGTAAGCTAAGGAAAGGGAAAGGGGCCTAGAACAACAATTCAAGAGGAACTGTGGTGGAATTCGTTCCTAAGGGACGATTTAGAGAGATGGAAGTCGAAGGAGGGAAGGGAGTTGGCCATTCGAAGCATACGGGTGAGAGGCTCGGCAAGTCCGTAATTGGTGCGGTGGTAAGCAGGGCGAAAGAGAGGGGCCGACCTGACATAGCGGGGGTTGGTGTAGAAGGAAATCCGCTGAAGCAGAGAAGGACAATCAATCTCCCCAGAAAGCAGCTGATGGATGAATGTAATATCAGCGAGGTCGCGCCGCTTCCACAAGGGCTGCAAGTCAATAAGCATCAAGCGGCCTTCGTATGGGGGAAGATACAGACGGTCAGCCCAGGGAAGCTCACGTAAAGCAAACCGAAGGAACCTACGCTGAACAGCTTCAATCCTGTTGATGCTTGTAGATTGGTATGGAGACCAAACTTGGCAAGCGTACTCGAGAAGAGGCCTGACGAAGGAGACGTAGAGGGATTTGGCAACATAGGGATCAAGGAACTCCTTAGACCAGCGCTTAACAAAGCCAAGTGCAGAGTTGGCTCTAGCAACTACACTGTCAATGTGATCACGAAAATTAAGTTCGCTATCACAAATGACACCAAGGTCGCGAAGAGAGGAAACATAGGGGATAGTTTCATCAGATAACTGGTAAACTCTGGGGGGAGAGGAAGGGCGTCTGCGGGAAAAAGTAATAGATTGGCATTTGGAGACATTAAGCGCAAGAGAGTTTTTGTGGCACCATATATTAAAGTTGTCAAGGTCGTCTTGAAGGAGTCGGGAGTCCGTGGGAGAAGATATCCGTTTAGTGATTTTCATGTCGTCGGCGTAGATAAAAAGATCCGAGTGCTTAATAATACACTCAACATCATTAATAGCCAGAATGAAAAGCAACGGACCTAAATGGCTTCCCTGGGGAACACCAGAATTGGCCACGAAAGGGTTAGAGGATGAGGAACAGAAGAGAACCTTGTACTGGCGTTGATAAAGGTATGACTTCAACCAGGAGAGAAAAGACTGATTGAATCCAAGGTAGCTGAGTTTGAAGATAATTAGTTTATGTGAGATTTTGTCGAACGCCTTACTGAAGTCAGTAGCGATGACGTCGACCTCCTCACCGTTTTCCATGGCACATAGTGTTTTAGAGACGAAGTCGGTAAGGTTAGTAGTAGTTGACCTGCCTTTAAGGAAACCGTGCTGTGAAGGGGAAAATAAGGATTTACAATGAAAGAATAAACAATCGTATACAATTTTTTCGAAGAGTTTGGGTATGCAGGAGAGCTTCGCTATAGGACGGTAGTTGCAGATATCACTCTTACAGCCCTTTTTATGAATGGGGATGATATAGGAATCTTTCCACCTAGAGGGGAAGATACCTTGGGCAATAGAAAGTTGAAAGATGTGGGTAAGAGGTTCAATCAAGTGTTGAGCACACTTTTTCAGAACGATGGCAGGGACTCCGTCAGGACCTGGGTTGTGATCATCAGCAAGAGTGTTGATGGAAGCAGCAACTACTGATGAGTCAATGAAGACAGATGCTAGGGTAGTCTGTGGGCAAGAGCGCATGAAGTGGAAGTAGGTAGCATCAGGCTCGGGAGAATGCTCACTGAAGGATTGACTGAAGTATTTAGCGAAAAGATTAGCGATTACGCGAGGGTCGGAGGAAGATGTGTCGTCAAGTTTAAGTGTTGAAGGATAGCCGCTGGATTTTCTTTTGACGTTAATGAATTTGTAAAAGCGTTTAGGATCTGAGCGAAGAGTTGACTGCATATGTTCCAAATATTCGAGGTAAGAGGATTGGCTGCGTTCAGAGAACAGGGAAGCCACAGAGAGGTAATTGGACAGGTCGGGATCCGATCGAGTTAAGAGATAGGCCTGCCACAGTTTGTTTCTCTTGTTTCGAAGAGAGCGAAGTTCTTTATTGTACCAAGGGGGAGATGAGGCATGATCTCTACGAGGTTGGAAGGGAATAGACTGAGCTAAACAGGTAAATAGTTCGGTGTAGAAAGAGTCTACGACATCTTCAACAGAAAGCAGTGAAACAGTTGAGAGGGAATGAAGGGACGATTGATCAAGTAGGTGATTTAATTTGCTAAAATCCCCTGCTCGGAAGTTGAGAGAGTAGGACGATTCGGAGTGAATATGAGGAAGGGGGGGTTCAAGAGAAAAAGTGAGGAAGAGTGGGGGGTGATACTGGTCCAGTGTGGAGAGGAGATGAGCACTCTCGATGACAACCGAGTTGACAGGATCGGAAACAAAAATCAAATCTAACTGCCTACCCAGATTGTTGGTTACACCACTAATCTGGTAGAGACCAGAGTCAGAGACGCGGTCAATGAAGAAAGTCTCTTTATCAGAGAGGGTGTTGAGAGGGACATAATGGAGTTCGTCATCAGACCGGATCCATTGAAGGCGGGGGAGATTAAAGTCGCCAAGAACGAAGACTTCATCATTTGGACCAAGACTATTGAAGAGTGAATCAATCACATCGGTGGCAATTTTATACGTCTCAAGCGGCTGGGAGGGACGAATATAGACACAGAGTATATACAAGAATTTAGAAGTTAGAGAAATTTTGATGCAGACGAAATTACAATTAGAGGTGTTAGAGGAAGTAAAAAGGCAAGCGCCGAAACGATTGCGAACAGCAAGGAGGACGCCGCGGCCAGTAGGAGCTAAGTCATTATCGCTGGTGTCAGCACGAAAAACAGTGAAGTCTGCAGAAAATAATTCATTGCTATTTACGCTAGCAATTAAGTTAGTTTCTGTAAGCGCAAAAATGTCGTGAGGGAAGAGGAAGGAATTATGGAAAACTGAGTGAGTTTTGGAGCGCAGGCCTCTAACGTTTTGGTAATATATGGAAAGACAGCTAGGGGGACGGGCTTTGGCAGAAGAGGGTGGGGAACGGGAAGAGGAATGAGTGCCGGCAGCGTTAGGAACTAAAATAATTTTTGTGATCAGCGCGGGATTTCTGAAGGTGGGAGACACGCCGAGAGCTAAGATAAGAAGCGAAAGAAGTTAAATCGGATGATACTTTATCCGGAGTAATGCCGAATTCAGCGTGGTATTTGAAAAAGAGCTCGCGAAGGGCAGTGAGGTCAGTAGGGAGGCCCTCCTGGTGAATCGAAACCAACACCAAACCAACATCTTGTCGAAAATGACGTGTTAACTCCAAAATGTGTACAACATATAAAATATTGAACTCATACATCGCCGCCGCAGTTCAACTATGTTATATTCTAGTTCGCTTTCGCCACTAAGAGTCACTGAATCGTCTATTGAAGGAAGCGGGAAGGATTTAAAAAGATACTGGATAATTATCACTAAATAAATGAATGAAATGCTCATGAAAATGCTGGAAATCTACATAGTGACTGCCCACTTATTAGTTGAGTTCAATATTTGAATATGACTCTGTTCGATGAAAACCATTGGCAAGTTGCTATAGGGCGTACTGAAAACTGTCGATGACAATTTTGGCAACAAACTAGGTGCGCTACATAGCGTCCTGGGTTTTCACACAATTCCTACTGTTTGCTCAGGGCACCCCCAGGAATTGATTGCGAAAACCTATATATGTATATATTTGAAATGAACTAACATTTATGCCTGTCCTCTTCATTTCTCTTCACATATCATCTAATACGAGATGTGCCACTCATTACGTTTTTCCTTATCTGTTTTTGACCTTAGTCCCGTTAGCTCAGCGGCCTTCCACATTATGTTCAAAGTAAATAGTAATAAAGGGCTCACGTGTAAGAGAAAGCCTAAAATTTAGGGAAAGGCGGAACAAAAATTTAAACCACGTTTTACCACCCAGAGCAGTGCACACTGTGGAACACTTTGCCTCACTTATAAAAATTCACAGTGAAAAAATGTAAACAGCGCGCATTCGTATATATGCTCTGTGTGCTGCCTCCCTCGTCCCCATTCTCGATTCAGAATTTTCCTATGCATTGTCCATGGATCATGCCTGCAGAGACACACAGCGCAACATAAACTTTATCCCGCCTTTAAAATGCGTGATAAAACAACGCGTAACATTATTGTCTACTAGTGCTATAGATGACAATATTTGTTTGCCTATTCTTATCTCTTTCGTTCTTATTGGAATTTAAAAAAATTTAGGGGAAGCAGTAGTTCTTTGCTGCTTTATCCAATGGGAAAATTTTCCCCAGACAGTTTTGCATATGAGTTAAAGCTTTGGGCTTGTATAGAGGGTGTCACATGTTGTATTTAAATGATCTTTGGACAAAACCTTCGATATTCACAAGCCGTGAACTGGGTTTTTGCATGTGTGCGACAATTCGGGACATTTATTCCAAATCGTATGACGGTGCAGTGAAATCTCTAGAAAAATTTAATCAAACTGGATTTTTTTGTATTCTAGGGACATCTCAATTCTATAAAATTAAAATCACAAGGGCCATAGAAACTTTCGCTCCATATAAGGCAAAAATATTAATGAATTTCTGGTAAAAGTGCAGTAATTTTTGGGTTCTTCGGAACCAAGTGTTTCCCTGGCGTATACATTGCAAGTGATCTAAGGCTCGTTTGTCGTGCTGAATTGGATTTAACCTCAAAAATTTAACATAATTTGTTTGAAAATGTGGTAAAATGTATCTCGAATCAAAAGGATAACTTCTTAGGCCAATCGAGAGGTAATGTCGTTTTTGGATATAAGCTTTAATTTGCAGTGCAATATTATAAGCAAAGTTTCAACAACTGAATAGCACAACTACAGGAAAGTACTTGTATTTTACATACGATTCAACCAATTTAGCAAATTAGCTTGTTATTAATTAATATTTTGCGCGCACTGTTTTAGGCGGAAGACAAGAGCAAATTTAACCTCAATATATTTTTTGACTAGACATTTCTGAGTACTATCCACTAAATGTACCGTATCTATTCAAAAATTATCGAGATAGGTGACGAAATTACAATGCAAATGAAAGAGCTGTAGTTATTTTGGTTGTTTTAGTTTCCTATGAAAATTAAAAATGTCTCTGTCACTGACATGTGTACATGTGTACTATACTGGACTGTTGATCTAAGGATACCAAGAAAGAAATTCCTTCCTGACAACTTATTTTGAATTTACTTCTTTAGTTTAAACACAAATGGGAAGCACTTTAATGTATTTTTATCGCGTGCTTTTCCTAAGATCTCACTTTTCATTTGTCAATTGGTAATTATATCCAAGAACTTAAGAAGTTTTTTGAAATTCAGTTGCATCTATAAGTTGGATAATTACAGTTTGGTAATCCTTTCAGGGGACTCAAGATACCAAAACAAATTATTTAATAATTTTTGAGATATGTTAACATTGCATTTGACAATAATTCGAACTCACAAATGACCGTCCAAACCTTTCGTACTCACTAAGTCTGTTCGAGGAGAAAGTCGTTCAAAAAATTTAGACGCCACAGATCTACCCGTGGCGAACTGAGAATACTCAAAAAACCCAGGGAGCCCGAGACTACGAGGCCCTGACCTTGATGCTTGTAAGTGTTTTTCATCGAACAGAAAGATTTTGAATATACAACTTATTGAAATATGAAAATTCTGACAATCAGCATTTCAAATATTTACATGAAATTTAATACATTGAGATTTTCCAGATTTTTTGATTTCGTTTTAATACTAATGATAAATTGGATAAAATTGTGTAATAGTAACTTTCATTTTTCTCATGAAGTTTGAATGCAACTGTCATGGTCCCAAAAAGAAGTTTTTCTTTACCGCCCATAACACACCATTCGCCACCTACTTTTCAAATTTAGAATCAAAATACCAAAAAAAAACTTTTGAGCTGGTTGCGTCATCGTCTTATTGGCTCAATTCCGCGATATATCTGCTACTGCGCAGGAATTGGTGTTTTTGAGATGCTAACTTACTACAGCAAGTGCAGAAAATTCTAAACTAATTTTAATGCAATGCATGCTTGTGACGATTTCGCCAGTGTCCAAAGGGCAAGAATAGGAATAGTGAAAGATTTGACGATGAAATTTGAGGCTTTGCACTTCGGTCGGAAGCGTAATGGCGACGGAGCTAGGTACTCCTTGCCGATTATAAAACCGAGAACTGCGCAGCCGCCCCGAATTTGTGTCGTGTGTCCCTCCTGCGGGGAGCACATTTATTACGTAAGTAAGTTTATAATTTCTCGCGCGGCATACAGATATTGAATTTTTAATTTTCAGCTTCAAGTTCATAAGGAGCACCAGGACCAAGAACATGGCTAACGAAGCATTTATTTTTCTTGTTTAAAAATCATATGAAAATTCAATATTTTTCTTTATACTAATTATTATGCTACAAAAAAAGGGTTGCCTCATAAAATAAATCGAATTTCTCCAATCAAAGATATTTTTATGGAATTTGTATTATCCATGCGCGTACTATGCACGAATTTAATTATGCAGCTCCTTCGTAATTCAGCAATTGTTTTTAAGCTGAATAGATTGCATGGCTGCGGAAGCTAAATTTTCTAAACAATTACATAGCGGGAGCAAATTTTGGTTTTTTTTTTTGTAAGGGAAACATTGGACGCTCAATTGATTCTAATTCCTTTATTCCGTATTCTCAAATAATTTTATATAGAACTCAAGATATGGGATAAATTAAAAAACGCATCAAGACGCCTTGCTTGGGTAGGGTCCAAAGATCATAAAATATAAGATGTGACACTCATCACGTATTTCCTTATCTTTTTTCGACCTTGGTCTCATTAGCCCACCGTCTTTTGCAAAGCAGCATCCTTTTACCATGCATGTGACCATACCATGTGACACTATACAAGCCCAAAGGTCTAACCCATATGCAAGTTCTAAAACTGCCCGGGGAAAATTTTCCCAATACAGAAAGCAACAAAGAACTTCTGCTTCCTATGCCTTATCTAAATGCCAATAAGAACGAAAGAGATAAGAATAGGCAGCCAAAAATTCTCATCTATCGCACTTACAGTGTAGGCAATAAAATGCAGCGTTTTTTTGTAATCAGGCATTTTTAAAGGCGGGCCAAAGTATTCGAACGTGTGAGCTGCTCTGGGTGGTGAAACGTGGTTTTAATTTTCGTTCCGCCTCCCCCTAAATTTTTGTATTTCTCTCACGCGTGAGCCCTTTATTACTATCCAATTTTAGCAAAATCTGCATGGCAGATTACCTCACGAGAGTCTCATCTAGTCTTTCATGATCTTTGGGTAGGACCATACAAAATCGATTGGCATACCCCGTTCAGACCTTAGCGAAACACGCTGTTTGTAAGATAAATGGTGAAACTCAAAAAAGTTTACTTTAGTTATAAAAGTATTTTGAAAAAATGTGCAGTGTCAAAACTATACTAATATTTTCCAACAATAAACCCTCTTAATCACTTCAGTGCGAGCGTTGACTATAGCCTACAGCCAGAGATGACCGCGTACGTGAGTGTCGGCTGTGGGCAAGCTTTCGCGAACGGTGAGCGCCATACCGACGTGGTTAAATATCATTAGCCGTTTAACCGCTGACAGATTTTTTTCGGATATAAGCCGAAACTGCGGAACTAATTGCGCATGTATGTATCACTTAAACTAAAAAGATCGCTTTCGAGGTCTGCGCAGTTTTGCACAACACTAAAATGGTTAAACATTTTTAAAATATTAATTAAATATCTTTTCTGATCATATATCTGACCTGAAATGTGGTTTTCCCAAAACGATAATTTTAAAACTGGCATATCTTTGTAATGTTATTGGGTATCATCGCATATTGATATTTTTGTTTTAGGTAATCCTACTAAGAGTTATGTTTAAGGCCATCGTACCCATTTGTTTAAAAAGAATCCCTTCCCCTATTCATACCCTTTTTAAACTTTAAATAGAAGAAAAATGCATATGTTATTAATAATACCATTCAATTGTCATGAAGTAGACTTTGTTTTGTAAACGCATATTGTAAAGAGTTGCATTTCAAAAAATCTTTCCTAAAAGCCTAAAAGGCTTTCATGATTTTAAGAACATGCATATATCGATGAATCCGCAAAATTTGAAAAGATTCTTGTAAAGTAATGTTTCTATTATAATAAAATTTTAGAAATTTGCAGAAAAATTGCATTGCAACATTTTGAAATTAAAAACATGTTTTTCATCGTTTCTTTGGTTTTATAAAATTCTTAAAAATAACATATTGAAAGACAATGTTCGACAGACTATAGGAAAAATTTAGTTTTAACTTGAAGCTCATCAAAAATAAAATTACGAGAAAAAAAAAGAATTTTTCATTACAATGCCTTTAATACAAATTTACTACATACCAAAAGAATTCCTCAGAATCTACTAAGTATTTTAAGGATTTTTTAGTATATTTTTCTGAATCAGTCCTTTTGTTTAATAACAAACCATTACTTATGGTATCAGTATCAGTCCAAAAACAAAGTGCTAGGCATAATATCGTAATCGAATAGTGAGCTAATCTTGAAATTGAGAAATGTGAATAGAGCTTACTATCTCTGAAGTGGATCAAATCTTCCCAAAAAGCAACATTAAAATATTTCCTTAGCAAAAAATATATTTCCGATGTTTTTAGACGATAACTTAATTTTATTTCTAAAAGCTTAAATGGCATAAATTTAAATCGAAACGACGAAAATGAACATGCAAAATAAATCTTTCCTAATCGACATAGTGGCGAGCAGTGATTCAATTCAATTCATAGCAAAATACAACGTCATAGAGCTTATCGGTTAGCAACTAATAACAAACTATTTTTTTTGTTTTCTTATTTTTGTATCCACCAATCAAATTGAGGTTTTATCTCAGCCGAGGTTTACCCAGGTGAAGACTCTAACCGTGCTTCACACTGCGGTGAGTCACGTCATGATTATGAAATGCGAAATAAAAATTCTGCGCAATTTCGGAAGTTCCTCCAGACTATCTGGAAAAAAGTTATGTTAAGTTGATGTGATCTACGTTTCATGCTAATGACGTAAATTCAGACGTAAAGATAGGTAGCTGACCAATATCCATGTAGTTTTTACAACGATTTTTCATATAAAGCACCTGACAGCAACTAGTGAAGAACGGATCCAGATTCACCAGGTACATTTAACGTTATTCCCTTCCAAGGTTACAGGACAACAATAAAACTAATTTGTTTCGAGTATTTTAATGCCTTTTTCTAATTATTTACATCGCATAACTAAAGCCATCGTGTATTTTTGAAACACACTGCTTTTGTGTGTATTTTAATAGAGCTAAAATACATAAAAAAAGAGTACTTTGTTCTCTTTTGAATAATCATTCAAAAATAAAAGTTCAGCATGGAAGTTTGTATCGTAATCTAATAGGTCCTGTTGTTACGATACGTAGAATCTAACAACCTCTTGAAAGATTATTACGTACCTGAATCTAAATATTAAGTCCTATTCGAAACCTAATAAATCATCGACTTTCCACTACCTATAAGGCTTGTTTAGGTTCTATTGATTCTTCTGTAATTTATTTATTTTTAATACAAAGTGTAGAAATTTAGATCTCATTAGGATTAGGATCCTTTCTGTAAAAGCGAGAAGGAAGAAAACTCAATTTTCTATGGAAAAGTATTTTTAAATTGAGGTTTGTCTTAGATCAGTGGTCAATGTAAGTGATGCTGGCATTTTGAGTAAAGTTCACTTCAAGCTGAGCTAATATAGCGATATAATATAGATAACCAGTTGCATTATTAGTAATGGTAATTAAAAAAACTGATTTAAAATCATAGTTAAAACATGTTGCAATTTCTAATAAATAAGCAAAACATGCACATAAAAAAGACGACTGTATTTTGTTATTACGACTAATGCTAAGTACTGCTATATCATTCTGATGCGAAGCAATGCCAAATAATCCTATTAATTCCGATTAATGTTATGAAATGCTCATACGAGTACTAACGATTGCTATTAATGATACTGGTAATCCATTTTAAATTGCATTAATTTTAATCATAATGGCTATTCTAAAATAATGCATTATTTTACAATTCTGACCTCAAGACAATTTCAGTACTGTAAAATACGTATTCCCGCTATTTTAATAAATATAAATATTTTTGATTAATAAAGTTTTGGAGTATTGTATGGTACCATATAATTGATTTCTTAATAATAAATATTAACATTTGTAAAGAAAATTTAATTTATCAATATAAGTATTAAATTATTATATGTAATATTTAAATTTAATAGCAATTTGAAATTCGAATGGATTTTTTTAAATCAGTTAATAATTTTAAACATTATTTATAATGATTACGTAGATACTAGCATTCAAAAAATACATTTTTTCTTCAATATCCCACTCTTACAGAAAGGTCTTATTCTTTTTCTAAAATTAAAGTCTGAAAAGGACCTTTTAGGTGCTGAATTTGGAAATAAGCAATATAGATCTAAATCTTAACGCAAATAGAACCTACACAGAGTCTATCGTCTCATGCCCAAATAATTGGTAAGAATTGAATGGCACGAGGCAATCGATATGTTTAGGTCCTCAGAATCCTCAGAAACTTCTCTAACAGTGATTCGACGATTGGCCAACACTATTTTCTTCACTTCTTCGACGTTCGCTTCCGTTGTTGACGTGTTCGGGCGTCCGGCACGACACTTCGTCGTTCACATCTTCTCGGCCCGCTGAGGACATTTTTTACCACCGATAAACGTTGCTTTTGTCCAAGGTAGCTTCACCATATGCCACAGTCAACATTCGAAATGCGTCCGCGTACTTAATTTTGTTTATCAGAAAAAATTTGATACCGATTTGTTGATCCATTTTTTAGAATAGGCAAAAATCGAAGACGAGCCAAAACACGTCCACGAACATTCAAAATAGCCGAGCTTATCAGCATAAATGAGGGATATAAGTACCAATGTAACGCCACAAAAAAATTGAAAATCGAATATACGTAGCTCGCGGAAATTCAAAAATCGCGATACTTCTTGTACAGACCTCGTATATTATTTTAATTAGAAAATCACAATACGGAATATGTAAACCTACTAAAACCGGGTTCAACATATAAACGACTTAAAGACATCGGGTCTGCTAAATTAGACTAAATTAAACAAATTTATGAGATTTAATCTAAAAGAAGGTCCTTGTATGTACGACCAAATTGTCTATACTCCATGATAATCTATAACGAATTTTCGCCTATAGAACTAAATATGTTAGGTAAATAACGTCAATAATCAAATAAATTTGTATTAAAACGCAGATTACACGGTCATTGAAATAGATTCCAGAAATATTGACAAAATGCAAGATTTTCGAGATTGAATGCTTGTGAAGGGTGTCTCCTCCAAATATTACAATGGTAGTGACTAAAAACATATCTGCTTATTTATTTGAGTTAATTACTTCAAAAGTCAAGTGGCAATACACCTCCAATTGTATGTAATCAGACTTGTATAATTGTCATGTTCATTACAATTATATTTACCATTATGTGAGAGTAATTAATTTTTTTTTTAAATTACCTTTGCAGTAATGGTAATGGAAATTAAAAGAATTTCAATTATTTGTAATGATAAAAGTAACTAATACCAAAGTAATTCAATAATTTATAAGTTTGCATATAATTCGATTTTATATGATAAGTGTAAGTAAAATGTACAATTAATGTGGTTTAAGTATATAAAATTGAAATAAAGGTTTATAGCCTCTTAATTAATAACTATTATTTTTTTCCGATTCCGAAAATTCCATATTGATCCCATAAATTATAAATTAGTAATTGATTAATTTCTGTAAAAAAATATATTTCCAGTATTTTTGAAAATGTTAAAAAAACAAAAGTATTAAGTATTATGAAATTGAAATTGTATAAAAGAACTTACCATTTAGAGGGGCACCATCCAAATTAGCATCGTCAACTTGTTTAAAGTTTTACTTCTTTTATATTTTGTATATTCAAATTATATCACGTCTTTACTCTTTGTTCATAGATTTGGGGATTGGAGGAAGGTGAAGGATAATAAAGGATGGGAAAAGGGCATTTGGAGGAGAAAAATGTTGTTTAATTTTTTTTATGGAATTTCTCATAACTTTTAATCTTTTTAATCTTTTTTTGTTTGATTTTTTTTTCATCTTTTGTTATTACAAAGTTAAAATACGATTTCTTCTCTTTTCACATTTAAATTTCTTCTCAATTTTGTAAAGTTTTTCAAACTTTATTTGAGAATTGTTTTTTTTTTCTGTTTTTGTTGATGTAATTGTGTGTTATTCTCAAAATCACAAAGTGTTTTTTTCACAAAAGTTTTCTTTACACTAATAGCTAAACAATTATTATGTAACATTTAGTTGGTTTTTCCTCTGATTTTGTTTGTTTTTCGTTTATATGTATATAGGTTTTTCTCTAGTCTTCTCGTTTCCGACAAAAAGCCAATTTAAAAGAGAAATAACGGAATAGACTTTTTTTTTTAATTTTATTTTTATTATTTTTTTTTTGCTGGACTTTTTCATTAAAGTATTATTTTTTTGCTATTTTTTTTATTTTTTCTAAATACTTTATATGTTTCAAATGCAAATAGAAATTAAACGACAAATTTAAATTGAAAAATAAATTAAAATTGTTATTTTTTTAAATAAAAACTTGGGTATTTTTCATTTCTTTTGTCATTTTGAAATAAGAGATTTTGTTTAAAATTTAAAAGAATCAAATTCGTACATTTTGTACAAACAACTTTTAAAAAAAAAGAAATTAAATAAGAATATAATGTAGTACGCTAAAATAAAATAATAAAAGATCTTTAAGTATACGTGTAATATTTCGTGCAAAATTATGTTTTGTTTTTAGATGTGATTTACATTTTCTGCTTTTTTTTCTCTTTTCGTTTTTAATTGTTAAAAGGATTAGGATCTCGCTAATTTTGTTGCTTACTACAATTTGTTGAAGGTTTGTATTATTTAAATTACCCACTTTTAGTAAAAATCCGTAAATAAAAACACAGCAAATAACTAATTCGATAGATCTAAATCTAAATAAAAATTAACACCTGTGCGCCATTTTTGATATAAACAAAATTAATAAAATATGTGAAATTCTACTCTATAAAATTTAGGAAGAAAAGTGTGCCTTTGCACACCACGGTATCAAATTAAAATTTATTTGAATTATGCAAACAATTTTTTGCTATGCTTCAATTTTACTTACAAACCTTTCTTCAAACACGTAGAAGATTTTGCACTAATTAACGCATAATCAGCAAAGGGATTCTTATAATTAAAAATTTTCACCATTTTTAATTCTTACGGTATTTGCACTTGTTTTTCAAGACTAAGTAGCTTTATAAATAATAATAGAATTATTTCTCTAATACAAGGTTCAAAAATTTTGCTGAACGTTATTTATAGAATTATTTTGAAGATAGAATTGAAATTCACGCATAATCAATTATAAAAGTTTCGTGATGTGCAATTATATCGAATTATATTCGAAAAATGTTTTAGAAGTCGAATGATTGGTTATAGACAAAAGGTCATTATATTTTTGCAACACTACTTAATATTTTAATATTTTACTATATTGAAAACGCTGGTCATTTTATAATTTTAAAATTTGAATAAAATACATTTCCTTTTTCTAAAATTAGTATTATAATTTTTGAATTTAATGAAAGAACCTAGGATTTCGATCCTCTTTTTTTTTGTCCGCGTTTTTAGTCGAAAGAGAACTATCGAAGAACATTTAGTTAAATTTTTAAATACTCTACGAATTACAACGGATTGAAGATAATGCGATAAGATGTGGTAAATTTGTTTCTAAAATTTCAAAAGTCCTTCATTTGGAACAATTTTTTGTTTGTGTACACGATAAAAATAAAAAAGGTTAATTAATCCATTTCATTTAAAGCTTTATGTTAGGTAATAATCTTTGATAAAAACAAAATGTAAAGTGAAAATAAAATTAAAGATATATTTAAGACTCAAATCCCTTCGGTGATTGCGCGCGTTTTGTATTTATAAAAAAGTAAAATCATTTTCATAGAATAAAATCAAAAATAAAGTTATCAATTACGTTGTATTTATTTAATTTGATTAAACGGTTTATTAAATGTATGCTGTTGAAAAAAAAAACGGGTAATTTGAATTTACGAGTAATTTGGTGCATTATGGGCTTTACGATTAAGAAAGCTATCAACCAAAATTAGCGAGAGCCTTTTAGCCCTTTTTGGTCGGCAAAACAAAAAATAATAATTTAAAATATTCCGGTTAAGCTACTGTACTATTAATTTAGAATTTTCTTTTCTTTCAGACTAAAACTTATTATCTTTTATTATTTTTTTCAATATTCAGCATAATCGCTGGGAGTCTTACTTAATTTCGTTTTTTTTTTTTTTTCTTGACTATGTGTGATTATTACATTTAACCATCATCATAAAAGTGTTCAAAGGTATTTAAAATGCGTTGTTTTACTGATTTTCTGTGTTCAACGGACAGTTTTTCTATATCTTCAGTTTTCAGTGAATTTTTCCCTTCGGCTTTGATTTTCGCTTTTACAATATTTGTTTTTTTTTTCTTATATATACTTATTTACTTTTTGTGTTCTTTAAATTTTATAAATTTCTGTACACTTGTTCATTTTTTTTCCTCATTTTATTAAAATACAAATCACAGAGATAAATATTTTTTTTTGCTGCTGTCTAAATATCTTGATTGAATTTAAAAAGAGAAAACAAATTTCAACAAAACTTTCTTTAAAATTTTTTTTTTTTACTATTCAAAAGAAAACATAAAAGAAAAATTGTAACTTATAAATTTTCATTCATATTACTCCAATAAAGTTTTTGTTTTTTTAATTTTTCCTCTATGTTTTTATTTTTTTTTTATTACATTCAATTCGTTGCCAAGCAAAACTTTCTACAATACTTACCAATACGTGCAGTCTGCGAGAAGTTTTTTAAGTCTTCTGTATTCAAAAGAGCAAATATTTTTGCTTATAAAATTTCTCTATAAAAAGGATAGTTCCTTCTAATTTTTTCTTACACTATGTAGTGTACCGTGCACCGACTGGTATTTGCCTGAGCGCGACACGCAAATGAGAAAGATACTTTTAAAAGACTTTGAATGATATTAATTTCAACACTTTTTGAGCTGAACGTCTGGCTTTAAAACAGTTTTAGATTAAATCACTGGTTTCGTTTCCCTTCAGTTGTCTAAGATAATACGATGACATTATCAAAAAGAATTGGAATATTACAGAGAAAAAAATTAAAAAAAAAGGTAATTAGTGGCGGTTATCAGCTATTATACTTAAAAAATGAAAAAACAGCAATTATGAGTTACACATTTTCTACAAAGTTTACTAAATACTTTTTGTCACTTTACTTCTATTATTAGTTTTCCCTTTTTTTTTATATTAAAACATACTCGTACAAACATTTAAGATTCCTTTGTTTATCAATTTCACTTTGATTAATACTTTTTTTGCTATTGTGGTAATAAATATAAATTTGTTTTTTTTTTGTATTTTTTTTTTTGTTTTTTTTTTCCATTTGTATCATTCCACTCATCTTATTTAATATATATTAAGTAAAAAACGATCAAGATTTTCATTTGTTATACGTACTATAATGCTTCTTTTTTTCTTGTTTCAACCAAAAAATAAAGTTTATTTCCTAGTTAAAGCATTCGTTCTGTGTGTGTTGTCTTTTACTTTAAGTTACGTTGTTATCAAATTCACTTCGTTTGCTTTGTATTCTTCCTCTTTTTTCAGCATATATTCTTTTTTTTTTTTTTAAATATTATTCCCACTGTTTCGAAAATTTCACAAATGCAAAGAATCTACCATAACTTTGATTCAAGGTTTTTTTTTTCTTTTATTTTGTATTTTTATGAAAAATATTCTCACGGTATGTTAATGCTGTTTTAATTGTGTGCTATTTAAAATAAGGTAATGCTTTCGTTTTTGTTGTTTTCATTTCTGCTTTTTCTTAGTAATGAAATTTTTCGAATTTATTAGCCAAACATGAGTCTCTTCATCTTTCTGAAAAATAATATAAAAATTGGAAATTATTTATTTAGCCTTTTTGTCATCAGTATTAAATAAAAATTGATCTTTAAGATTTGTTGAATTTGTAATAGATTTAAAAAATTGCAACGGCAAAACGCCGACTTGTAAGGCGCCTACTTTACGCCTAAAAATGGTATAAATTTTCCTTAACCCTTAACACAAAATTACAATCAATATAAATAAATACGACTCAAGGCATTAGTCGTAAACTTTATAAATATCGTAATAAATTCATTCATTCAAAAATACTCATAGCAGGAGGACTAAATAAATGAGGCTACTTTCAAATATCTAAAAGTACAACTACACATGATTCGAACCGCTGTAAAAAAACTTATACAGGGTATTTTTTAGTGGGTATGCAAAAATAAGTGATGAAAGTTCTGACCCGGACAAACAAAAAAATCATATGGCATGGAGGAGGCCATATTAACCATTTCAGAATTACAGGGTGATTCATAAATTTTAATTTTCCATGGTATTATTATTAAATTTTAATTTTTTTTTCTTTACTAACGCAGCGACCTCCAACTCACACCAAAAATCTATTACCCCAATGTTATTTCCAAAAATATTGACAATGTTGACTTGCACTGCAGATTTACTCACTTCCAAATTGGAAATATGAAAATTTATTTTACTAAAATTCAGCTTTGCATGGAACTTATTTATTATTTTTATCAAATTTCTCATCTTATTACCTTTCCAAAAAGGGGACAACATACAGGTAAAATTATCCTGAGCTGTTACTAATACCTACCGGAAATTTTACTCTAAAAGAGGATCAGTCGGAAAAAACAACGATCATAGTTGGAAGATCAAGCGATAACTACGGGTGATCTTAAGCTGAAATAATTAACAAACGGCCGGATTCACTTTTGAGGAATACGCCGGTATAATTTGCATTTACGGTGTAGCCGACGGAAACGAAACAGAAGCTGTCCGGGAATACCAAAGGAGATTACCATGTCGACGGGTATCCCAAAGAAAGGTATTTTCGCGGATTTTCCAGAGGTTAAGAGAAACTGAAAGTGTAACTTAACCTATTTTTGATTACATCATCAATGAAACAAGGTGTATTTTATCCTGTTTTTGATTTCATTGTATTTCATTTTTGATAGTTGTTTTTTAATATCTAGCCAACAGTACATTATTTAAGTATACATAATAATAAAAAGAAAAACCATGTATAATATTAAATCACTATTTAGGCTGAGGGAGCAGGGTCGCGCTAGTGGGTCTTAAAAAGCTTGGTTCATTCACGCCGGGTTAAATTAGGAGGGATCCACAATCAGGAACATCGCAATATTCTGCCTACATTTAACAGCAAATAATCATTATCAGCAGGAAAAACCTTGAAATGAGCACGAGACGAGTCGCAAGACATTTTAGGAGTGCCCTCAGTTTGGAAGGTTATTCTTCGAGAAATATTGCATCCATACACCATACGTCAGCAAAACGACTACTGGATGGAGATTCCAAGAGAAGGTTGAAATTTAGCACTTGGCTTCTGAAATGCGACATAGAAAACAGGTCCTTTTTAGACCGAATTCTATGGACGAATGAATCGCAATTTAGTAAGGATGGTCTCACAAACTTCATACCTTGGGATACCCGATAGAGGACAATGGCAACATCATTTCAGCATGAATCCAATGTCAATATTTGGGCTAAAATTAAAATTAAATAAAAATTTTCCTGAGCAGTGGATTGGATGAAGTGAACCGATTCCTTGGCCTGGTCTCCAAACCTTACTCCATTGAATATTTGTTTATGGGAAACAATGAAGGATGAGGTTTACTCAAGTCTTGCTAACACCAGAGAGGAAATATTTAGCAGAATGAAAGCAGTAGCGTCGAAAATACGGGAGAGGCTAGCATTATTTCAAATCGGTTTTTAATTTGCATTTTGGGGTTAATTTTAGTTAAATTCTTCAAAAGCTCGTTTTTTTCTTAATTCACGAGAAAAAGTTTGTCCATATTTTTCCTTTAATAAAAAATATGTGTATTAATTACACGAATTTCGGAGAAAATTTTGAGAAAATCTGAATTTTAGGAAAAAACATGTTTTCCAAGTTTGATGATTTGGATGTCGCTGCGTTGAATAGGTCGAAAGATAGAAATAAGATGATATGCATACCATGGAAAATGCATGGGCGATCTCATCTCTGGGAAAACTCGGAATTCAAATCGAATACGGAAAATTTTGTAGATGATATAGAATATAGATAGGTCTCAGATATATTTTCATGATAATTAGAACATGGGTATTTTCTGGATAGGTGAATTCCAATCTGTTGACAAAAATTATAAATTGCTGATTGAAAATAAAAGTCAAACTATTTCGAGTTCTTTATTATTAAAAATGGAAATTTTAAAGCTTTATACAGACTTAAAAGTGTGACCGAGGCGATGGAATAGCGTGAATAGCTGGATGAAGGAAGAAGAACGAAATGATCGGGATTGATTCAGCAGTTTTTAGTCCAACCGTAATTTTTTTTATGTTCGGAAGATTTTCATTTAACTTTTTCGAGCAAACTTAGCCTGTCAGGTACTAAATAATAAAATATTAAAAATTTATTTCCGTTTAATACATTTTAACCAGTTAGCTGGAGAGACTGCAAATAATTTTTAATTCATAACACAAAGACAAAAATAAAACGTAATTACTTCATCTTTCTATTTTTGCGCTTATCATTTACTTTAATATGGGAAATCATATTCCATTGAAATTGCTGGCAATATCAATGAAAAAAACCTTCGAGTGTAAAGAGTGAAAATCAAGCGATGTCGTCGAACGCAATACAAACAGTCTCATAATAAATTTTTTCGAAAAAATCTAAGTAAAATGACAAGGATTTTATTTTTATTATTTTTTTATTTTTCACGACGTATATTGTTTTTGTATTTATTGAGACTTATATTACACGTTGAAATTATAAAGTAGAGCTTAAGTCTAAGTTACATGTCTTTTGATTGTTGCTGGCTACAAAATTATCACGACGTGTGTACACATCAACCGCACCGCAAGAGAGATTTACTTTGACGTGTATACACGTCGAAGGCAGTTAACTGTTTGAGGCTTTGGTTCTCAATTTTGGAGGATGGTTTCAATCAAGCTGAATAAACTTGTAGTAGTAAAATTTCTTAAAGTAAAAATTAATTCGTGAACTAGTTCCAAGAGTTGTAAACCAAATTAATATTTAATAAAAGTTAAAAAATGGGTACCAAAGCAAGGCAATCAATTTTCATTTCCAAGAATAAAAGAACATGATTTATCACGTCATATTTTCATATTTCTTTTTGTCAACATTTTACAATTACAAAATATCGTTTTGACAACATTATTATAAATTTATTATTAAAAAAAAGCAGATTCTTATAGGATGGGAAAATTTGAGATTAGGAAGTAAATAGGCTGTCAAATGATGAAATGTCAAGAATTGAGCTGTCATCCTTTGACAAATTTAGTAAAAACTTGGGAAATATTAACCATGGAACGCTACACTCTTGAACAACGAATTTTGATTGTGAAAATTTACTATCAAAACGGTGAAAATTTTACTGTATCACCGTAAAATTTGAGCAGCTTTTCCTCGTAATCGGTCTCCTTCTGAGTCCACTGTGCGTAATTTAATCACTAAATTCGAGGCTCACGGTACTGTTGCTGACAATAGACCAAAACAATATACTTGTAGTGGCCGTAGTGATGCAAACATAGCCGCTGTACAGTAGAGTACAGCCGGCCAAGCAATTCAGTTAATGCATGAGAAATTTCCTGGTCGCGAAATTTCTCGATTTGGCGATGTCAATTGGCCGCCTCGTTCTTGTGATTTGACACCGTTGAACGATTTTCTCTGGGGCCATATAAAAGACCAGGTTTATGTGAACAAACCACAAACAAATGACACTCTGGAAGATGAAGTTCGGCGCTGCATTGATGAGATAAGCAAAACTTTGTTGTAAAATGTGGTTCACCATTTTTCGAAAAGAGCGGACGTCTGTCGACCTGCTAGAGGTGGATATTTGCCCGACATCACATTCCATTATTAATTCCCATATTTCTACTTTACATTGGTATCAATAAAATTGATTTTGTCGAAAAAAAGTGTGTTTTTAAGCCAAATAACTTCCTAACCTCAAATTTGCCCACCCTGTATGAGCTGCTGAAAGCGAACGAAATTGTCAATGCCCATCGCTACTAACCACAACTCATCAATCCGAGCCATGTATTGCTCGAAAAAAAGCCCAGAATGGGATACAAGACTCCAATGAGTGATGTTGCAGTCTAGGACACCATCAAAACGCTAAACAGACGCATCGTTTTATCGTCGCGGTATTCACGTACTGGCAGAGAGATGTCAAAAATGTGTAGGTAGCGAGAAACGATACTTTGAATAAATCATTTTTTATATTCCTCTTAAAATTGTCCATTTTTCATTGATCAAAAAAACAAATGAAGCTGATTTCCACTTTCTGAAGTACTCGAGACAAAAATAGTAAAAACTCTGTGTCTAATAATATAGTCTCGTCAAAAATGGAAAAGAAAAATATCCAAAAACAAGTCCAATTTCTTATTTTATAAAAGAAAATCTTGGAAGCGTTTCAAGAAATTCAATGCCATTTCATTTCTCCTCATGGGCTTTTACGAACAATTACATCAGAATTTTTTGCATGTTTTTCATTTTATTTATATGTTCCCAACTTTCTGCATTCTTTTTCGTCTTGATGATTACAAAAGCAACAATTGCGTTCTGTCCCGGTGTTCAGAAATATTTCCTCTTTTATTGCGTGAAGAAACTTTCAATAAATTAAAAATTTCGTGGACATCACTTCGCCCAGCCGGATGAAAAAATTTTGCCAAAAGTTAAGTTTTCCTTTATATTATTTTTTAAGCTGGTGATTAAATATCTTCTGTAAATATGCGGCGCAATTCCTTGAAAAAATTCCCATTATCAAAGCCAACGCATAAACAAAGCGCATACTCGTACGAGTGGAGGCGTTCTCAAAACACTCAATATGTTTTGGCAGTTTTTTGTCAGGAATATTTTACTTATTTTAGTTAATCTATTTAATGATAAAAAAAATGTTTTTCACTTTTTAGTCGGTTTTTTTTTTGTCCCGGCTCCAAAGGGGGCCTTCTGAGCTTCCCGGTCTGCGGCATGGATGAATGCCAACGCCATGGGGCTGCTGGGGCTTGGCTTGTCGGATTCCTTTGGTTTTTTCCCCAATTTGTAACCTCAACCAATTCAGTTTTATCCGAAATTGCACGATTTATATCACGCAAAGACAACTGAGGGTCTGATTTGGACATCCTTATGATCTTTCGATCGGTGCGAACTGAAGTTTTGCGCTTGTAATCTTTCTTTGCGACATTGTCAAGTGTATAATTTTTCCGAAAATAATCTAATGCAATTTGCCGTTGTGACCTTCCTGACCTGCTGAGCTCTACGATCGATGTCCGCTGATTTGGTGGGCAATGTTTGCCTCTTCCCATGTTTTGTTTTACTATTGTTGTCGATTTTATGCATTAACAAAATGATTTAATTGAGAATTACCACTTACTTACCGCAAACAATTGAAAAAAAATTACACAAATCAAAAATTACAACCGATTTCAAACAGGCTCTATTTTTTTGCCCAAGTAAAATATGAACTTTTCAAATTTTTCTGAAAATACTTTTCCGACAATGTTTTAATCAGTCTAAAAACGCATCGATTCTAATAAGTAGAATGTACGCAATCAACTGACAGCATATATTTTTTTTCTTTTGCAATAAACAATTTTAGTTGTAAATTATTCAGTAATGGTATGGCTGACTAATCGTTTAAGAATGCGTGACTTACATTAGATAACGCGAATTTATCGCACCGGAAATTTCACAACAAAAAAAAAGATAAACATCCTTCCGTTTTTGCATGTAAAAAGTGGTCAATTGGTAGCAATATAAATAACAGGAAAAAAACAAATATTTATTAAATTCGAATATATTAATGAGGCAGCCCTTGCATGTAACTTATAATATAAAACCATTTTTAGTAAGTGCTTCTATCAAAAGCATCAATTGTCAGAGCTTCTCTGATTCGTAGCTTACCAATCCATAGAAAAAAAATACGTAAGGTAGCTATCTAAGTCCAATGCTGCTAATTTTAAGACATTCGCACGTACCGAGAAATTGGATTTAAGTTTAATTTTATTATCAATAATCCCTTTTTAAAGTATTTTTATTTTGTTTTGCGCACATTGGAACTAAATTTGCCATCTATTCCGTTTAGTAAATCACTAAAAGCAAACAATACATGCAGTTTAGCGATAAAATACGAAACAAAAAAATTAATTTGAAGATAGAGGAAAAACGAGAGATTCTTTCTGATATACAATTTTACTTGTGAAGGTTTTTATATAATTATTTGAAAAAAAAACAAAAAACCTGTTAATATTATGTGGAAAAATCAACCTTCACTTTCAAATTCACGTAATCCCAATTATATTAAGATAGTGCAGATTTAAGGTTTTTTTCTCAACAGAAATAAAATAAAGTATCTATTTGGAAGGTTTTTAAAGAAAGAGTATCATTTTGACTTCCGACTTTTCAGCCACATATTCAGCTATTTAAAATCATCCATATGTGAATGATAGACATAACTTGAAAATGTTCAATATTCAAAACCAATACTTGAGCACATCAAATAACATTAAGTTTTTCACAGAACCACCTCAACTAGATTGTTCACTATTTTTTTTTTAGATCTTCGATTATCCTCTTCAATGGTTCATTTATCAAAACAGCCGTTTAAGATAAAAATACTTTTTTCTGAAAATAACATTTAAAAAAAAAATTCAAAAATTTTATTGTTTTAAGTATTTCAAGGTAAAAGATAAAATGATAATTAAAAAGCAAGCAAAATTATGTGATTCACTGTGCTGAATTTTGCATCAGCACACGTCTTTGAACTTATCCTAAATGATTGAATATTTTGTAACGGGAGTCTACACAAGAATTACCTTAGGGGAAAAATTCATAAGAGCTCGAAAGATCAAGACGAATTGTCTGGTTTCGTTTCTTATAGACATAATATATAGGAATATCCTGTAGATACAAACAATTTCTGTGATTTTGTTGCCGAACAACAAAAACTCCCTCAGCCATAAGTGGAGGACCAGTCGATTCTAATCTAACAAAAGGGTCTAGCTTTGAGAATACACACATTTTTTTCTTTTCATAAAATGAACAAAATGAAATTAACCATATGCCTTCAACTCCCCTCTGTTACAAACAATCCCAACTCACTAAGGTAAATGCGTTCTTAGATCTAGTGAGACTAATATTCTGGTATATTCCTCTCCAGAGATAACGAATGTTCCAAAAAACAAACAAGAGAATTCCCTAAACAACAAATTCTATTTGCGTATCAATTTACGTCCATGCTATCTGAAAACATTTTTCTTCTTTTTCTACAATGAAAAATTTTTATTTTGTCTGCGTACAATTTCTCTTACTTACTTACGTTATAGAGATAAGATATTTGAGCACTAAGCTCCATAGTTTACTTAAGGGTAGCACAACATTTTAATGCCTCAGATCACGATCGCTCTAAGATGATTTACTTTTATTTTTTTTAAATAAAACAAAGTAGTTTTATTACGTTGGTTAAGGCAAATTAGTTGTAGACCAACGTACGTTAGCACTGGTTGTTTAGAAAATATTTCTTAGTTTTAGTTTATATGAAGATGCAATTTTACCTGAACGGGTGAATACAAATATTAAAAAAAAAATATATAAATAAAGCAAATTTAAAAACCGACAAACGATGTTTTTTGTTGTAGGAATCATGAACTATGAATTAAGAATAGGAATAAGCTCTTTAATAAGATTTTGTGTCATGGGGAAATTTGTAAAATTTCTAAAAAAAATATTGATAAATAAATAAAAGATCATACATTGAACAGACAAAAATAATTATAATTTCTTCACAATTTACTGTCAAAAGAATAAAAAGTTACAAAAAAACTGGTGAAATTTTTATACTAATCACAAAATATACACATATTTAGAATATAAAAAAAAACAGTTAAAACTCGATTACTTCTTCTTTTAGTTAAATACAAAATCACAATATCACAGCTATATAGTTTTTCTTTAAAAAAATTATTTTAATATGTCCGAAAATCGATTTGATTTCAAACACAATTGCCGTATGCTGTACATCTACACGGCTTCTGTTTACAAACAACAAAACATTACATTTTGAAAATAAGAGCTCCGTCAGTTCTTTTACGTGTATAATAAATAAAATTTAAAAGTTTTGCGTGATTAGTAATTAAAAGTATAAAAAAAACAAAGTAGAAGGCATTAAAAAATTTTTTAAAGACTTATTCTTTATCGATTTAATTGTGGGAATTGGAATAGGAGTTACCTAATTTATTTATTATCCCTACAGTTGCCTTTGTAATTAGGAGTTTTATAGCAATTAAATTCGCCAAATCTCCTGTGTGAATATCATTCACAGCGCCAAAATGTTGAAAGCATCCAAAGAAACATTCTACACGTGAATAGAGCATATAGGAAGCCTTCACCCCGTATTTAATTCCTCTTGTCTTTTATTCATTTTTCTCACCCTATGTATGTTTTATTTGTGCTGCAATGAAATAAGAATACGAAAGTATAAACATAAGTCTAATTGTTTTCAAATTAGCAGAAATATTAATTGTAAAAATTTCTATTTGGAGAAAAAAAGCATTTTGCATTTTGAATTTTTTTTAAAAGGAAATATACCTTTTCTTTCTATTTAAAAAATACTCCCCGATTCTATGTAAAAGTTAGTGAATTGTTTTAAAAAATTACATAATGAAAATTAGCATTTCTTAAATACTCAAATGAGATAATATGTACTTTGTATATTAAACTCTAAAAAACTCTTAGGTTTTATCGAGAATTAAACAGAAGATGGAGGAAAATGTTTTGAAATACGAATTTGTTTAAAGCATATTTATCACAAGATAATATAAACGATTTTTATACAAGTAAACTCTTACACAATAAATAAATAAATACAATACACTTGTGGTTTTTGGCGCCAATACTGCATCTACGAAATTTCATTGTTTTTATAAATTATACAAGATCAAAAGATTAATTTCGCCCGACATTTTAAATTTTATTCAGCAGGGACCCAGCGAACTATCAGTAATATATTTTTGTTAAGATAAAATATAATCGTAATGTAAATCGACTTATATGTACTTTGGCAATTGCAAAGCGTTTAATTAAGCCCTAATAAGTATTAATAATTTAATTCCCAAACGCATTACGTCATCGAAAATGTGATTTATCCACGTTATTACGGGTTATCATCACATTTTATATACATTCCTCGAAACGTGCTGTGCAGAAAGTCTCGATAAAATATTTTTAGATCGAAAATGTTTAAATTCATTTTATTTTCTATTCTAAAAAATTCTTCTAAATTTTGAAAAATTCCAACAGTGCATCAAAAAAATAAAGAGCCATAAATTGATCATTTTGACTTATAAAAAAAACATCTGGCATTTCTCAATTTCGCTTTATGTTAAAATTCTGTTTTATTAAGAAAAAAATATATATACAGTGGCATGCAACTAATTAACTATTAAAATCCTCATAAATTCTAATAAAAACTAACTGTTAAAAAATAATTAACAATTCATAAAGATAATGACAAAACATAATCGTAAACAAAATTGAATTTTCACACGCAGCTAATTAGATATTTCTCAATATAGTAATAATTTTGCCCAAATATCCTAATTTTATTAAATATTTTTCAATATTTTGTTGGATAGCCCTTATTTCTTATGACAGCAGCGCACCTTGCTGGCATACTGTGGACCAAGCCCTCACATCTGAGTTTTGTAATAGTTGCCCAAGTTCGCTTGATGCGTTCAAAAAGTAACGTCAAATTTCATGGTTTGTTTATCCACATCGTTCCACAGGTGCTCAATGGGATTTAGATCTGGACTTTGGGGTGGCCAATCTAATACCCTAAGCTTTTTCTCAGACAACCAGTTTTTCACAGATCTAGCTGTATATTTGGGGTCGTTATAATGCTTAAAAGTTCCATCATGTTTTTTAAAATACCTATATACATAAATTGAGCCATATTTTCTTCAATTTTTGTTATAGGACTTGCGCCATGCCACTACATATATAACCCAAAACTTTTACATTTCCACCACCGTGTTTTACAGTCTTAATTGTGTATTTAGAACTTAAAGGTTTACAGGACGCCATACATTTTGTTTCCCATCAGCTCCCAGTCTTTTAAATTTACTTTCATCGGACCATAGGATGTCTTTCCAGAACGACATGAGTTTGTTTAAATGTTCCCTTGCAAAATTTAGTCTTAACTTTCTATTTTTTTCACTGACAAGTGGCTTTTTTCTTCCTACGCATCCTTTTAGTCCAGAACTCCGTAAACATCTTCTAATATTATCCTCGCTGACATTAATACGATGAAGCGATCTCAGTTTTCTTGGGACATGTTTTGTGTTCATTCACATGTTTTATAGCATTATAAATCAATTTTCTTTAACACTTTAAATTCTTTGAAATCCTTGAAATGGAAATGATTTCTTTTGCTAAATCTATTGTAAACTTACGCTTTTCCGGTGAACAACTTTTGCGTCTTCCCATTGTAAAACACTTCAACAATTTTTCAACGAAAGAAAATATTAAGAACAATTATGTTTCATGCTTCGGAACTACTCTTCAACTAGCTATAATCAACTGCTAATTGATTGCTGCTCTGATTCTGACTGATATTTCATTTTACCGTTAATTCTTGTTTTTCCTGCAAAGTTTTTGGAATTTTCTCATTTCGTGAATTGAAAGTGCTTGTAATAATGGTATATAAGTTGGCTAAAATATAATAGAATTGAATAAAATATCATTCTTTATATATCATGTGTGTGCTAATTAGTTGCATGCCACTGTATATCAAGAAAATGACCTAGACCTATATATTTTAATCTTTTTTTTTTTCAATAACACTGGCATAAAAACTCAATCACATAACATAATAGTAACGGATAATGATGAATGTAATTATTAATTCAGCGTCAAAATTGGCAATAGACCTTCTAAGAATTACCATTTCCTTTAAAGGATAGAAAAAGTAGTTATTTTGTTTTTATGATTTGCTATGTTTTGAAAGACAATCGAATCCAATTAAACGTAAAATGACGAATACCTGGTGGAAAAAATGTTATATTATCTCAAAGATGGAAAGTATGAAGAACGCACGAACTGACATAGAAGTCAGTTGATAATTTACCTCATTTTTAAGAAAAAAATCTACTAATTTTTGAACAAAATTTGTATTTTATGCCTGCTTTCTTTAATTTTTCAGCTTAAAAGTCTGGTAGAACGAACCAATAACAATTTTATTATTTACATTCATACAATTCTGGTCGAAATAATCGAAGTCTTTTGTAAATGGATAAATTACAAACTGTGCTAACAAATTCCAACAAACAAACGACCCGCACCAATAATCACTCAATAATTTGAAACTACAGTACAGCTTCTAAGAAATATGAGTATGAACAACTTAATGAAGCACAACAATTTTTTTGTAAATTATTAGGGAAATTGTTCAAACATATCCAACCTCTTCCAAATTAAAGTTTTTATGAGGCATATTAGGATATATTTTAGAAATAAATTAAAAGAGATGATTATGATACTAAAGAGACAAAATAATTTTTCATTCTATGAAAACGTGGTGGCATTCTTTTTGAAAACGAGACTACCCATATCTAAATATCTCCATGACGCCTAAACCTCGAATTCATTTATTCGTTATTTAAATCTCTCATTAAAACGATGGCTTTTTTAAAGTGAGCAACCGAACATATAATCTTTGCCAATATAATGTGTCCTATATTTATTTTTCTGTAGATTTTGTTATTGGTCTTTAAAATCTCTGACGTTATTGCGATATAGAATTTGTTGAATACTTTTTGATCTTTTGCAAAATATCTTAAAAATACTTTTTATATTGCTTTATATTGGCTTCAGCCAAACAAATAAAAGATTTTCTTGGATACTAAATAAGATGTATACTTGTTGCTGAGAAAGATTGCTGACGTCGATCTCTGGTTTTTTTAAATTTTTATCGAAGTGGGCCCGCCATAATAAGCCTAAATTTATCTAGATAGGATGTGTAGCACTATTACCATGATTGTTACCGGTAAGTAATTTAATGAGAATTTATTCAAATATCCAAACAATGCATGGAATCGATGGATTACAAAAACACCAAGTGGGCCCTTTGGCTTGATCGGCGAACATAAATTAATAAATTTTATTTCATTTAATCGGATGTGTACTTCATTCAAAACCCATTTATATAGAGTTTATGTAGATAGCTAGTCTGCTCTAAAACTGTATCAAGCCTAGGGTAAATCAGGTTGCAATTCGGCTAAAGTTGATTAAAATTTGGCTAAAACGTTCAAATTTGGTGGGATTCAAAAACTCTTTATAAATATTTGAAGACATTTTGTTTGCTTGATATAATAGGATTCAAAATTTGGCCGACTATAACTGAGGAAAATAGATTTTCTAAGAAATGTAACATGATCCCATCGATTCGTTCCAGCTTTTTTCTCGATGTTTTTCGAATATAAAATCGTAACAACTCTAGTTAAAGTTGATGAGATGATTATGGAAAGTGAGAGTTAAAATAGTACTGTAAATGATTATTTTTCACGTATATTGATCGATTTCTTCCTCTGGCTCTCTTCAAAATATGATCCCTTCCAAATTAACTATTATACCGACGATATTTTTGTTTAAACTAGCTATGCTGTATGAATTTAAATTAAAATGAAGTCAGAAGTGGGGTAAAGAGATCTCCTGCTTGAAATTAAATATCAGTGTTTATAAATATCTAAAACGTATTTAAATAAAGCCTAATATACTACAAAATGCTTTTGAAATGCATGCAAAAACTTACATAAAATATAGATACAAAAAAGTATATTTACATTTCAAGGATTCTCTCTTTCAGTCCAGTTGAAGCAATGTGGTTGGAAGAAATATGCCCTCGAGATAGTTATTTAAAAGAGGAAAATAATTGTGCTGATGAAGACTCCAGTACTGTTGGTTGTTTGTTTTTCTTCGCAGAATGCGATGACCATTTCTTTCAGTTCTTGCGCAATCGCATATTAGTGAAGATTGTTGTGATTTTTTTTTTCCTTTATTTTTCTTTTATAAATAAAATGATTTTAATTCGTAGATCTCTGGCTGGCAAGCGAAGACTTTTTGTTTTCAAACAATTGTATGGTTTAACTGCTTTAGGCTACTTTTTTATGTATTGAACGTGCAATCTCTTATTATGGTTGTTTTTGGTTTTTGTCGGGTTTCCTTAGTATTTAAAAATTGATTTTGTAATTATTGAAATCTCATAAGTTCCTTTTATCTCTTTAAAGTAATTTTTGATAAAAATTGCTTTTTTGATAAACTTTTATTATTTACCTTTATTTCATGTGCTTTTTGCCCATTATTTATATATATATACCATATATATTCACAAAAGTACTACCCTATTTGTTGAAATTTTATTTATCTTGTCCATTTCCGTATTTATTTTTATTTGCAAATAAAAACGTGTTCAAAAATAAAAGTTAGAAGACTTAAAAAATCGAACTCTTCGTTCACAACTACTATTAACACATTAAATCACATTCTTTCCTTTTTATCATTTGGAGTCTGTATGAATTATTAAGTGTTGCACAAGGTATTTATTATTTTTTTATTAATTTTACGCCTGTAGCTTTTTTAAATATTCAAAATAAAATATAAAGTAGCTCTTCGAATTGGTGTTTAAAAAAAATATTATTTACGGTGGTTGTTTCTCTCTTGTCTAGTTACGATTGCACATTCAGAATCATTTTCAAGTTGTGCGTACTAAAGTCGTCGATGAGACCAACTTTAGAGGACTTAGAATCGCCCGAAGCTCCATTTGGTGGTGTACTTCCACCTCCAAGGGACGTGGTCCAATGCTGAGGTGGTTTTGGTAGTGCGGTGGGTGATGGTGCATCGAAACATTTGCTCCCGGCAAAGTGTGTCAAAGTGGGCAGAGTTGGTGATAGACCACGGCCGGTACCAATTAGTACATGAACTCCACCCGGGTTTGTACGACTATTATGATTATTATGACTGTTAAAATGATGTCCTGAGCTCTTCGCGTGGCGTCCACCACCGGATCGTGAGGTGCCATTACTTCCGCCACCTCCACTATGATTAGCTGATGAAGGTAAAAGATTATTACCGCCTGCACAACGGCTTGATGTTGAATTTAGGGCTGAGGTACGATGCCACCCGCCATGAGTACGGTGATGGGTATGATGATGCTGCTGGGACTTGCGATTTGAAAAGAAACCGCCCCCGCCGCCAGACATAGCTCCATTCCCGCTTAATCCTAATAGACCACTGGTATTAGCATTATTGTTGTTGGACGTTGTCGGTGATGCGCTACTGTTGCTACTATTAGTAAACTGCGAAGCACCCGTAATACTGTTGGAATGATGATGCTGCTGCTGTTGGTGGCACCCAGCCGAGGTTGCCTGTAGCCGCAATGCTGATGGCGATGATGAATTTGTACCATGTGCGTAAAAACGCTCCGATTGACGTCCAGCGGCCCGGTTGTGCGAGTATGTCATGTTGTTGCCGGCGTTGGGCTATACCTCCCGAAAGAAACTCCTCCAAAAACCAAAAAATAACACAATTCGATTACACAGAGCGCTTACCTACTTACGTTTTTGTTTTCTTTATAGTCTTTCTTGCTTTTCACTATAAATCTCGTCGTAGGAAAATTGTCACTTATATCTCCTTTTCTAGCTTATTATGATTCTTTTTTTTTAGTTGTACAAATTAAAAAACCTTATGAATAAACTTAACTTTTATTATCACACACTTGTTGCAATTAACATTAATTATCTTATGTCTCTCGAAATTTTGTTCCTGTTTTTCAAACGAAAAACGGCTGGGCTATCTTTTTAAAAACAAAAACTTCAACTTTAGAACGGGTTCCACTGTTTGGGTTAAAAATCAATTTGTTTCACGGAAATTGGTTTTATGCACTTGAAATGTTTTATTCTATTTTACTTTCAATATAACAAAAAAAAATTGAAGGGATATTATTATCTTTTAACTGAAATAATCGATTGAACTACAAATGCACTTTTGAACCAGCGGAAGACGCAGAGTCCACATTCAATTGTTTTTCCACGTCTCGCCCTCTTTTGCTCGTTGATTTTTAAAGGCTTTTGATTTATTTATAATTTCTTTATTGGAACCACCGCTTCTAACTTACGTTTATTTCTGTCGTGCACTACTTAGTATCACAGAAATTAATGTTGACACTTGTTATTATATGCATTATACTTTTAAAGAGATTGCATTATTTTTTCTTCTTAAACATGCATTTGTTATTTTTATTTAGTTTATCTTTGTACTAAAAGGCTTCAAATTTCCGATAAAAATACTTCCTTCGCTCTTTTAGAAATTTCAAGTCGCCAGGCTCGCTTTTTAATTTTTGTTTTGGTTTTCTGGTGTTTATTTATTAAAAATTACTTCAACCTTGCATTCAATCGACGACGCTCAACTGCTTCTGCTTCGAGCAGCATAAAGATTATTTTTCTTTACTTAAAAAAAAAAAAATTACGTCCAATTAGACAGATTTATGCACAGATACAAAATGGCGCTGCTCTGTCGTCCCATTCACGCATCAACACAAAATGAAATGCAGAATCGTGTAGAAACGAGATAGCTACTCGTGTAAATCTAGTTTCCTTCTTCGATTTTTTTTATTTGTGCTGCTGGATGAACTGCTGTTTCTGTTGGTTGTATTGGTGTCTCTACTGCTGCTGCTTTTCCTCCTATTGCTGGTTTTTTTTTTCTGGTTATATGGCATGAATGTGCGACGTTGCCACATTTGTGTGTAACAAAAGAAAAACTCGTTTTTCTTGTTGCTGTGTCCGTCGCCCGTGTTTGTTAGAGCGAAAGAAATTTTTAGCCGAACTCGATTTTATTTATTTTTTTTAATCAACAAATTGCTCTCTGTACTGCCGTGCATGCACAGGATTTAAATTCACCTCAAAAGGATATAAACCAAATTCACTTCGGCTCTCAAAGAACTTTTCGTCACTTTTCGACATTAAATATACCAATAATAGAGTGAGAGAAAAAAAAAACCTCTTACACCAAAAAAAGCACAGGAAAAAAAATATTTTATAATTTTTCTGATACCCTCTCCCGTTTTTTCTTAACCACCTTCGATTGAAGCGCTCTAGCTTTCTACTTGATGTAAATATGTCGACGGTGCGGAACAAATGAAACTTTTTTTAATGCTCCATCGATGAGACAATTAAAGCAACTCAAATTATAACTTTAATCCTCGTCCACATGGATTAATTTAAAAGATTTGCACATAAAATGAACTTTTCTATTTATTTTTTTATTTTGAAAATTATTTACACTTCTTTTGTTATAATTCTCTGTAGCGGAACTTCTCGCCTCAACTATTTACAGAATCTCTCTTTCACACGTCACCTCACCACGCTTCTCTTTCAACTGAACTGATGCTGATCGAATGCAGGGGCATATAAAGACGTTTTTCGTTTAATTTTCTTTCGTTAAAAGCAAAAACAAACTTAGAGTGGGGACGATTTACATTGGAGGAAGTGAGTTCACCGCTGCTCTTTGTTTCATTTAATGGGAATTTTCTTAACTGGGTGCTATTTCCCATTTTCTGGCGGGAGATTTAAAATTGTAACGAATGGATAAATACAGTTTGCATAGCTAAATGACAATTTTAAGAAAATAATTTTTATTAAATTATTTTCCATCGACGTCGAAGTGTGCCAAACTTCACAGCCTTCGCAGCCATTTTGATAGTTCTCTTCTTTTCGATTGTCTACACACAGGTGTGTGCGACCTAAATCTCAAAATTATTAATTAAACCAATATGAGTTGTTTCTTCAATGTTTATCCAATTGAAAGTGAAAGGACTTATTAAAAGATTTTTTTTCTGAAAACTTAAGAAATATGATTATCAAATGTATTTTGAAATTGGAATACGAATTTTTGCAAAACAATAAGAAATCAAAAGTTAAGTCCGAATAATAAACTAGAAACTGTTTTCTGCAGTCTTCAGAAGTGTCAAAACTTCACCTAGGATGCGAAAATATCGCAGTATTGGGTTAATTTAATTATTGAATTTGTTTTTTCTAACCTGGAATCGAAGTTATTTGTTTAATAATAATTTGGAAATTTCAGACATGTAATGTAGTTATTAACAAGTTTCTTACAGGTATGCTGCATTTGTAGGATTTTTTCTTGATGTTCTTCCTTGCTCTCATATTTGATTCGAATGAAGCGATCAATGATCTATTGGTCGAATGAGCATATTTTAGATAGCTTCTAAATGAGCGCAGAACCTTTAGTTCTGAAACAGAAACATGTAAGACGATTCCAGAGGAACCCCATGGAGTGAGATACCTTTAGGTAGAATGTTCAGTAATTTTTCAGTCACAGGAAATTTGGTTTCAAAGTCGTTATTAAAACTTCACACATATGTAAGGCTAAACTATTTTTATATGATATATTTTATTTGAAGATAATTTGGTTTTCATGTTGCTAATACCAAATTTACTTTAAATGTCGAGTCTTCTCACAACTGTAGAAAATAGAGGTAAGAAAACAGTAAAGTAAAGTCCTCAACCCTCAATGTTATCTGGGTGCCTCTCACCTCTCGCTGGTTAAGTAATGCTCGCTCGGCAAGATCGAGGGCAAAGATCATCTAAGTACAAGATGTGACACTCTATACAATCCCAAAGCTCTAACCTATACCTATATTTCTAAAACCAAGTGGGGAACATTTTCTCATTAGATATAGCAGCAAAGAACTATTGCTTTCCATGCTTTATATAATTTCCAATAAGAACGAAAGAGATAAGAATAGGCAGCTAAATATTCTCATCTACAGCACTTACAGTGCAGACAATAATGTGCAGCGTTTTTTTTTTATCACGCATTTTTAAAGGCGGGGCAAAGTCTCTGTTGCGCTGTGTGCTTCTGAATGCATAGCGTTAGTGCGGTCCCCGAGCCATGCTCAGGCATAAGAAAATCCTGAATCGAGAATGGGGAAAAGGCAGCCAGTACACACAGAGGATATACAGTGGGAGACAAATGTATTTGCACACTCGTAATAATTGAATAAAACTACTAGTAAAGTACAAGTACACTATTCAGTTTTTGAACAAAAATATTTTCCCTTATTTAATTTACATAAAAAAGGTATAAAAAAAACGTAATTCTTAGTTTTAAAAAAACAAGACAAATTTACAATATCACATTTTCCTATGGATAAAAATATTGGCAAATTATAATTGAACATAATAAATTATGGGGAAAAAAGAATTTAATATTTTTCATCGGCCATCCTTGCTTTTTAATAACTTCTCTTAATCTAGTGGCATGGAAAATACTAATTTTTCTGAAATTTCTAAACTATTTTTTTTTCATTCGCGCCTTTCTAATTCTTTCCAAAGGTGCTCAATGGGTTTCAGGTCAGGGGACTGCGGAGGAGTCTGTAACATGTGGGGAATGTTGCTGAATATTGATGATCCACTAACGAACGATGTACGCGGTATGCTTGGGATCATTGTTCTGCAGGAAAAAATAATTTTCTCCAAGTCCCAATTTTTCTGTATTTTTTTTAGATTATTTTTGTAAATATCTAAGTAAAGTCTTGTCCATTTTTTCCTCAATAAAACCTAACTCACATCCCCCATGAGGTCATACATCCCACACCATGACTCCTCCGCCCTCATGCTTAACTGTACCTTGCATGTTCATGGGTTCTAATTCCGTGTTAGGCTTTCGTCTAAATTTCCCTAAAATTCTGTCGTCGCTACGGAATATATTAAATTTGCTTTCGTCAGAAAACACAGCTTTGCTCCAAAGTGTTACCTTTATGCACTAACTTATTTCGACTCTTTTTTTTATTACATAATTGCACTTATGAACGTTTTTTTTTCTGGATAATCTTGCGTTATAACCTGCCTCGTGAAGAACTCTGCGCACAGTTTTTAGATGTACATGCTTATTGTTCTCTTCCTTCAACTGCGCCGATATTTGTGAAGCACTAGCTTTTGGGTTTTTTTTTTTTAATTTCGCAAACAATTTTCTCTTCTTCCCTTATACTAAGTTTCCTCGGACGACTGTTTCCAGCGCGATTTTTTACATTTTCAGATTCTTTAAATCTCTTAATAATACTACTAATTGTATACCGGCTTCTCCCAATAATATTCGCTATTTCCGAGTTGTATTTTGTTTGCTTAAATTTAAAACAATTTTTCTTTCACTTTCGCTAGTTTCTTTACCTTTCCGTCCTTGGTAGCAATAATTACGTAATGTAGTGAAATGAAATAGTAGCAGTTCGGTAGAAAATATCTGTGAAGCTATAACAGAGCTTCCCCCATTTTTAGTTGTGAAAATATGTTTCTAGGAACACCCTACAGTCTGTTTGAATAATTAACCAAGTGTGCCAATAATTTTGTCCGTAGGAAAATATATTTTGCGTGTGTTTTTTTTAATAACAATTATGCTTTTGTAAAAATTTTTTTTATATAAATTGCAGTTTTTCATAAGGAGATTATTGTTGAAAGACTGAATAAATTATTTTATTTGTATACCATTTATTGGTAATTTTATTTGAAGATTAAGAGTCTGCCAATACTTTTGTCTTTCCATCTACGGATGCGAGTTGTTTACATTTTTTCACTATGCATTTTTAAAGGCGGGACTAAGTTTTCGAGCGTGGGCGCTGCTTGGGGTGATGAAACGTGGTTTCAATTTTTATTCCGTCTCCCCATAAATTTTTGTTTTTTGTTTTCACTCCTGAGCGCTTTATTTCTATCTATTTTTAGCAAAATCTGCAAGACCGGTGGGCTACCGGGATCAAGGTCGAAAATATATAAGGAAAAACGTCACGAGTGTCACATCTTGTATTTAGATAATCTGTGACCGAGCGTGAAGGGGGAAAAGTAAAACTTTCTTATTAAAACCAGTTGGATGTTTGTTTGAATCGTGAATAGTCAGTTTTGAAATATTGGGTCCTCCTTCATCTCGAGTAATCAGGACGTAAAATTTATAGTTTATATATTAATTTAGAATTTTTTCTTCTTAAATTAGATTATTTTCTTATTATTATTTGGAATGTGTATCGAAAGTTATTGGTGGTTTTTAATGATAACACATATATATATATTTTTATTTAAAAAAATGTTCTTTTTTATTTCAAAAATCAACTCACTTTAAATTTACAAAAACAGATATATTTCTCGCCAAAATAACACAATTTCTTTTTTTTTAAGTACATTCTATTTTCTTGAATTCAATCAGCAAAATATACTCGAATATATATCATTATCGTATGCTAAACGTTGAATTCTGTACAAACGAAAGAAAATCGCTTTCGAATAGTTTTTCTACTGCTACTACTTACTACTTGAGAAATTTTGATACTGTTTTCACAAAATCTTCTATGTATATTACAAGCCGTGAATAAGTTATGTGGCGAACGATTTAAACATGGACAAATTTCGCGGCTGCTTCTACACTAAAGCTTGCATCCAAAATTGATTTTCACTCACGATAGTCTAAGAACTTTTTCTTTTAATTAACAAAATTTTTGACCACCTCAAATAAAATTTATTAATTTTTTTTTTAGTTCAAATTTAGCTCAATAGGAAAAATGAACTCCAGGTCATATACGGGCGGGAAAACTCTTTATTTCGAAGAATTGCAAAATTACGTCACTTTCGCCAGAAATTCATTAATATTTTTGGCCTATATGAAGCAAAAGACCTTGGGGTTCACGTGGTTTTAATATTTAAAAACTATGATGTCCCTAAAGGATACATAACCTGATTATAAATTATATTTTCGGAAGATTTCATTGCGCGGCCATACAATTCAGAATAAATGTTGCAAACTGCCAAACCAATTACACACGCATGCTCAAGAGCCTAGTTTACGACTGGTTACGACGAAAGTTGTTGGGTTTTCACCACCATTTAAAGAATTTCTTGTGTAATATTTAGCGGTATAATATATGAATATTTAATGTAAAGATAGTAGAGAAATATCGACGTCTTAATCAAATGCGAAATAAAATCTTGTTACAACAATTAATTATGAGAAGCCGGCCGGCCACACATGGAACCGTTTTCGGTTTTTGGCGCACAAGCACGCGTATTGGTCGTGTATGAGTAACTTGGCGTCGCAATTATTTTTCACCTTTGATTTTTCCATGGTTTTACTTTGTTTACCATTTGTCATGTTGCTTCGATATTTGATTGTGGATAAAATATCATCAAAAATATCACTCTGGAAATGAAAAGCAATATCGTTTATGGGCATAATAGCGTATAAATAAAGTTTGTCATAAATTTGTACGCCAAAAGCTATCTTCGTGTGTGATGTGTCTGCATCATGAGATTATATTTGATGATTTGCGGGATATTCTCTATACGTTAAAAAATACTATCATCTCATTGATTAAAATTTATCAAATCATTTTAATATTTCTTTCAAATTTTAAATATTAAATGTTACTGAGACGCGTGGTTTTTAACGAAACATCTACTGCATGTTTACAATGAAAATATTATTATTTAAAAATTTGCATATTGTTAAGCGAAATCAGGCTTAATTAATAATAATATAATATCCAACTGTTCTTATACCTCCCAAGGATACTTTTTATCCTGGTAAAAAAAGAAGTTCCCGTAGGGTAGCCAAAATGCTACCTGTTTTCGGAATGGCAGAATAAAATCTATCAACTCACCAATAGATGTAGGAAACATAATGCTTTTGCTACTTACCAGAAGATGCTGTCACGAGTATTTTTGTTTCTATTCCATACGTGATTTTTCTGTAAAACTGGCTTTAAAATCCCAAAAAGCTACGTGACAAAGTTTAGGAGTACAGTTAGTTTTTCAATATTTCTAATAGTCTATTATTTTGTTGTAACGCTCAAAGTTTTTCTCACAAATTGCAATTAAATAAAGCAGTTTTTATTTATTTAGTACCAATTCTTATCTAAAAATAGATAGTAGATTTAGATAAAATCTTAAAAACATCTTCGTACAATTTACAAATTTAACGAAGAAAAGAAGTAAAAGTATTTTGGAAAGAGATTCGATTTCTTTCAGGGAAATTCACACAGGAATAGTTAGAACAAAAATAATAATACGTTAAAGTATAAATTTCAATTATTACTCTTTTAATAAGTTTTGTTTAGATATTACTAGATTAATTAATTTGTACATTTACACATAATTTTTGATTCGATTATTTTTCAGTGGCGTTGAAGTGTGACAAGCTTCATAACCTTCGCAGCCATTTTGATCTCCCTCTTCTTTTCGGTCGTCTACACACACGAACACACTTGAAGCGAGTCGAAATTCATCACTCAAAGTTGGAACATTGGCTCCAAGAGACAAAGGAAGGTAATTTCGTTTGGTTAATATAATTTTTTTCGCAAATCTCATGGAAATAGTGAATTTCGTTGTTATTTATAATGTTAAAGTGTTAACAAAGTCCCTAAATTTGTAGTGTTTCCAAAAATCTCAGCAGAATATCGTGTAAAAAAACCCGTGAGAAATCGCTGGGGGAAAGCGTTGATCAAAAAAATAAAATAGAAGCGAATGAAAAATTCCTCTTTGTAATTTAATTTCATTAATATTTCGTCTTGGCTGTCGCTGTGCTCTTCCGTTGTGTTTCGTTATCGGAGGCGTCGAAGAAAAAAAAGCCCTCTGAAAAGCTTTCAATTTCTTTTAGTTAGGCGCGATGTTTTTTTTTTTGAAATGAAAGTTCTTTTTTTTTTCTTAATTAGTGTTCCTTGGCTGAGGCTGCGGACATACCGCAGCAGCCTGAAATGAAAGGAAATTGAAGAAAAGCGGCGCGGCAGTCCGAGGAAAATATCGACAAATTTTTGTTTTTCTCTCGCTGAAGAAGAGAAGTGGTGCGACAGTCGGAGTTATCGGCGCGACGCAGGGGGCTGCTGTGTTGGTGGAGTGCACACAGAATACTCGTCGTCTGGTGCCTGTGCCAAACTCTAGGACTTAGCCGTCCGTCGCTGGGGCGCTGCTACGCCAACTACACGCTCCGGCTCTTTAGTGCAGTCAGGCACACTACCAAATGTGCTATTGTTCTCTGTGAAGTACAAGTGCCAGCTTCTTTTTTTTATTTTATTTATTTATTATTTTTTTTGGATCAATATCGTTTCGTTATACCTCTCCGGGTGCAAAAAGACGAAAAAAGTGAATAAATTTCAGCTTTAAAACCTAGTGCTAGTGCGTACTACGCAGGTTCGGGTCTAAGTTTTCCCTTTTGGTGGTCGTTTCGTAGCGAAAATAAGCCTTTCCTGGACGTGCTGTGTGAAAATCGGAAATTTTGACGAATGGGAAATTTATTCGGCTGACATGACTAATTCCACGTCGAGTCTGAGCCGCAGATTTCGAGGAAGCACTAACTTTTCAGCGCTCCCATCTGGCCAGTAAGTTGAATTTTATTTTCCACTGCATATTTGAGCTTGTGTAGTTCTAGCGCCTAGAGGGTATGCGCGCGACCACCTCCGCTTCACGGCCACTCAGAATTATTTAACATGGGCGGAAATTGTCATTTTAAATATGAAACCATTTGGTTTACTCCATCGTCCGTCTTGCCGCCTTCTTCGTCCCGCTGGGTAATCCGCAAAAATCATTCTGGCAGAGCTAATATGATAACGCCAGGGGTCTCATATAGCTAAACGTCTGATACAACACCCAGGAAAGTTGCGCTGATTCACCTCTTATTGTGTGAGGGAAAACTGGACGGAACCAAAGCCCCATGGTTTGGTTATTTTTTCGGCGGTCTTTACTGATTACACACATCTGCTGTTCGAGCTGTAATGAAAGCAAACCATTCCAGGGAGGTATTACAATATTTGGGCTTAATGTTCGCATATCCTCGAACAAAAAACAAGGTTTAAGTCGTAGCCCGGCAGTCGTCACGGGAGTTGATTCAGGCCGCCGTCTAACCAAATCAGTGAGTTCACAGTCCTTACCTTCTTCGTTCAGTAGCGGAGTTGCATGTTGTGAATTTGCATTATCTTCTTTTCCTAACCATTTCTCAGCTGTATGAGTTTAAAACATTTATGCATGAGGGGATGCTACGAGTCTCGAGGGTGTCCTACAAAAGTTCCTATAGGCCGTGTGACATAACTGACGAATGTAGCCCCCCTGCGGAGAAAACGGTAACACCCTGGAGCGAAGAAGTATACTCAGTCCCAAGCTTGAGTAGTCGTACGTAGAGTGACAATCAAAAGCGTTCACACAGACCCCATAATCAAGCACACACACACAATATCAATTTTTTGTTTACATTTAATCTCACCGCACCATACACATCCAGCACATCATGGCATGCTCTTGAGAAAAGGCGAAAAAAGCTGTACTTTGACGGGGAAAGGTTGTGTGTAGCTAGCGCCCTGAATGTATACTCCTACTACTGAATTTTTGTTTAAGTTGTTCAACTGATTGGCAAAAGTGGGTGTTTTTCGTTGAGGGTTTTGGGGATACCCCCCCCCCCCCCCATATGATACTACAATAATTTTATTTTTAGGAGACTAGTTGCACTTGAACTGTGGTTTTTTTTCCTTCAAGAAGTCCAGTTTTTACTATTTCTGCCATTAATGTAGCGTATCCTAGCGGTATGTTTTGTTCCCAGTACTTTTTCTTGCTGATTACCGCAACTTAATGTTTGGCACTACTTCGAGTTGGCAACTGCGGTTATTGTGGCCTATAACTAACGGCCTTATAAGATATTGCATAACCCTCTATAATTCCAAAGTTCCAGATAATACCATGTGGTACGCATTAGCTGAATACTACGTGGCTGAATGAAATCTGGTGATTTAATTTTTTGAATTAATGCCATTTTGATAAATAATTTTGCTTTCATTACCAGAAGTGGTAATTACTATAGTACACGTCATTTTTTGTATCTGGAAGAGTGTTTAATTTACGATAGCGTTTCTCGATACGTTTTGCGTTTAATAGCTACCATATCTGTCTAACACTGATTGTGGAATGTTAGCAAATATTGGCCTTTATGCGTTATGCGGCGGAAATAGAGGATTTACTTTCGGTTTGTTTAATTACATCAATTCGAAATAGAAACTAAAAAAGATATTATCCTATTTAAAACAGCAGATAAAGTCAAAGTTAATACGTTCGCGGACCTCAATGATATAGCAATCATTTATGCAATGTTAATACAAAATAATATAAGTTTTCCATATCGTTTCCTACTATAAAAAGATTATAAAAGCAAACAATTCATAGTTTAATTCAGAACAATTTAGAAGTAGTAGTAGACGTTTTTAAAATCTTTACATTATTATATTTTTGGTTCCAATTATAGTTTCGGTGTAAAATTTCTAGTTTCAGTGCTCGAAATTTTAGTCTAGCTCTAACATATCACATAATTTTCTTATCTGCCCCCGCCCTAGCCTACGCAGTCCCTAATTTCATTTTATTTTTTTCTTATTTATTTATTAATTTTTGTTTAGCTTAAGTTAAATTAATTTTTATTTATTAATTTATGTTCCTAGTAGCTTGTATTAAGCGAAATTCAATAAATAAATAAATAGACCTGGTATCATTGCATTATCTGCGAACATTTGAATATTTCGAAGTTTTTCGGAGAATGATTATGCTTCTTTTATTATAACCCGGACAGATTTCCAAAAACAAGGACAATAATATTGGACCTTTGGATCATAAAAAATGTTTTCACGAGCTTTTGACGGATTTTTTTAAAAATAAAATAAGCATGTTTTCAAAAAATTAGAGAAAATTGTGCATTATTTTTAAAATAATATTGGAAATATGTATTTAATTTTAAATTTCCAGATTTAAATTTTTTTCAAAAAATAAAAGATCATTTTTATCTTTTTTTAAAATTATATATTTAATTCGCTTTATTCGTTATTCAAAATGTTGTGGTAAATATGAATTAGAGACTTAAATTAAATGCTGCACTTTTAATATTTGTAAAAATGTTGCTTTGTTTAGTTATTTTCTGGAAAATACAAGTAAATTTGTGGCGGTATTCTTAAGGAAAATCAGTCGAAACAATTCGTTTAACTATGCACTTTTTTATATCTTGGTCTTAAAATATTTAACTGATTGCGTTGTAGATGATAATAAAATGATTAAATATCGATAGGGTTAACAATGAAGGTAGGAAATATGAATTTGGATTTTCCATTCCTTTCATGCCTGTAAAAACTCTTGGGGTAGGATTATTTTACTCGTTTCGTTAAGTTGAAATTATTTTGAACAGTCGAATTCGAAGAATACCAACTCGTTTCGACATACTTCACCCCTTATATCCTAATACCTATTACCAACAAGTTTAATCTTGAGTTACAGAAAGGCGAAAATATTTGAAATTAGTAACTATTTTCATTTCATAGATTTCATTATGCCTGCTTTTATTTAAGACGTTGACGTCATTGTGACGGCTTTTCAGGTACATAAAGCTTATAGCTGAATAGGTATTGTTTACATTAACGTGCTATTTTTTAAAAATTCTATCCAAATCGTTTCAGTAGTTATATCAAAGTTTAGCCGTAGATAAAAAAAACGACTAAATGTACTTTGCTAGTTGACTCTGTCATTAAAAATCGAATGGGGATAGTTGAGCCCATAAATAGAGCATTATTAAATTGAATGACAATTTTCATTTTCCGTTTTTCCCTTCGAACGTTATGCATAGTTTGGTGTTTTTTTCTGCTGCAGACGCGTCTACAACTTCCCTTTCTCAACGGTTGCTTTTTATGTGTAATATAAATTTTGATACGCAACAGAAACCCACACTAAAACAGTCTCAGGTGAGGCTTAGGCAGACGAATACTTAGCAAACAGGCGGCAACCAACCGATGAAACAACCAGTCAGCCAAGGTCCGCTTTATTCCACCGAAAAATCAGTTTCGGTCGTTTTTTTATAGCTACATTCGGTTGGTCTCTTATTTTCTTAGCGCTCTTTCGATGTCTGACTGGTGACCAACCGAAATAATCAAGGCCGATTTCCACCAATATTTACAGAAATTAACCGACTAATCTGGCGATTGGGTTTTGGCTTTTGCGGCAACTTGCTTATTATCATTTTCTAAATTATTATCCGTTTGTTCATCTTATTATTTACGGTGCGACGAAGCAGAGAGTAGCAGACTGCATTCTTAAATGTGTGATGATCGTGTCTACCTCCTTTTTGGAGGTTTGAAATTTTTCGGTTACATATTTTGCTTTTGAAGACTTTGAGAGGTATACCCTGCATAGTAGGTAGGTCTCCTTTTTTTCCTTCTTCAGAAGATATAGAAATTTTTATATCTGAAGAAGTTTCCGTGCTATTGTAAATAGTTTCTGCTTTGTCAGAAACCTGAGTAAGAAAAAAAAACCCATTGGAAAATAATTTCAAGTGGAATTATCTAGAAACTACTACTGATGGATTGGTTTAAAAAAAAGCGATATTGTGGGAAAAATAAAAAAAAATTAGTAATTCTTTAAAATCAAGGAGTCTCTTACAATATTAGCTCATAATCTGATTGTGAAGTTATTTTAATACAACGGTCGAATTATTATATCATAATTGAATATGGCATTTAAAGCGTTAACGTGATAACGTGATTCTATAGGCTGAATTAGGAAGAATATTTCGTGTAGTAATTATAGCGCGCAATTAAGCTATAAAAAATAATAACAGATATTGTCACAAGTAAAAAAAGATATTGAGTATATGAATAATAACTATATATATCTAGTCGTTTTTTGCGTCAGAGTGTGAATTTATATTTATTGTTTTATACAGTTCCAATTTGGAATGGAAATTGTGCTGAACTTCTTCGTGAAAAGTTAAGTTTTAATGCAGCTATCTAAAAAAGTCTTAATTCAGCTGAATTTAAACCATAAGAATGCTTTCATGAATTACTTTGTTTTTTTACCTACAATATGCATAGATCAATTTCTTATAGATCTTTGCATCAAAATAGGACAGCAACTTGGCAGTAGTGTCTACTAAACCCTTGTGCTATTTTATTGCAATGTTTTAATATTTGATAAAAGATGAGTTCTTAAAAACTTGTGTGCTTCTTTTGACAATTATTTATTGAAATTATTGTTTTGCTTGGTTTTGTTCCAAATCTTTCTTAAAAAAACCCATGTCATTTTTGGTAAAAGCCAGTAGAGGTGTATTAATATATCAAAATATAATAAATCACCTGAGTATGCAGCTTCATTGTACACTAGAGTCAGTCTAGGTCCTTTCGGGAATGGATAACGCTATTTTGAAGAGTTAAAAAGTAATTTTGACTCATTTATTTTTCATTTATTAGAAAGAGAATTACTTAGAATTCTTTTTAATTTGTTCAAGTAATTAGTTCCAATATCTGAATACATGACAATCAAGGTGTTTAATGAGAAAAGTAAGTTTATAATTAACCTGGGACTACAATTCTATACTTCATTATTTGGAAATTTTTATACAGTAATTGAAAGTTATGAAAATTAGAAATTTAATATCAAAGAATGGTGAAGATACGTGACAAGGGTCACTTCTGAATTCAGCTGCCGTTCATATAAATTGAACTCCTTGTTCAAGAATTCAGTCAAATTAACACATGCATTTTTTAAGCTGAATTGAGCATTTGATTGCAGAAATTGAATTCTAGAAAATAATTTTTCTCATTTAACTACCGAATTAGTTAATTTATAGATTCTTAGTTTTACGAAGACTGAATTCAAGTAATGCCAGTAAAGCCGTTATGATTATTTATACAAAGTTTTGACTATCAGACCTTCGACGTCATGAGCCGGACGGTTAAATGTGTGAAATGTTTTTTTTTAAAGCAGAGCCAGATGCTTAATATGTTCTGAGGTCTTATCTTTCCCTTTTCCACAGCGTAGAAGAAAATCTCCTAAAATCGTATTCTTTAAAACTTATGTATTTTGACCGTGTCGTGCAAGTCTATCACATCTATCATATTAAATTTTGGTTTCCGGGCATAAAATCATTTGCATATTTCGAAAATGTATGAAATAACATTCGAATGTTCTCCGCTTGTGTCTTTGTTTTATTTTAAATCAGACGTGCTCCGACTGCTGAGATTTTATTTTTTTTTATTTATACTGCTAAAATTAAAGATCATAATTTTTCGCGATATGGGCTTGTTAACATTTTACGAGAGCATTAAAATATTAAATCAATCAGTTCATGCTTTTTAGTATTTTAGCATATTACCTCATGTTTGTATTAATATCAACATTTTCACCAATTGTTTTTTGCATTAGCTGTATATGCACCTCAGAGTGACTTTTTAAGATAAAAGGTAACAATTGCAAACAGCAACGTCCATTCTTTGATTGGATGCGACTGTTTTACTTTTGTTCCTTCTTCTCCCGGGATGAATTTTTTGTTTTCATTTACCAAACAAAAAATTATTACAACTTGTTTTGACAAAATTCACATTTATAATAATATTTTCTGTATTTAAAAACTATATAAAAGAAAACAAATATATTTTTTTAAAAACGAAAAAGTTTGTAATGAATTGAAATTTTATTTATTTTTTCTTGTAGTTGGCAAATATAGGACGGTGATAAACATATCTTTGCATGTTTTATTTAACTCACCACTATATATACTTATATATATGTATGTAAAAATTTTTATTGTATCTATACGTCTTCCCTGAGGTCTGTTTTAATTAAGCAATTTGTAAACATTCCGTAAGGAGCATTATATTGTTATTAATAATTAAAAAAAAGTATTTGAATAAATGACAATAATTTTAATATATATATTTTACGTAACGTTTTGTTGAGCAACCTGTTTTTACAAAATATTTAAGCTAAACACAATCAGAACATTTGTGGATGGATTAAAAATAAACGAGAAAAACTCATTAAATTAATCTATTTACTGTTTGTATCAAGCAAGAGAGTAGAAGTATTTTTAATACATTTAAAAAAACGTTTTCAGCGTTTCTAAATTATTTATTTATTTAGTTTTTTTTTGTTTTTGTGGAAATGCTTTTGATTATCCATGTATAAGTGCCGGGGCTACACACGAAAGTTTTTTTTTGATTGCAATAATATAAAATTATCAAGAATACATTTTTGTGATGACCAAATTAATCTTTGCTTCTCCCCACCTGAACGAAAAGTTGCCCTGCTTGCTTTTATAAACATGTTCTGCTCGATTTCCCCTTCTTTTTTCAAAAGCATGTTTATGGTCAAATTTGCAGTAAATTTAGTTTTTCTATTTAAATTATTTTTTGCTTATGTATGAGAGTAAAAAGAGGCGGTAAAATGCGCAAATTTTTATGTAAGCTATGATGAAACACTTCAAAAACATGTCAATAGTTGATAGTTTTACTGCGCATGGTTGGTTTGTTTTTATTATTAATTTATATTGTTACCTGTGTTACTTTTTTTTTACCCGGCGTTACATTTGTTTTTAATGAAGCATCAACCCGTCGTCTTATTCAAGCGACTAAAGCAGTAGTCGCGCAAACGAGTAGTGTTGTAATTATTTTTGGTGCGAAAAATATGATTGTCTGACTCTGGACGATAAATGCCTGTCCTCTGGACGATAAATGCTTGTGCATTAACAATGAATGATGTAATTAAAATAATACGTCACGGGCTATAAATATTCTAAACACTTCTGCTAGTCTATGATTTCCATTCCTCCTCTGCATATTTTGAAATTATTTTATTTTTATGTTTTTGTGAAGCATAAGTCCAGTGAATGCTGTCTAGTGGTTTTGGGCTAAGTGAAAAGGGGCACTACGAAAGAAAGAGCAACATTTCCATTTGTATCGTGTGCCAAGAGCAAAATGATGTTCGCCGATATGTTCCAAGTAATAAGTTAAGTAAATTCTGAAGTTAGGCATAAATGAAAGGGAATAATCCGGCAACCGAGCTCACAAGTTTGAGTTGTTTGCATATATCTTAGCTATACTTTGTATCCACTTTGTTTCTCCTCAGATATTCTGATTTTTATAGGGCCTATTTAACATGTAATTTACTATTTTAAAATTTAATAAAATGTGAAATTAAAATGTCATAGAAAACATGATTTCTTTTAGGCTCTCAAAGTATGCAAATATATGAAAAATACACAAAATACTACATAATGCATTCATAAATCACATCGCGAATTTCAATTTTAGAAGCTTAAGCGGTTAGAAAAAATGATGAAAAATGCCCAAAGTACAATGGGCCTTTTGTATCTTGGCTATTTAGGATATGTAAAGAAAAGTACTTTTCACATACAAATTGATTTATTTTTGGCAAATTGCAACGAAATAAAGCTCTACATATTAATTATTACACTTAAATGAATTTGTGTCTATCTTACGTAAGGTCAGATTGAATTTAATAGATTTTTATAAATTTGGCAATAATTTACTTGAAGTAAAATCGAAATATCTTTCTTTTAGAAAGATATATATTTTTTTTAAAAAATGTTTTTGAAAGCGACACTATTTGAGCTCAAGTTGTTGTGCCTTGTCTCCAGAGCTGTGAAATAATACATTATATTCTTATCATACTCAATACCATTCCAAGTAATTATATGTAATTGGTAATTCATCGTTACAATAGCAACAGAAGAATTATTCAGAGCTACTTAACATGCCACGTAATACTGAGTAATGTTAAGTAATGTCGAGTAATTATAAGCAATGTCTTTCTTCGTAGAGTAAAGGTGAATTATCAGTAGTCATATATGTTATAGTAATTAATTCTTTTGAAGTAGTAATATTGGTATTGGTAATTTGTTCTATTTGCATTACTTGAACTAGTATTGTAAGGGTAACGATATTACATTTTTTTTTTTACATCTCTGCGTGTTTCTTACCATTTATGGAAATATTCAAGTAAGTTAATTGGGTACTCTACACAATTTACATATTTGTTTTACTGCTTGATGCTGAAATTGTAGAAAAAATCTATATTAAATCAGTTTAGTACGTTTTCGGGTATGCCCTGATTACCAGAATAAAAATTGATATCAAAATTTTGAAATAATTCGATGTTTGTTATCGTCTACGTATAAGAAAACCATAATATTTTATATGAGAAATGGAAAAAGTATATACATGTATGCGTTTAGTTTTTTAAAAGTATGCTTACAATCATATTACCACTATAACTTTTTTATTATATTTTCAAAAAAAAGAAAAAAAAATCTGCACATTTGGCCATAAATGAAGTACACAAAGTGGACTTGTATTGCTTAGTTTCTTGTAATTTAAGCAGAATTTCACATAATTCATAAAAAGATATTATGCAATTTACTTATTTTAACTCTATGTAGGCTATGGAAAGCATAAGTACTGTCAGTTATTAAATGTGTTTGGCTTAATTCGTAGTTGAAGTGTAAAACAGAAATCGTAACAAAAAGGTGGATGGTCCATGTATAACATAATTTATTTATAATTTATATTTATTTACTTATCTTTTATTTTTGCTCTTTCATTTACTGTTCCATACGAAAATCTGAATAGATTTTAAGCATTTATTAACTAAAACTTACTCGATTACTATGCATTTTATAAAATGATATTCTCTGTTACTGTAATGGGTGAAGCTATTTTTGTACTTCATGAGTAATTCTAGCTATTATTTGTTTAATATTTCTTTTACCAGTAGTTAATAATGTGTTTTTTGACCCTATACTTAATATGCTTACTGTGTAGATATACTTTTATACATATATAATACAAAAGAAAAAAAAAAACAACTATATATAGTTGATAATATGCTGATTTTCTGCAATAAAATCATGATATTCTTTGAGAAAAATAATTTTAGTGTTTTAATATTCTCACAATCCCTGTACAACATTTATTAATTTTTTTTTTGTTATTATTTAGTGTTTATTTAATTTTTTTTTTTTTATATTTTTTAAATTACATTTACATCAATTTATTTTTTGCATGGCTTCTGGTATACATGTATTTGATAATAACTTGAACATTTAATGGAAAATTGTGGGGTTTAAAAGCTTATTTTTTAATTTATTTTTTTTTAGTTGGTTTCTATTTCGTTTTTATTTCCTCTTAATTTTTGTGCACTGCAACAATGCACTGCAAGGATGCCTTTTGAATGTTTATTTTTCTTTGTATTCTAATCTATCCCTTAGTAGAGATTTTTACGGGATAAGGGTTATATAAATCCTTTTGGGTGATAAATCCCCGGGATGTTTTTATTACTAAGAGTTGAATGTAGGAGAATAAAAGTTTTTTTTTAAATATTTTTGAAACGTCTAGTGCGTTATGCTAATCCTTCATAGAATTTTATTGTTGTTTTAAATTGGGAGCTACTGAAATAATATGGGAAAGCACCTAGAATTTACTTAATTTTAAATAAAGCCCAAATGTTTTCAATTGGGTTCAAACCAGGACTGTATTGTGGCCATTTCACCATCGTAATACTTTTCTTCTGTGCCGTGGATTCTTACATCTGTAATATAAATAAGCGGTGCTATGGTGATGGGACATAAATAATTCTTTCCTTAGCAATATGACAATATGACAAGGATCATTAACCTGTTGAAAAATAAAACCGCAAGTTTCTCAGAAGGGAGTTAGAACAGATGGTTCTAGTTGATTTTTTCGTATATTAAAGTATAGACTGTTACTTTGGAGCTCACAGTTTTAATAGTTTGTATGAGATCTTCTTAAATGAACGACCGAAAAGCACGAATTCCTTTATTTGAAACACTAATCAGATTCGAAGAAATATTGGTACCGTCCCGCGGGTCTTAAAGAGGTAATTTCTTAATTCCACCGACGATGTCTAGTACCGATTCATTTGAATCCTATCAGTTTTTATTTTTATAAAACGAAAGGTACAGTGCTTTTGTGCTATCCAAATCTTTCCGTGATTTGTTGAGTTAAGTTCTACCGTGTTAAGATTGCTTTTTAACTTTGCTTTCAATTTCCCACATTTGTAATTAATCTCAACATTCGCTTTGAAAAACAAATTGAACAGTAATATAGGCCGACAAAAAAAATCGGGGTTTTCCATTTTGAGATTAGAATCTCTAGAAAACCTGACGTAGCAGAGCAATACAAGAACAGGTTCGCATTTAGCCTATGATAAACCTTCGGAAAATTATTGTCTGGTTTCTAGTTTCAATATTGTGTAATTAAATCTTAAATGCCGTTGTCATATCATAAAAGGATAAAATTGGACGATTTTATAGTTATAAATTTATAATAAAAAATTGCACACATATTGTACTTTATGTCAATTTGTTAAAAGTATAGAAATAATAATTCTAGACAAATAGGAGTTTAAAATTGATAGATAAGTATGAGCACTATAGCAGTAGTGGGTGAGGAAGTTGAATTAAAATTTGATATATGATAGACTTTCATAAAAATTTATGGTTGACGTTAATTTCAAAAACAAAAGAAAATGATATAAGTATATACGAGAAATTTGAAATGTAGGTCTTTGTGTTGGAGCCTGAAGTTCGAAGAGAACTTATCCAAGTCCGGGGTCACAATGTTCTCATTTAATTCGCTGATTGGCGTCTATTATTTGTGGCCAAATTTATTAATGCTTATTGCCCCTGAAGTAAGTAGGTTAATTATTTATTTAAGCTTAATACAAACAATAATAGTAAGCAACAATAACAGTGGTTAGAAAAACCTTAGTAACGAAACAGAGAAATAATAAACAGCAGTAAAGAACTTATTCTAAGATGGGCGGTATAGATCGTTCCTGAGAGATTGCTCAGGTGAAAGTCAAAGGAGGGAAGGTAGTCAGGTGAGAGGTTCAGAAAGGGCGTAGTTCTTGCGGTTGTAGATAGTGCCTAGAACTTTGAATTTTTTGTTAATAAAACAAGAATTGCCTTTTAAACTTTATATCTACTTTGCATGAAGGCATTGAAGGCTTTTGAAGAAGAAAAGATTTTTTAATTTCTTGATATGCAATGAATGGAAGGTTTCCCTGATGCCTTGCTGAATGCTTTCTTTCCGAATTCTCAGCAGGAAGTCTTTCTAGCCATTCAAATAATTAGTGGTCTTTCGGATATGTTAGAGAAGCTTAACTGATTTCTGGGTCTCGATGGTTAGGGTTACCTTTTGCTGGAGAGGGTAATCTTTCTATTGGAAGGTTTGTGCAATTTTGTTAGATCTAAAATGTCGTGCTACAAGATGACCCATGAGTTGAGGAAAAAATTCGTAGTAGGTAGGATATATTTTACAAACAGTTTTATTATATTAATTATTTATTTGGGAAATTCTATCCAAGATTTTGCTAGAGGATTATCAATGATTTGTCTTCACCTGAAAATTTGGCGTTAAATTTTTTTCATTAAGCTAAGTTTGTTGAGGTTGTATTGTAAAAGAAAATACTTTAATGCATGATTTTCGGTTTTGTTAAAGGTAAGTATGGTATTTGGATTGTAAAGTATAGTGAAATTTTTCAGGAGAACACACTTTTAAGGGTTTGTATTTATGTAATTTATATTGTAGATCGCAGATCATGTGCAAACGAATTTGCTAATAAAGCTTTTATATAAGCTAAATAAATTGGGTTCGTTTATATAATGAAGCATTGCGATATAAATAACCAATTTGCTTAAGCTGATAGGCAAAAAATGGGTCCCTTTTATAGGGATCGTATCCGGATCGTATTTTATATTTTATAACTGAATTGCATGTATTTTGTTTTGCAAGAGTTTTTCCATTAATACAGCTAAAAAAATAAAATTATACGATACGTACTGAATTCCTTATAAAAGGCACAGGGTTAGGGGTTTTTGTTTTATAAAAAAATGGTAAATGTTAAATTTTTTAATTTAATTCTGTTAAGATTTAAATTATTTCAGTTAAAATTTAGCCCTTGATGTATTTCACTTAGTACTTTTCTATTTCTTTACAGTTGTAATAACCAAAACAAGAATCCAATTTAAGTGGCAGCATCACGGATTGAAAATAAAGAAATATATCTTTCTCTTAATATTATAATAAAAAATAAGCTAAAACGGATCTCAGTCAGAAAATATCAATTGGCTACTTACTTACACTCAAGTAGCCAAAATATTTATAAACAAATAAAAATATAGTGTTTTTCTATTGTAAAAGTAAATTCAGTTAAAATCGTCACAAATTTTATAAAATAAAATAAAGAAACAAATAAAAATATGCTTAACCCTAACCATACGGGGTCAACGCGAAGGCCTTTTTCACGTGGTGCTGCACCAAGAAGTCGCAACCGGATGCCATTTTCACCTCATCCACATCATTCCCAAAGAAATAGTCATGGACAATGGTACAAAGATATGGAACCATGTTATACGATCGGGTAAGGGCTATATTAGTAAAATTATATGCACTACAGAAAGTTTAATTGTAGGGGATTTTATAGGGCTTTTGCTTATTCCGAAAATATTTACTAATGAAATGTACACTTTATCTCATAATGTTTGACACAGCTTTTAATCATATTTACGGCGTTTTTTTTTATTCACTAGAGGAGCCTAAATGTGTAATTTGCCACAATGTTCATAATTTAAATTGCATCCAGGATAACTTGTTTTTTTTATGCGGTGTTACCCTATATCATTATTAACTTACCAACAGCTTTTCACTTTGGCATGAGTAATAAGTACCATAGTTTCCGTTTTATTTTTGTGTTTTACTAGGTACTTTTCAAGGGTATTTTGATCAGGTCACGTAGGTATTTTTGTCATAATATTCTTTTGTAAGATCCTGGCTCCCAATATTGCATTTTTCTTCTTTAGAACTGTTTAGGTTGAATGTGGTGTTTTTAAAGTATGCAAAACACACTTCAGCGTAATGGTACACAAATTAGGAAAATTATTTGCATTTTGGGGCAGAATAATAATTTATTATATTTCAGTCTCATTAATATGAAACTTTAAACAACATAATTCTAAATATATTCATTACAACATTTAATAAATTAGGATTCACGTTAAAATGGATAGTAAGTGCTTTAAATTAATTTTTCACAATTCATATTATAGAGTCTTCTTGAAAATGATTGCATTGGAAAATAAGGCAATCGTCATTGAATCATTAGATCTGTTGCATCTTATATAACACAATATTTAAAGTTAACAGAATAGAATAGTGCGCTTTTCAAACAATATTTTATTTCTCTTTCCTTTTTGGTCACAGAATGAAAGAAAAACATATTCAGAATTCGAATCATAATATGATCAGAGAACCTATTATGAAAATATGAAGCGAATCGTCTCGTTTCATCTCTTATAGCTGAATAAATTCTTACAGCAGATATAATATAATATAATATAATAATTCAACCGTAGGATATGCTTGAAACGAGATGACGATTATGATTCTCGTAATAGCGCCTCAGAGGTCTTTAATTTTTATAGCAAGTGAATAATTGAAAAATAACAATATAACATAGTTGACTATGAAAAGCGATTTTCCTTATACCTTCTCATTTTATAACGATGCAAAAGCAAATACAACAAAGCGTCAATATTTAAATCTATGTCTTTTAGAAAAAGTTTTAGTTTTATAAAACTAAGCAATTTAAAAAACTACTTTTCCATTTACAGATTTTATATTCTATTTTAATTATATCGTAGTTTGTCAAAAATTTCCCTGTTATACTGAGCGTAGATTTTTCCACAGAAAAAATATAGTGTTAATGTCAGTGGGAATTGAATTTAGGGCTAATTTGTATTTTGTATTGGGACCCTACTTATTTAAAACTAGATTACGACTGTTTTATTTCAGTCGATTTTTGGTTTCGTTTAAAAAAGATGTGACAAATGTGATTTATGGAAATCAGGATTTTTATAAGCAGTACTGACTATAACGATTTTGATGTTAGTAGTTCTGTGCGGAAATAAAAAGTTTAAAACAACGCATTAATTTTTATATATGTAGGTCAGACTTGTATATTGGCAATGATAATACCTACCATTTCTGGAAGTGAAATTATATTTTATTTACCCTTACTGCCATGGTAATTGTAATGATAATGGTAATTTTGGTTCAATTATTTTATTGCAGTTAATTACAGGTGAAGCTTTGGTTATTGCAATTGCGCAATGATTTTTAAGTTTTCATTACTTTTGTATCCTGTGAAAGTTTTGAAATTGGAAATTTTGAAAACATAAAAAATAAAAAATTATACCAAATAAATATTGGAACTGTCAACCTTTTACTTTTATTTTATTATTATTTTTTTTACACATTGTGTGTGTATCAATATGCATAAGTTATACCTGTAAATTTTGAATTTAACAATTTCTTTGACATTTAGTCTCCTCGTTGTGTAAATATTAAACAAAATATTTTAGCCCTTTTTAGAAATTGTTGGTAGTAACCCTAAAAAGCAATGACAAAACAACTATTTTCACAGCATCATCATCTAGATCCTCTTGTTATCACAGAGAACTACTATCAATAATTTCTAAACATTTTTTTAGACTAATATTTAAAAATATCAAGTATGCAATCACATTTGTTTCAAATTTTCTGAGTTTTACTACAAAAAGAAAGTTATTTGATTTAAATGTGAATGGATACTTTATTTTTTCTAGCATTACTTTTTACTCATTAAAAACATTTCTCTTTTTTACATGTATAAAATTGCATTTTAAATGTTGGTTTGTTTGTATGTTTGTGTACTCTTCAAAATACAAAAATAAAAAAAAAAAAAAACACCACCACCACCACCTCGTAACTTGCATTTGCAGCGATGTACAAAACAGTAATAATGGAAGTTGTCCCAAAGAGTCCCAATATCCTAAATCTCCTATTAGTTTTGGTGCCGATGATATAACTGTAACTGTTGGAAATAATAATCAAAGATCTCAACAAATTCATAGAGCGGCCGGACCAAGCCATAATTCCGACCGTCGAATGGGTGGATTGCCTCCCGAAAGACGTCATACAATAAGCTCAGGGTTAATTGACAGGCATATGGTAAGATAAAAAATTTTATTAAACATATAATTTATAAGTATTAATAATATTACTGTTTACTTCCAGCATTTCGAGGGTCAAAACTCTAGGAATACTGAACTACACATAGATACTAGACCTGCTATAATAGATTTACAACGTTCTATGAACGTTAATCGTGAACGGATCAGTCCACAGTATCATAATCAAAATAGTAATAGTAGCAATATTCATAATATTAATCACCAAACGCCAAGTCCGCCATACTGCCCTGAACACGGTATTAAATCGGATAGTCCGTCACGTAAAAGGCGAAGGATTTCACGTATGACTAGTCAGTCACCTCCTGCAGTATGGGAGCAACGAAGGTCACCTCGAAATCAACATCCACAGCCAGTAAGATTATTTTTTAACAAAAATATATATTATTATATATACTTATTTAAAATTATTTGGTCAAAGGTGCAAATGCAACAGGGAAGCCCTCCGCCTATTCGAAGACCTCGCTTACGGGAACCACAGCCACAACAACGCCCTTGGGAACCAAATCTTACTATTTTACAGCAAACATCGACTCCAGCTCATCAGGCACCACCGCCTCTTATGGTAGAAATAAATCCTCCTGTCAGCCTTCCACTGCGACACGATCCCATTTGGGCGTACTCTACTGGTCCCCATGCATCAATATGTGCCTATCCAGCGCCTCCGCGCTTGGCTCCTTGTCAGGTAGGTGACACAATATTTTTAAGGTAGATTTTGATATCGCGATTGAGGAAACTGCACATCTTTCGTTATAATGGTCGTCAGACTCAATATACTATATTATATATAATACCCTCTATCCTAGTGAAAGATCCAGACTCAGGGTTGATCGATTATACTTCCTAACGTAATGTAAATTTATTTCAAAAAACATTGGAAACAAGTGAACACAGGGCACATTCGAAGGTAGCAGGTTCGCATCCTGCCTCTGATCAAAAGCGTTTTCCGAGTAATTCTCACATGTTCTTAAGTCTGTCCGATTGGTAAAATAATGTTGTAATATGTTTATTTGTTATCTGATAGCTCCTACACTAGTTGACGGATTTTAACAAATGAGGTGTTGTTTGATAATGCACGTTTTAATATATCGCGTGTCAGGCTATGTGACGTCAGCCTATAGCGGATATTAAATGGAAAATCACTTGTGATTAAACATTTAAATTTAATATAATGCTATCGTGTTTAGTATCAAATTAAAGGTCTTTATGAGCACGTATCAAAAATACAATTTATATATAAATGATTTCTTATTCACCCTACTTAAACAAAATAATGCAAATCACTCAAATTAAAAATAAAGTCATCTTGTTTTGTTGGTATTGTTAGGTTTTGATTTTATATTTTTCCAAAGGCTGTTTTTAGTCGTAGTCGGGTTTTAGTTTTGATCTTGTTTGAGCAAAATCGCCACGTTAATATTTAAGTTTAATCATCGGAAATAAATGATCTGTGAAATTTGGTGATTTCAGAAAAATATGGAAATTTATTAGGGAAGGATTATAGACAAGCAATTTAAGAGAATATCAATTTAACGACTTATATTTTATAACAAAAGTGGAACAAATTTGTACAATGATTTTCAAATTTTAATTTTTCCCATCTATCTGCTTCGAAGATGTGGATGAAAAAATTGAAGATCGTAATTCGAATAGGAGTTTAAAGTAAAAATAAATTGGATTTATGTACCCTAATTTAGATTGTTATGTCTAAGTACGTAAAAGAGCCAAATGAATCCACCAGTTTAAAAAGAAATGTGCTATTTTTATGCGTGCAGATAAAAAGCGATATCTACCTTCTTGATTGATTTTGACAACGGTTTTAGTTAAATAAAATGAATTAAACAGGTTGGAGTGTACTCACAGCCATACCCTCAAACTTGCAATATAAGTGGACATCATTTTGGAGGTTTTCCATCAACAGCACCACCGATTACAGTGCCCCAGCCACACCAGCCTAACTACCAAGCCCATCAGACTAGTTATCCTCATATCACACAACAGGTAGTTTAATTCGATATAAAAATAATTCATAAAGCCTTTTAACCAGTTTGTCCGAATCGTACAGAGGCCGGAGAGCATTTCTTTAGAGTCTTTAGATAATACGGGTACATCACCAATCCATGTGTCACCAATCACTGCTGCCCATATACATTCCTCAACTCAAATAACACAGGTGTCACCGCCACCAATTTTCATTTCCACAGAGGTAGTTTCAAAGTTTTATAAGTATAATTTATTAGTTTTATAAATTTTAAGAATTTCATGCAGAATCGTCAAAATCAAATGGAACTTATGCGTCATCAGGTGCGAAGAACCCTAGCAACATCGCGTCGTTATGCCAGATTTCACTGGCCAGCCCCTCATCCACATGCTCATCGACACACTCTTCAACATCAGACTATTGGACCACATCAAGCACCGCCAATGCAAATTCAAACAACTGGAATCATAAATTCAGGATTTTTGCTCAATTTCCTGTAAGTGTTACAGCGATTGTTTGCAAAAGTGCATGTGTGATTGTAAACTGCATATTTATTTGATTTAGCGCAATGTTCCCACTTTCACCTTACGGCCAGCATGAGCTGAGTTCACCGGATTCCAACGAAACCGAAAACTACGAAGCTTTGCTAAGTTTGGCTGAGAGATTGGGTGAAGCCAAACCACGGGGACTAGCTAGAACTGAGATTGAACAGTTACCAAGTTATAAATTCAATCCAGAAACGCATACGGGTAAATATTTATCTATGGATCTAGGGACTAAAACGTGTTAACATTGATACGCATTTTTTTTGTTCCACAGGTGATCAAACTTCATGCGTCGTTTGTATGTGCGATTTTGAAGCTCGGCAAATGCTTCGTGTCCTGCCGTGTTCACATGAATTCCATGCCAAATGTGTCGATAAATGGTTGCGGGTAAGTATACAACTTCATTATAATCATGAACAACAGAAGTTTGATTCTGATATGTTTCAATCGTAGTAGAGCTTAGAGGTGCATACCATGCAATACTTTTACGTAATTTTACTTCTAATTACTGGTTTGTTGATTTGCATTTTAAATTCGTCTGAGAATTTGTGTGCACTTTCTTGTCACATACCTCGGATTATTTAAAGGCTGAGGATCAAATTGATTTCAACCATTTTGGTCTTAAAGACTTTTCAAATTTTTCTCTTATATGCACCTCTCAATTTTTAGTATTTTTAGGGATTCTAAATTAAACCATAAATTCTAAGTTTTTTTTTGTTAATCTGCATGGTGCATTGAGTCGTTTGTTGAAGGATTTAAAATTGATTTAACAAATTTTTCATTTATTTCTAAGCAATTTGAAGTTGCACAAAAATTATTTTCTTAATTAAACGATGTACAATTTTGTTTTATTTTCAGTCAAATCGCACATGTCCAATATGTCGAGGCAACGCATCAGACTATTTTGAGATGAATGAGGAGCAGTAAGCGACTGGTTTTTTAAATATTTTAAGGCACAGAGTGTTAAACAACACAACAAAAGAACTATTTTGAAATGAAAAGCAATCCGAAAGTTGTCTTTATTGTCGTAATTTTACTACTTATTTACTAAACACAAATATAAAAAAAAACATAAAAATAAAATAAAAAAGGCAAAGAAATTATATAAATTAAGTATTTGAATAGCAAAGAAAACAAAAACAAAACATTTATAAGTAGGAAACAAAGCCCCAAAACAAAAATAAACGGTGTATACGTTTTGCTTTTTCCGGTATTCGCAGAGTAATAGCTATTAACTGATGTAGAACGTAAAAGAGGAAAACAACTTCACATTTTTAAAGACTTAAATAACTTTTTAGAGCATTTATTAAGAATTTCCTGTAATTTTATCTGCTAAAAAAATGATAGGGCACTGGGTAAAAAGACAATTAATAAAAACAACAAATGTGTGTGTGCTCCTTTTGCAAAAACGTTTCATTTTTTTTTTTTATGTGTACAAAAAGAATTTTTAAAAGACCAAAAAATTCGGTTAAGAATACAAGAAAATGTGCAAAAAATTAGTTTTAGAAGATAATAACTCGCCTGGATTAACATTTACTATTTTTAGCTAAATGTGGGTTTTTTTTTTTTTTTAAATGCTTTTAAGAATATAAAATTTACACGTTTTTGCCTAAAATAACATTCATACACTTTATGAGCGCATACATTCTACATCAGAATCTTACGTGGCAACGCGTTTCAGTTGCACAAAATTTGATGCGCGGAATGCTGATTTTAGGTAAGGGGTAATTTGTGAAAGAATTCTTACGTATACCAATAAGTAGTCAAAGTAAAGTAAACATCATGCTTTATTCCGAATTTCCTTTACAGCTTTAGTCAGGGTGATACACCTTGATTATGGGTTAACCTATGAGATAATTTGGTTCAAATATTGATTAAATTAATGCAATTATATCAAAACATCGATGTTGTGGCATAACACTACGCGTGAGCTAACCATGAACGTTCCCCTTAACTCCACGTGTCTTACGTATAAATGACACGTCAAACCTATTTTTAATATCGAAACCTCCGCGTTAAATCTTTCAATTGATGTACCCATATTAACTACTTGAGAATAGCTTCCATTCTCATAATTTTCTACGTGCCCTAAAGTTATTGCTATAGTAATTCGTATAATCAATGCTTTTGATAGTTAAAAACATTTAGGCTTCTTACTATTTGATATTAATAAATGATTTTTCAGATCTCAAAGTGGCATAACGGTTTGATTTGTTGAATTTAAAATCATCATTATGTATATTTTAGCTGATATTCTTATATCTTCACATTTGGCACTCTTGTGTACATTTAATGATATTTTGTTCACTGAAATGAATTTCTTATCAAATCCATTCATATATAAATACTAATTATAATTATAGAAAATGTTAAGCGATTTTTTTAGCAGTAGGAAATTTTAGAGAACTAAAACCGAGAGTATGTTAAGATTTTGAGACATGTGCAGCCAAATCTGGAGGACGCGTTTTCAAGTTGTTAGCTGTTTTTCTGATTCACTTAAAATTCTTGAAACGAACACAAGTTGATTTCTCATCAATCAATCAAAATCCAAGCAAGCAACATTTCATTAATTTTGGCGCTCTTGGAGTTTAATAAGTTCAGCCTTCCAAGTCTTACCAAACAACTTAACAAAAATAAATTAACTTCGTCCTTCCTGCTTCAGTGACAGGTGTACCTCAACAACCTTCTCTAAAAATCTAATTATTAAATCAAACAGCTCCCATTCTTCAACGTTCGTTTTAGAATCATCAACTCCCGTAATTCAAAATACGTCGAGCAACCAACGTAAAATTTTAATAAAATTTGTCCAGTAAAAATAATGTTACCACATAGTTATTAATTATATGTTGAACTATTAGTCTGTTGAAGTTCCAATTTTACATACCATTTGTGCTATAATGCTTCTCTGGCATATAGGCAATTCCATTTTCACATTTTCTTCCTTCAATACTTTGGCAATTAAAGCTTTATATGATCAATCATTAGGTAGTTGAGAGCGATAACCCAGATATTAATGTAATATGTACGTACAAATTGCGACCAAATTGTGTCCAATTTGTGAATTGATCTGAACCCTACGAATATGCATTTCTATCACATTCCTAACCTGATCAAGTTAAATTGTTTTATATCATCGCGAATAAAGTTTGCTACCAACTATAACGGAAATTTGGATTGAAACATGATGTTTTGCGGTCTGACAAGGACTGTGCTTCATTTTGGTTCTTCACTTTTGTATATAAGAGTTATTCTATAACTTTTTCCTAAATTAATCTTCACTCCTAAAATCAGCATTTTGCATATCAAATTTCCCGCAGGCGGCTCAGTGTACATAAAACGTATGAATTTTATGTGAAGCATGTGAATACAAAACTTCGTTTGTTTATTTGGTAGGACCAGCTTTTCGTCGTTTGAAGCCATGCATCTACTATAATAAAATCGGTCAAATGCATTGGATATTGAACTCATTTTGAGCGTACAAGTATAAAATTATTGACTTAACATAAAAGTGAAACATAATTTAGTTTTATTTTTGTTTTTAGGATACTTTCCTCAACATTCGAGTGACGTCGATATCTTAGCGGGTTAATGCAATTTTAAAATAACAAAAAATACTATACGTTCATATAGCAAAAATTAATGATGATTTTTTTTTTTCAGTAGCGTTGGGGAATTTTTAATACAAATTACATTAGATTGAATTTAAAGCTGTATCAACGGCTGAGTTCAATTTTGAGCACACTGGGCTATGGTATCCTTTTAGAGACCATAAATTCAATATTTTTTATAACTTTTATTCTACGGTTTATGCCTTTATTGTTACTAATTTTGTCTCATTTGTATTTCATTCTAAAATATCTTCGAGAGTTTTGAAATGTGGCATAGTCAGAATTAAGGATCATCTAATACGAGATGTGACACTCTCCATACAAGCTCAAAGCTCCAACCCATATGCAATTTCTAAAACCTCCTGCTTTCCATGCCTTATCTAAATTCCAATAAAAACGGTATGCGATAAGAATAGGCAGCGCTACAGCACTACTACAGTAGAAAATAATGTGCAGCGTTTTTTTATCACGCATTTTTAAAGGCGCTGTAAAGTCTCGACGGCGCTGTGTGCCTACACAATTTAAATATCGTTCCGTATCCCCTTAAATTTTTGGAAAAACGTTACGAGTGCCACATCTTGTATTAGATGATTTTTGAGTCAGAAAGAGACTCAAGGGGCTTCAGATAATATCCGATGTAGTTGAATAGAAGGTCTGCTATTTGAACAAGTTGCGATGAAAATATATGGCTTTACAATTTCCTTTGTCCCTTTGAGATGTAGAAGTGCTAATAAATAATTAAAAACTAGGAACAAACAAAAAAACAAAACGCAAACAAAAGCTTAAAAAATTGATTGCGTTAACAAAACTGCAAAATATAATGTTAATTTTTTCGTGATAGTTATTTTATTTGAATTAAAATGTAGTTGATTTAATTACGCAAATTTGTTTAACTTTATTATTTTTTTTTTTTTGTTTCAACATTTGTTTAGTGAATTCGTTTTTGTTAGTAATAAATTTGGTTGTGTAACGAAGAAGTAAAGAGATTTGAATTTTGTTTAAGCGGTTCGTGGATTTGCATCCTGTGCTTATGTTAAAAAAAAAATTAATGAATTTTGTTCTCAATTTCTTTTGCCAAATTGAATTTTTATAAGTTTTAAATTGTTAGATTTAACTGTTAGTTATACGCTGAGCGATATGTGGGAAAATTAATTGATACACTTTTATGAATTTTGTAGACACTTTCATTATATATTACTAATATTTCAAAAAAAAAAATACTATAATATGTTTTTGCAGGTTCGTTAATTACTAACGTAAGGTTTGACCGGTTCACTTTCGGAGCATAAAAACATTAAAAGTCTACGAGCAGTTATTTGTATTTATTTCGTACTACTCACTCACTACTCGTAAACTCAAGAAAATTGTAGTTATACTAAATTTTAATTTATACTCCTGCAATTCGATATTTACATCTTTGATTGTGATTCGTGCAATATTTCTTCTACATTAAATAATTGTTGTTTATAGATTCTTTAAGTGTATAAATATACACCTTAGTAGACCTCAGCGTAATTAATATTAATTTTCCCTCAATGTTCCAATCTATATTTTAGATAATTTTTTTTTTTTATCTGTAATATTCTAGGTCACAAATGTCATAACTAACCAAGGATTTATGTTTTAGTTTTTTTTTGTAATATTATCTAGTTTAACTAATTAAAAGCTTATACGAAAATACAAGTTATAATAAAATATTTGTACTATTTAACTTGGGCAAAATTTCTGCTGTTTTTGATTATTCTTTTTTAAATATGTTTATGTTTTAATATTTTTGAAACGTTAACGTACCCATTAACACATTTAATTCAACTATAAGCTATATAAGCTGAATGGACTGCTATAGAGGTCGTTTAAGTCAACGTATTAAAAATTGTTTGGATTCGATTCCCATCATGGTCTTCAAGTCGATTGCGGACCGACAATCATCGATTTAAGCAATATGGTGACGAAAAGTATTAAGATCAGTGGCATAAAATTCTAAGTGGTATTATTAGCTTATGTATTTTGAATGTATAAATAGTTCAAATAGTTTTTAATATTGACTGTTAATCATATTTTGCTTAAGGCGACACTGTGTTTAGTGTTATAAATTTTTTGATCTTAAAAGGCAGCATTTCTACACTGAAAATATGTAACTTTATACCAGCAATTTAATAAATTTAACAAAGTTTAGTTAGAAAGTGTTAGTGCTGTTATCGTGCCCATATTTTATGAATTATATTTTTTTCTAATGCCAAGCTAGACTTCATAGTAGTCATTAATTCCAGTAAAATGGAAGAGGTGAGCACTATTTTCAAATCATCCGTATTCTTTATTCCAATGGAATTCAAGTTTGAAATGTAGACAGGAACATATTAAACCTTCAGCAAGCTAGTTTTGATCGAATTTCTAAGCCGCTAAAATTAAGAAAAGAGTTATATGCATTGGTAAATTCTGAATGTGCAATTAGATAGAGGGATTCATATTCAGCAAGTTTATTGTTAAATCTTTACGACATTAAGGCCTTACCATTTGTGTTAAGCCCATAATCTTAAGTTTATACACATATATCTATTGGTTTTAAACGTGTAAGGATCGATGCAATGTCTGAAAAGTTTGTAGATTGTTATATAAAATATTCATAAAATCTAATCAATTCCGGAATTTAATTATACTGAACGAGTTTTTGGAAACTTTTTGTATTGTATGCAAAATTAAAATATTAAAAAAAAAATGCAACATCAATTACAACGAAAAAAGTCTGAAATTTACATAGCGTGCATAACTTAATAATAATCAAAAACTATCTTTATAAATTTAGTACAAAAAATTAAAGTTAAAAATAAAGGATGGCTTTACAAGAGATGAAAGCATAAAATAAAAGGATATATTATCAGGATAATCTTGATAATTGACTGATATAGGAAAAGTTATTTAAAATTACTAAATACCTCAATATTTCTGTCCGCATAAAAATAGTAAAATTTGGTAAAGTTACATTTCTTAATAAAATATTTAATACTATAAATATTGTACAGAAGTAATAATTAGCTGACCGTTTTGTTCTGGATAAAACTTTTTAGCATTAGAGAACATTGCAGAAAGTTTCATAAAAATCCGTACAGTGAATTACGTTCTTAAAAAACTAAAGGAAAAAAATTTAAAATTTACCCCACCCCCCATACCTGACACCAATACAATATTTGTCAGTGTACGGGGGAGATTATAGCCCGCGCCTTCTTTGGTTAAAAAATTAAAAATTACGGTTTTACTTATTTAATTGTACAATCCGAAAACAATTGGACTTGAACAGATTTGATTTTCTCCACAATTTGAACAGGCACTTTTATTTTGATCTTTTTCCTCACCCTTTGCCTTTTAAATGTTGGTCTTAATTTTTAAAAATAGGTACCTGTTAGAAATTTTATATAACTTAAGACAAGTTTGCAACGGGTTTCGAAAGTTGAATGTTCAATTCAGCAATTGTTTTTCTTAAGCTGAATTGAACAGTTGACTGTTGAAACTGAATTCTCATATACGAGGGCTACAGAAAACAACGACGAATAAGTTTCATATTCTTTCATTCAGAAATATACTGTTTTTTATTATTTGAGAAACTAATCTTTGCCAAAATAATAATAACAGCATGGAGTTTTAAAGTCAAATCGAAGATATACAGATATTCCAGGTTCATATTCATAAGTACCACTATTTTGGTTTAATTTTCACAATTCACAACGGTTATTAATATTAAGCTCAGTATCTTAAATTCCATCAACTCAGTTTGCTATAGGCCTTTTTTTCTAACTAAATTTATGAAAGGAATCGTTATTAAATAAGACGTTCGTGTGTCAACGAGGTTAAAACATAAATCAAACGAAAAATTTTTATATTTTTTATTACTATAGACGTAATTCTTCCCGATTTTTACAATAATAACACGTTTTAAATATAAAAAAAGGTGTAATAAAAGTTATTTTTATATTGCAATCAATTTAACTTAGATAAAAAGAAACCAGTGTAAAGCAAAAGAAATAAAATATGAAATATTGTATGTATAGAAGTAAAAGACACATTCAGCTTATATATCCGTTACGAGAATTTTCTATTCCCACAAATTATTTCTCAACCAGAAGTGCAGAAAATAAATAGGTCAAATAAAATGAAACAATAAAAATTATATTAATGAAACAAAGAGTACATAAATTATAAAATTTTTGCTGTGATGTAATATGGTTAAAATGATCTTAATTATTCAAAGGCCTATGTTCAACGATATGTGTGTAGAGGAAGCATTAATTAAGATTGGATATTCTATTTAGGCTAATATATATTTGGTGGTTTTGATTTTATAGAAAATTAAAGAAAGAAGAATCGCGATATAAAATTAATACAAAAGAGGTGATTAACGTGCGAGGTTATTAGAAGTTAATTAATATGCTTGCTAGCTACAGTTTTCTACCTTCGTTCCATGTTCGCATTACTTTCAACTATCAATTTGTTGTCATATTTTTTCGCATACCTTTTTGGCATATATTGCTAATTGCAAAGTTTTTATATACAAAAAAAAAGTGCAACAAAAATACTAAAAAAGAAAATATATATATATATATATATATAAATATATAAATCCAAGGAAACAATGAATAAATCCGAAATATTTAGTCGTAACGAATACAAAACACTTTTTTGTGTAAAAATATAAAGCAAATTTTTATACCTATATCCTTCTCTTTCTAACTGTTTTATCTTGCTCTTGTGTTGTTTTAAAGAAATGCGCGCGTAAAAATGTTTTTTAGATTCTTTGACTTAAGTGGATATTATGAAATCTAATTATGAAAAAAAAAATGAATAAAATGAAAAACCAAATATAAAAAACATTATAAAGTGTTGGAAACTGGTGAAAAAATTGAATAAAATAACTGTAAAGAGTGAGTGAGAAATATTTTGCTTTTCATTGCCAAGTCCTTTCCTTTTCCTAATCAGTAAATTTAATATAATGATTGAGCAATTACTTTTCTGATACATTCAGTTAACTACAGTCTGTTCAACAAGAAAGGAACCGCATTTTTTTTTACTTACTGACAAATATTTTTTTGTAATTTTTTTTACACACACGTATATTGAAATTACTACGTCGCAATCAATTAATAATTTATGTAGTCCCCACTGCTATCGAGAATGCCTGGCATCTTCTGGGCATGATTTCGACAAGTTTTTTCGCATATTCAATCGATAGCGACTGCCATATCTTCCGAATCACCCGTGTCACGTTCGATTCACGACAATAACCCCCTTCTAACTCCCTGTTGAAGGTTTGTTGTAGCAAGCCTCTTCCGTATTTTTGGCGCTGTAGTTCCAATTCCGCTATTTAATTCCTCTCTGCATTTGAGTAAACTTCATCCTTCATCGTCCCCCATAAGAAAAAGTCGAATGGAGAAAGGTCCGGAGATCTAGAGCTAAGGAATCGCTTTACCTCGTCCAAGTTCAGGAAATTGTTCATTTAATTTTAGCTTCACAATGTTACCAATATGCACTGGTGCTCCATCTGGATGGTAAAACATTGACTTTGTATTATCCAGAGAAATGGGACGAGAACGACCTGATCTCTAACTTATGTCGTATTCCAGAAGCCAAGTGCAGAACTCCAATCTCTCGGGATCTCCTTCCAGTAGACTTTGATGATGATATGGATGCAACCTTTTTCGATGAATAACTCTCCCAACTCTAGCTGAGGACACTCCTAATCGTTTTGCGACTCGTATCGTGATCATTTCAGGGATTTATTTGACGATGCTGATTATTTATTTACTGTTCGACATTGGTAGAATCTTGTTATGTTTCAGATCGCGATTTCTTGCTATTTGAAGTTATACTTCCAGTTTCTCTTAACCTATGGAAAGCCTGCGAAAAAAACTTTTTTTTAGGGTACACGTCGATTAAGGAATCTCCTTTGGCATTCCCTGACAGTCTCTCTTTCGCTTTCGTTAACTACACCATAAATGTAAATTATATCGGTGTATTCTTCAAAAGTGAATTCGGTAATTTTTTAATTATTTCAGCTTAAGAACACCCATAGTTATCGCTTGGTTTTTAAACTATGATCGATGTTCTTTCTAACTGCCTCTCTTTTATAGTAAAATTTATAATTTCGTTGACATTTTGGGAATGGATAGATAGATTTTTGGCGTGAGTTCGATGTCGCTGAGTTGAGTTGATAAAATAAAAATAAATTAATGATGTGTATAACTTACTATGAAAAATTCGAATTTATGAATAACCTTTTAACTATCAAATGGTGGATATTGGTATCTCCCTACTATATAATTTTTTTGGCTAGGTCAAATCTTTCATTCCATTTATTTTAGCATACGATATATGAAATTCGTATACGCATAAGGTGGGTGAACCATGGAAGGCCACTCTAACGAGTAAACATTTTTTATTCGTTTATTAATTGGATAAATGAACGAAACAAATTATCAAGTAATACTTTGTTTTATTGTGTACCACATAAATCATTTTTTTTTAACCTAGCTTTAATCGCTATTTATTAAACGTAAGTTTTATTAAGCTCTTCCAAACGGCCTTGCAAGGAACACGGCTCCAAACAAGGCCAATATTATACATCAGTGGTTCAACTTAAAAATAGAGTTGTAACAATTAATATATCCGCTTTTACTAAAACTACATAATAAGCTCTTTCATTTAAGCGAAACTTTAAATGCTCAATATATTTTTATCATTTATAAAAAACTCAACGAACATTACTTGAACACCATCGTATAACTAAGAATATATTAATAGAAATCATTTAAAAATAATAGTAATGAGTATTATATTGATATCAAATAACTTGCCAACGCGTTTGATGATGAAATTAAAAACTTTTTTTTTTACCTAAAATGGCCTTCTTAGGGGTCCGTTCTTTGTAAGGCCAAAGTGTTCCTAAGAAGGCCAAACTAACAATTATCAATGACTTTTTTATATTAAATGTAATGAAATAATAGACACTACAGACTAAGTACTGTAATTATTAAAAAGTAATTGTTCATATGTTCATGGTTTATAGATGTTCTTTGTAAGGCCCATGTACCCTAGCAAGGCCAACCGTCAAATTTTTTATTGGCCTTATAAGGAACCACCGGCCTTCCTAGGAACACTACCAATATTTTAACTTAAATCGAGGCAAAACTATTTTTTTTTTCTTTGGTACCATAAACATATCCTTATATGACAATTCACAGTAAAAAAATATGAGATAATAATGGGTTATTTAACTAAAAACTTACGTTTTGCTGTGCGTGCGAATAACAATTATAACGTCGACGACTAAAGTCTACGAAGCGTGAGATCGCACTGCCACAATAGCGGCGCGAGCGACTCGCCGCCGCATCTGTGGCCTTGAGTTTGATAGATCTTAATGTGTAGCAGAAGGAATATGTCTTTACATGCCAATAACTACGATTTTTCAATAGTTGGCCTTCAAAGGAGCGTGGCCTTCCATGGTCCACCCACTTTATATGAATATGTTGCTTTGTAGCTATCTGTGGCAATTGATCACACATGGTTAGATCGATAGAAAATTTCAATAAAAAGAATTTGTATTATAAGCTATCTATGTAATAATTATACCGATTATTTAAGTAATGTTTGTGCCTATAAATTTAAGAGATAAGTAGAATTCCTTTCACTGTAAGTATTAGGTCTACCCGAAAGTTCTGTCCGATAATTTCGTTTCAAGTTTGAATATATTTGGATATGTTCGTATGAGTTATATGTGGCTGTATATCTTTATAATTGCATTTATTATGTGCCCTTCGAAATTAACTACAACAAAGGTAACTCATATCATTGTCAGCGTGTCGAAATTTGTTAAAAGTTTTTGATGAAGATGCTGTTTCGGACAGAACGTGTAGGAGATGGTTAGAAAAATTTAAAGCAGGTGATTTCGGCCTTAGTAATAAGCCACGCTCTGGACGGCCATTTGTGGTTGATGACGATATTTTTAAGACCATGATAGATCAAATGATGAAAAATTGATTACATATGAAAACATCGTAAGGAAAATAGCGTGAACCCGGAAAACATGCCTTCTTCATCTCTACACCGAGCTTGAGCTTTAAAAAGAGAATACTGTGGGACATGCAAGGCCCAATCCATTATGAGCTTTTGGAACCCAAGAAAAAGCTAAATTCGGATAAATACAGTCAACAAATGGACGAGTTAACAAAGTTCTCCAAGAAAAAAGGCTCACAATATTCAATAGGAAGGAAATCATACTACATCACGATAATGCTAGACCACATGCTGCTTTGGCGACTCGCCAGAAAATCTCAGAGCTAGGATGGGAAATTCTTTCGCATCGACCATACTTCCCAGACCTTAACCATTAGATTTTCACCTATTCCTTTCTTTACAAAATTATTTGATGAGAAAAAAATTAAAGAATACGTTTACGTTTACAGTAGTGCTGCTGTAGTTTTTCGCATCCAAAGATTTTCTTCAAAAATAAGTTTTATAAATTGCCATCCTGCTGGGAAGAAGTCACAAGGAACGATGGAAAATATATCGTACAATAAATCTAGGTAAATATGTTAAAAATTGTATAATTTTCTTCCTCTACAAAAACGGACAGAACTTTCCGGTAGAATAATATTTGGTCATATACTCGTATCAACATATTTAAAATTTTAAAATAAAATTTACCTTTCATATGATACCTTACTGCACCTAGTGAATGGAAAATATTTATGCCTTCCATTTTTGAATTTTTTTCTCCATCTCCGCTGTTTCTCAGAAGAACAACTGTGACATACCAATAAATGCAAAATCATTGTCATAAAGGTTTCTTTCTACGTTTATAGGCTGGAATTCTCGTAAAGAAAGTGGTTGTTACATCAAAACTTTTAATTTTGATTAATATGTAAATTCGGACAATAATAGGGGAAATTAGCAGAGACCGTAAAGCTGGTGATTTTAGAACTGATGACCACTTTCAAATGAAAACTGAAACTCAGTTTACCATAAAGTCCAATTGTCCATATTTTGAAAATTTACAGAATAAGGCTTTAAGTAATGATTTTTATTAAACCTGAAATTTGAATACCGACGAGTTTGAAACTTACAAATGAATTGCCAGGTGAATTTAGCAGTTCGTTATTAATCTTTAGCATCACTTAGTAATTATTTTCTTTAAAGAATTTGAAGTTTTTCGAAAATCGTTACTAGTCAAAAAGGAATAATTTTTACCTAAAGGTCGTTTTAATACCATCAACGCAAATTTAAGTGTAAAATTGTCCACAGTACACTGCTAAAATGAGTAACTAGTACCACCATTGTTGTACTAGTCATATCCAGTGCAAATCACCAGAGAGATATTTCTCCTCTAGATGTTATGCTAGCAACTAGCCTATGTTTTTACTTGTCTGTGATATCGCAATTTTTTTCTTGTTGATACCACTTCCAATCGACCAGGCCTTAGTCTGTTGTGGGCTTTACACTTTGTTTGGTCGCGGACAATTTTCGCGAAAATTCCGCAAATTGGCTGTAAGTGCACGTTACGCGAAAACTTGCATTAGTTTGTTAAAAGCTATCTTATCTTTGAATCGGAAACTTTTATTTTTTCTTTATCGATAGAGCTGATCGAGGCAACGAGTGTTAGTTTTTAACATTGTTTTTGCACTACATTAAGCAGCAAGAGCGTTTAATTTGTTTTTAGTGTTTTAAGTGAACGTTAAGGAAAATTTCAAGGTACGTTTAAGTTCGGCCTGCACGAGAATGCAATTATTTTTCTATTATCACATAATATAGGGTTGCCTATTTAATGGTGCATCGCCATAATTTATTAATTCAGTATAAACAATAATTTGAGACTATAAACAAATTGGCAGGCAGGTTGCCATCAGCCGAATTTTAAGAAATCCAGAGGGAATGGACTCTTAATTAAAAAAAAAACAAAATTATCAATGTCTAAAATCCAGACCATGGTCATTAACATAATATGCGAAAAGATACGAGATTGCTTTTGGTTGAAGTTGCCTGGTATATGAATGATGAATATTTCATTTTAATGCACTTATAATGCTCTATGAAAACTTTTTCTTGTTTGTTTACTACTGCTAGATCAATGCTAATTAAAAAAATAGGGATTTGTTAGTAATTTTGATACACTCATAACGAAATATGGTCAAATGAACCTGACATTAATTAGTATTAATTTAAAAAAATACTTTTTCTCGTTTCTTGTTGTTCCTTCAATATTTTCATTTTGTTATTGATCTCAACCTTTTTCGTGTAGTATATGGTAAACTATTTTGTGAAAGTTTAAAAAAAAATTAACTTTAGTTGTGTTGAGTACCGGATTTAATGTAATTGGGGTCCGGACGAATGGAGGAAGTGGAGACCCTTTAAATTAAAGTATACCGTTTCACAATATGCATTTTTAAAATTAAAAAACAAATTTTTATTATTAAAAACCAAACAAAATTTGTATAATTTTCTGGCTCAGTCTAGATTTGTCTTAAATTTAGTTTAGTGCTTTGAGATTTATTTTCATTTACTAGTGATACAAATTTTGTTTCATGTTTAGATATATAATATAGGTCAATAGTTAATTTGTCATCGAACAAGTGGCAGTTTACTTATATTGGATATTTTTCAAGATTATGAATTTTGTAAAAAAAAAGTCGTTTTCGAGCAAAGTAGAGTTCAAAAATACAAAACCCGGTTTTTGATCAATTTATGAAAAATCACGGATTATTAAAAGAATTGTTAAATCGATTCAAATCATAACTTGAACGTTTCATTTTCATTAAAACACACAAAACATACCAAACACACACACAAAACATACCAATTATTTCATACATACAATAGATGGTAGATGATCCATAAAAATTTATTCGGTATAATGTTTATAAAGGATTAAAGGGATAGTATTGGACATTTTCAGATTTATGCTTTCAAATTAGACACTTTGCATGTTTCCAAGATATTATTTTTTAAATAATGAATAAAAAATGGTCTGGAGCATTTTTATAATATTTAAATAAAAATCTAATAGAAATAAATTACAATTTGTTCGGCAACAAAAAAATAAAAAATATTAAATGTGTATAATATTGTAGGATGATATTTTGTGAATTTAATAAGTAAGGAAATCTCCCTAAGAGAATTTTCGTACTGTGAAAATTATTCATGACAATAAGTTATGAATAAATTGAACTAATCATAGGATTGGAAGAGATTCTCAGATGACCATTACTAATCGACATTGATGATAATTTTGGAACGATTTAAAACTTTAAACGATAATCGAGTAGAGCTTGTACTTCTTGCAGTACCGCATTAGAGAGTCAGTATTGTGAGTCCTATCAGTATGTTTTACTATACTAAGTTTACTATATTATAGTTATAAAATTTATGTATCTGGATATTCATGAGGCCTCGGGGTTTCGGCCAGTGGTAAATTCGGCTATGATTATGTCTTAATTGTTGCTCTCTATTAAAAATGAATGCCTGTTATGTTTGTCTGTATACCTAAATATAATGCAAGTAATATCTATCAAATAAATATGTCTAAGCCGCTGTTTTAAATATATCTAAATAAATGTTTTATGTTTATCTTACTCAATTACAGTGAAATGGTTGTAATTCTGGTTTACTCAATAAATGAGAGTTTTTATAACAAACTTGGTGGACCACATAGCGCCCTAGGTTATTAGTTCGGTGCTAACTATTTGACCGCAAACCCAGGCCATCCCAACGCGTATTAACTTACTCCGAGTTTTATGTTGGGGTGATATGGTGATGTCAAATATTTAATGAAATAGTTAGCGCCATTTGAAAGAGTTCTGAGCTACTGACCGCATCGAGGTTATTATTTTTATAACTATTAGAAAGGAAGTGAATCATTATTATTCGTCTGGAATTAAATATAATAATTTTAAGAATTAATGGCTTTTCCCATTTTAGTAGATACAGTAAATAGTCGTAAGTCCATCGATTATTTAATTGATGTAATGTCCTTTTAAAGAATTATTGATAACCTTGGGCATACCTGCAATATAATGTTATTTTTAGAGAAATGTTTGCTTTCACTAAACGATAACAGCATACGAATTCATGTCTATATTGCATAGTTTATCGCATGTTCACTATCTTTTATTTCTAATCATTATGAGCATTATGACATGATGAAACAAATAAACAAAACCCAGTGTAATAACATGCGAAGTAAATCCATTCTTCGATATGATAATCAAGTTAGGAAAAGTTGTTCGTAAGTACAAAAGTTTTTACTTAGCACTTTAACACATAGTTATCTAGTTCATCTTTACCCTCTGAGGCAACGTACTCAATTTATTTATTGTTTTTAATGGTTCACGCCTGGCATTGTTCGGTCGTCTCTCAAGTGCTATTTATTTAAGTTTTAATAACCCTCCTGATTTCCGTCTGTCTCCCTATTCGATGAATTGCGATAAGAAATGAAAGAGATCAATTTATTCTCAATTTATTTTACAAGACGATTTTTGCGATCGTTTCGGTAGCTCTTTTAAATATATTAAATTGTTCTTTTTTGAAAGGTCATTCGTTTTGTTAAATGCTCCACCGACGATTAATTGAATACTTTAATGAATAATTGTGATATCATGTTAGCCAATGTCTGAGAGCATGCACTTACTTGGTAAGTTCAAGTTGAAATATAAAATTATTCGATTTGGTTTTTAAGGGTTGGAGCTATAAGTTTTTTTTTGCATTTTGGAAGATGTTTATGCAAATCATTTGACTTATTCTTAAGATGACAAAAATTAAACGTACCAAAATTCTAGAGAAAGGGTTCAACCGCTTGTGATTTATTTATTTATTATATTTATCGCTTATTCCAAGCTACAATAAATTTAAAACTAATTAACAAAAAAATTAAAATTAAGGTAAAAAAAATAATAATAAATTAAAATTAGAGAGCAGGAATGATGATGGCACATGAGAAGATAGAAAAGAAAAAAGAAAACAGGCAACATTAGGAAGAATTAAGGGCATTCCTGAGAGAAGATTTACTCAGGTGAAAGTTAAAAAAGGGGTGGGAGTTGGTTTTCCGAAGCATACGGGTGAGAGGCTCAGAAAGTCCATAGTTGTTATGGTGATAAGCAGGGAGAAAGAGAGGTGCCGAACGGAGGTTACGAGGATTGGTGTAAATGGAGATCCGCTGGAGAAGGGAAGGAGAGTCAATCTCACCGGTAAGCAGCTGATGAATGAAGGTAATATCGGCAAGGTCCCGTCGCTTCCACAGGGGCTACAAGTTGATCAGTAAGAGACGGTTTTCGTAGAGGGGAAGGTTTTGATGGTCAGACCAGGGAAGGTCACGTAAACCGAAGCGAAGGAACCTACGCTGGACAGCCTCAATCCTATTAATTCGATTGGATTGAAATGGTGACCACACTCGGCAAGCATATTCAAGGAGAGGCCTCACGAAGGTAATAAAGAGGGATTTGGCTACGTAGGGATCAAGGAACTCTTTGGACCAACGTTTCACAAAGCCAAGCACGGAGTTGGTTCTAGCAATGACGCTGTCAATGTGTTCACGAAAGTTAAGTTCGCTATCACAAATGCCGCCTAAATCGCGAAGAGACGATACGAAAGGGATAGGTTCATCAGATAGCCGATAGCCGAACTCTGGGGGAAGAAGAGGGGCGTCTACGGGAGTAAGTGATGGATTGGCATTTGGAGTCATTAAGCTCAAGAGAGTTTTTATTACACCAAATGCTAAAATTGTCGAGGTCGTCCTGAAGCAGACGAGAGACAGAAGTAGAGGATATCCGTTTGGAGATTTTTATATCTTCGGCGTATATAGAAATGTCCGAGTGCTGAATAACACATTCGACATCATTGATGGCCAGAATGAAAAGCAACGGCTCTAAGAAAAAGCCACAAAAGAGTTGGAGGCAGAGGAACAGAAAAGGACCCTGTACTGACGGAGTTCAAGATAAGACTTCATCCAGGAAATAAAGAGCTGATTGAAGCCAAGGGATTGTAGTTTGAAGAGAATTAATTTATGAGAGATCTTATCAAACACCTTGCTGAAGTCAGTATCAATGACGTCAACTTCGTCACTATTCTCAAGAGCACACAGTGTTCTAGAGACAAAGTCGGTAAGGTTGGTGGTAGTCGATCTGCCCTTTAGGAAGCCATGTTGGAACGGGGAAAGAATCGATTTACAGTGAAAGAACAAGCAGTCGTAAACGATACTTTCAAAGAGTTTAGGTATGCAGGAGAGTTTAGCAATGGGACGGTAGTTGGATATTTCACTCTTGCAACCTTTTTTATGGATGGGAATGATAAAGGAGTTTTTCCACCTGGACGGGAAAAAACCCTGGGTGATAGATTGTTGAAAGAGTTAGGTCAGGGGTTCAATCAAGTGATGAGCGCACTCTTTCAGTACGATGGCCGGGATACCGTCAAGGCCTGGGTTATGATCATCAGAAAGGGCATAAATGGCGCCACTACAACAAAAAGTAAGCGTGTACATTGTTGTTTAATTGTTTATTTTCTTTAATATTACTATTTTTTAATTAATTAAAAAGAAAAATATCTTTCGTAAAAAAATTAATGAAAAGAAAATTAAAAATCCAACTGTTTAAAAAGTAAAGTAAAAAGGAAGCAAAATTAAATAGAAAATCCTGTCACGGTTCTCATTTTTAGGCTACATATATACAATGTGTTTTTAGTAAGCTTGATGAAATGAGTTTGTTGAGAGATCTAAAGATCTGACCTAGGCAAACAAAAAATTTTGGAGCATGGTGGGGGGCAGGGCTCAACCCTTTGGGAGCTACAGGGTAATTAATAAATTAAAATTTTCCATGGTATGCACATCATTATTTTATAGTTATCTTTTGATCAACCCAATGCAGCGACATCTAACTTGCGCTACAAATCTGCTATATATATATATATATATATAATTGGAAAATATGTTTCACATTTTCCTAAAAAAAATCGAATTTTAAAGCAATTAAAAATTGTTTAATTAAAAACCTATTTAAGTTAATGCTAATAGCTGATAAACACTGCTCAAAATGTCTTCCGCCTTTTGCAATGCATGCCAATAACTACCTTCTAACTCCCCTGTTTAAAGAATATTTGTAGCCAGACTCTCCCGTTTTTTCGTCGTTGCAGGCCCAATTCTGCTAATTATTTCCTCTCTAGTGTTAACAAGACTTGAGTAAACTTCAGCATCGCTTCACATGCGAAAAAGTCAAATGGACTAAGGTCTAGCAAGCCAAGGAATCGGTCAACCTCGTTTAGTTCAGTGCTCAGGAAATTGTTCATTTAATTTTACCTTCACAATGTTACCAATATGCGCTGGCGTTACATTGTGTTGGTAAAACACAGATCTTATATTAATAAGGGAGATGTCTTTAAGCACTTCTGGCAGTATATTCTCTAAAAAGTCCGCATAAATTTAGCTATTAAGCACGTGCGGCAAAATAAATGTTCCTATTAAATGAGTGCCTTTGATGCTAGTTCAAATATTGACACTAAATTTATGCTGATGAATATGTCGCCCTTGTCCTATGTGGTTTAGTATCTTAAAGTATGAAGGTTTTGGAACTTTCTAATGCCTTCTTTAGCGAATTACGATACATCCGTCCACAGAATGTTCCCTATGTCGCATTCCAGAAGCCAAGTGCAAACTCCATTTTCCCCTGGAATCTCCTTCAAGAAGTCTTTGAACTGTATATGAAGATACTCCTAATCGTCTTGCGACTTGTATCGTATTCGTTTCAACGTCGGCAGAATCTTGCGATGTTCTTTATTGCAAATCCATCCTATTTAAAGTTACACTTCCGGTATCCCTTAACCTGTGGAAAGTCCCCAAAAATACCTTTCTACCCGTCGATTTGGGAATCTCCTTTTGTTATTCGGCCAATTTTTAACTATTTCAGCTTAAAATACCCGTAGTTACCGCTTGGTTTTCCAACTGTGTATAATCCATGTTTTTCTGACTGATCCTCTTTTACAGAAAAATATAGGTATTAGTAACAGAGTGTCGGAATAGTCCCAGGTACTGCTGGCTAACACAAGCTAATTACGGCTATAAAATAAATTCCATCAATCTTTTTATGACTCTTCAGCAGCAATAATCAAAACTAATTACCTAATTATGCTAAACAAACTTTTCCGATCATTTTTGAAGGCATTTTGTTCATTTTACGACTTTTGCAATTCTAGGGAAATAAAACAGTAAGACACCAGTTAAGGTTTTCTAAGCAACAAATTTTACTACCTCTATATAACCTAGACATATTCTACCTTGTTTGCTTTACGTGAGCTTCCCTGGTCTGACCATCTGTATCTTCCCCCTTACGAAAACCGCTTGATGCTTATTGACTTGCAGCCTTTATGGAAGCGGCGCGACCTCGCTGGTATTACATTCATCCATCAGCTGCTTTCTGGGGAGATTGATTGTCCTTCTCTGCTTCAGTGGATCTTTTTCTACACCAACCCCCGCTATGTCAGGTCGGCCCCTCTCTTTCGCCCTGCTTACCACCGCACCAACTACGGACTTGCCGAGCCTCTCACCCGTATGCTTCGAAAGGCCAACTCCCTTCCCTCCTTCGACTTCCATCTCTCTAAATCGTCTCTAAGGAACGAATTCCACCACAGTTACTCTTGAATTGTTGTTCTAGGCCCCTTTCCCTTTCCTTAGGTTAACTTAATCTAATTCTGCCTTCCCGTTTTGCTGTTTCCCTAGCTTATAAGTTCAATTTAATTCTAAGCTTTAATTGTTAATGTTAAATAAATAAATGTTACGTAGCTTGTATATATTAAGCGAATTAAATAAATAAATAAACAAATAAATAGATCAAAAGATAAAAATAAATTAGTGATGTGCATACTATGGAAAATTGGATTTTACGAATCACCTTTTAACTCCCAAATGGTTGAAATTATCCCCCACCTGCCTATGTCTATGTTTCAACTCGCTCATTTGGGCGTACCCACTAAAAACCACCCTGTATATTTGTTTTTAAAAAACGGTTTATCCAATATATTTGAAACTTTGTATGTTATTTATTCATACTTTCAGTTATTACACAAAGTTTTTTTCTTAAACCTAAACCATTTTAAACTGGTGGAATTATAGTAATGCTTTCCGGGACAGTTTCAGCGGGAGTTGTGAAATAATGTAAGCTCTAGCTTCTGCTATATTGATCGGAAACTAAAAGGAAATTTGCTGTAGTATTATCAACATTTTAGGAATATCTAATATTAGGAAATTTAATTAAAAATATTTGGGTTTCAACTACTTTTGCTTCAAAAAATGATCTTCTGATTTTTTAAAACTCAAAGTTTAAACAAAATTATATTGTTTTTGAAATCTATCCAAAATATCAGGACGATCGATAAAGAAATTTTTGAGTTATCTCTTATGTTAATTATAAATTGAGAAAAATATTTTTAAAGCTTGGATAAACGAGAATTCAAAGACTTTAGTGAAATAAAATAAACACTTTCTTGGGCTATAACATCAGATGCACTTTTAATATAATTTTAAAATTTTGGTGAAATATTCCTAAAATATACCAACATTTTATGAGAAAAAAACCAAACTGTGTTTTAAAAATGTTAAGGGTTTTTCGCCCTTTAAGGAATAAATTGGAAAGTGGTAGGAAATGTCGCGGGTACTCTAAAATTCGTGCCAAAAAATTATAAAATTAAGAACTATTCATAAAAATTGTTGTTCAATATGCACAAACGCATTCACATTTGCCTTTTTGAAAATAGTGTTAAAGTACTGCTCTGGTCTTGTCACAATAAAAAAAGGTTCAAAATTTTGAATATGATTTTGATTTTCGATTTCTTTGCATAATAAATATTAATAAATGAATTTATTTGTTACCAGATTCGCGTGGATAACTAGGGCTAGGCTAAAGATTAGCTAATTATTTGCTATTCAGTGTAGTTAAAGCTATTAAATAATAGAAGCAAATGCATTATCTTCTTTAGATCCATCAGGATAGTAAAAACATCAATAAAAAGCCATACAAAAGAAAAAATGTCTCATTTTTGGAATACACGCCATAATGTTCATTAATTTAGTTGCAGATAAGTAAGTCCGATTAGAGACTCACTTGTAAAAAAATGAGTACACGACCATTCTATGGTATAGAGACACTTTATGTAAAAATCTCGATTTAATCAGCATTTCCGGATGATGTCGTGCACGGGCGCTGGAGATGTCTATTTATACATATCAAGGTAGCAGCGACATTATTAACATCATCATTCATCTCATCAAAATAGCTGCACATTGGACGCATGCCAAACAAACGCCTCAGTTGCATTGCTATTGAACTGATTCTGCGCAAATGACAATCTTTACCTTTTGACCCATATGCATATCTCTTTTATTTATTTTTTTTATTTTTTATTTCTTAAGTTTTGCGTGTTTTCATTTGCATTAACAGAATTGGAGATATGGACCAAATGATCGGAGGTGTTAAGCTCGAGTGGCTTGATGACGAGTATTTGACCAGAATCTTATCATCGTACGAAAGTAATCTTGTAAAACTGGGTAGTTTCCAGATAAAACTTGCGACTAGTAAAGGTGAAAATTATGCAAGCGTTATACATCATGTAACCGCCGATTATCGGATAACGGATGTTGGTGGTGATAGTGAGGAAAAATTCGTTTCAATGATAGTCAAATCTCGACTGGACAATGAACTAATGGCAGAAATTCAAGCGGAGGTGAACGTCTTCCAGCGGGAAGAACACGTTTATTCAGTCATAATGCGAGCTTGCGAGAAACTTCTACACACAATTGGGGATGATACTCTTTTTGGTCCAAGGTATGGATTTCTATGTTATTCCATAAAAATAGTAACATAAAAAAACTATGTAGAGCTATATACACAGATGATCGGGTCATTGTGCAGGAAAATCTTAAAGAAAAAGGATATGGAATTTTAGATGTTAAGAAAGGGTTAGATTTTGAAGAGTCCCGTAGAGTTCTTGAAAAACTTGCAAAGTTCCATGCGACTACAATGATTTTACATCAAAAGGTGAATATCGTTTTTTCTGTTATAATATTTAAAGAAATTAATGTGTAATTTTTGTAGGATCCAGATATGTTTAGGTACCATCAAAACAGTAACTTGGGAGAAGTTGAAACACCTTTGCATGATTTGTTTAAAAATTCATTAACGACTTGTATTGAGTATGTTAAAACTGTTCCACGTTTGGAACCGTATTTAGAAAAATTACAAATATTTAGAAAGAGCCTAATTAGTAAGCTAATGAAAGTTTTCACGCGCACTTTTGGCGGTCTCAATGTTTTAAATCACGGTGATATGTGGGTAAATAATTTGATGTTTAAAAAGAATCCTGATGGGAGCATTGCTGATGTTCTTCTGGTGAGTATCAATAATTAAATAAGAGCTTCTTCAATGTTCTGTAAAATTTATAATTTTTCAAAATTATTTTTCTAAAATTAAAAGTGATTTTCCAGATTAGGTGCTACTAGGCTAAGGCGTCATTCAAAAAATGTTTTTACTGACAATTTTAATAAAAATTGTAATCAATAAGAGATAATTTGAAAGACAAGTTAATTTTTACAAATTACGACGTTTTTACCAAATGTTGACTTATGGTTCTTATAAGGTCTTTGCACTCTTCCATAGTAATTTGTACAAAACTTTTCTTTATTTTTTCTAGTTCGTGGATATTTTGAGGCGCTTGGTGCGATGTTTCAAAGTAGACCAAGCTATTTTAATCGGCGACATATCTGAGGTATATGGAGGTCATTACAAAGCAATGATATTTTCATCCTCTAAGAATTTTAAAACCTTTTTCCGGTGTGGATAGGGGCATAATCCTGCTGCAATAAAAATTCATACCTAATTCCTTCTTTCACGTATTGCCAATTAGATTGATATCGCCGTTGACTTTACCTTTTAGGAATATTTATTAATTTTTCCACTCGATTTATGCATAGACGTCCCCATACCATTAAACCCTTTTCAAGTGCCTTAAATGTTGGCCTGGTGCACTTGCAAAATAGAGTCATACCAATTTTCCTCCATATATATACCCTGCTGTGAGAGCATTCCCACCGAATCATGGAGTCATCAGGTCAAAGTACTGAAAACCAATACCCTTCTGGTTTTAGAATCTTTATGGAGCCTTCTATGGTTCGTCAGTCTTCATTCTGAAGTTGGGCATGCATTTTTCGGAACTGAGAGTAATGAGAGTCTTCTTATCAAAGTTGGAAGTGGTTCTTGTTCTGCCCTTCCGTTTTATTGGATTTATACGAAAATGTTGATTGAACATCTGAATCATTTTTCCAATTGCCGCGTACGATTTTTGGAAAATTTGGGAATTTCTAATGAAATTGCCATTTTTGTGCATTTCGATTATGGCTTTACGTTCTTTCTTTGGCAATTCTTTAAAATTTCCCACTTTAGGCTTTATAATGAATAAAAAAGCTGGATTGACTAAATATTTAAAAATCACCATTAAATCTTACCAAATCTTTGAAATTAATCTTTGTTTTAGATTAGTCTCTTTTAATAGGAGTTACTGTGTGTAATTCGATCACTCAGTTAATAATAGTAAAAAAACGTTGCGCTAGAAATTTGTTTTTGTAAAGTCAAAAATTGAACTAGTATTAATAACTGCAACAGTTCTAAAGAAAAAAGTGTGTGATTCAGAGCAGACGTGGCTAAAATTGTGGTGGGGGTAGGTTTCCTCAAGAATTTATAATATTAAAACGCATTATTGAATGTAAACCAGTAACCATTGGTTAAATATTTCTTGAGTAACGTATAGTATAGTTTTGAGTATTAGATTTCATTTTTGAAACTTTTATAAAAATTCTTGGAAGGAAAAATTCGATCGATAATTTGAAAAAATATATAAATTATAAAATTTGCAATTTGTTTCTGTTATTAATTCTTTACAGCCCTTACATGATTACCAAATAAATTAATTGAATTATATTATATTATATCATGTTTAGATCGATTATCAAGAGGGATATTATGGCTCACCAGGGATCGATTTAAACTATTTCATCTATACTTCCATACAGCAAAATGTTTACATGAATCGTTTGAAAGAACTAGTTCAAGAATATCACCGAGTGCTTGTGAAAGTTTTGAAGGCACTTGACTATAACCAAAAAATTCCAACTTTAGAGGACGTAGAAAATGAAATTCGGTTGAAAGCCGACCACGGTTAGTATGTATAATATTTAATTTTTTATTTAATAGATTTAAAATTTTAAGCTTTATTTAAACTTTATAGGACTGGCGACAGCTGCTTGTATCATGCCAATATTAATAAGCGAACACCAGGAATTAGCCGATCCAGAAAATTTTCTTACTGATACAGAAGAGGCTAAGGCAAATAGGCTAATTGTTTTTACGAACGAAAAGTTCGCGGATTTATTAGCAGTATTTTTGGAAGATTTCTCAAAACAAGGAGTTCTTTAATTTTACAATTTTAGCGTAATTTTATTATTCATTATTAAATATTGTGCCAACAAGTATATCTTTTATTGAATCTTACTGATATATCTCATTGAATCTTACTTGTTTGGGCAAATTTGATATTGCATGGCTGGAGAAAGTAAAAGTGCCGGATTAGCCACGCACTAAGAGTAGTAATTGCCATCCTTGCCGGAGCATAACTTTTTTAAGCGAAACTTCTTTAGGTGCATTAGAGTGAATTTGTTTGATATCACAAAATATGAAACGGCTTCACTCGATGCGCAGTGTGTATGTGCGTACATAACGTCAAAATATTTTGATTGGATTTTTCATGGTATTATTTTAACCACTTTAAAAGAAAAAATGAATTGAAGTCAAAGGTTACTGAAATTAACTTATGAGAATTTTAGCAACTTTATTAAGGAATTTTTGTACTTAAAGGGCTTTTACAAGCTCTTTTCGATCCGATTCAAATGGATTCGACAATAGGGGCCATTGTTTTTTGCCGGTCGCAGCGCTGTGGCGTTGACGTTTAAGGTAAGACATTTTACTAGATTACTGTATACCCAGTAATTGAAAATTAATTAACATGAATTGATTATCAGAAGCTTCAATTCGTTATTCTTCATATTTCGAATTAAAGTCCTAGTTTTTCCCAATCACAACGTATTAGCCAATGAGAAAGTAGCAAAGAACTACTATTTCCTATGTCTTATCTAAATTCTAATAAGAACGAAAGAGATAAGAATAGGCAGCCAAAAATTCGTGAATACGTCACGAGTGTCCCATCTAATAATTCATGATCTTTGCGATCAAACCAACTTCGGCGGTTGCCCCGCCTATGCCAAGTATGTCGAAAGACGAGCAAAACTCAAGCGTGCTCTGGGGAGTCAGCGCGCGGCGAGACACGTCTCTGTTAACAGGGCAGTCAGCTTTCTATTTTTAATATGCGAAAATCTACCCACCGCTGGTTCGTCATATGTTTCGGTCTTGAGGAGGGACCTCAACACTCCCTCTAAGGCAAACAGACTGTCTAATTTCTTGAATGAAAAAGAGAACCTCTTCGGAACTTCCTGCTCATCTTGAATCTGAAAAATATTTAAGGGTTTGTTCTCAGCTACTTCAATCTGCCGGTGGACAGCAGGTCTGAGGACTTGTTGAAGTTCTACATGTTACTTTTCTCACCATGAATGTTCTGGCCTGGTTCTAGCATCTACCCAACGTATCACCATGAACTAACTTTGATTTCTTCTATAACCTTGCAAACCCCAGACTTCATAAAGGATAACAGTTTTACTGCCAGTGGTATGTCGGATATGACCGACTGGTCTCGACTTTTCCATAATTGTAGGAAATTTTAAAGGTGATCTCTCGAGTGCCTTATGCTATTCTCCGGTTCCCTTCTGCGACCTTTGCTTAACATTGTCTCTTGTTATTCTCTAGATTAAGCTACTTGTATTATATGTATAAATCTCTCACATTTCATTCAATCTCTGTAAGCGGTTGTTAATTTGATTTGCTAAATCATAACTTTACTTTTAGTGCTACTATGCTGGCAACACCACTCTCTCTCTGAAATCCTCTTGCTTTGTATTGGATGTTATTTCTATTAGCTTGAACTGAAGAATCAAAGATCATCAAATACAAGATGTGCCACTCATGGCCTTGATCCTGTTAGTCCACCGTCCTTGCAGATTTTGCTAAAAGTAGATAATAATAAAGGGCTCACTTGTAAGAGAGAGACAAAAATTTAGGGGGCGGCGGAATGAAAATTAAAACCAGCTTTCATCACCCAGAGTAGCGTACACGCTTGAACACTTTGTCTCGCCTTTAAAAATGCACAGTGAAAAAATGTAAACAGCCCGCATCTGTATGTATGCTCTGTGTGTGCTGCCTGACTTTTCCCCAGTCTCGATTCAGGATTTTCCTATGCCTAAGCATTGTGTGGGGACGGCACTAACACTATGCATGCAAAGGCACACAGCGCAACAGAGACTTTGTCCCGCCTTTAAAAATGCGTGATAAAAAAACGCTGCACATTATTGTTTACACAGTAAGTTCTATAGATGAGAATATTTGGCTACCTATTCTTATCTCTTTCGTCCTTATTGGAATTTAGATGAGGCATGGGAAGCAGTAGTACTTTGCTGCATTATCTAATCGGAAAATTTTCTCCAGGCAGTTTTAGAAATTGCCAATTGAATTGGTTAGAGCTTTGGGTTTGTATAGAGAGTGTCACATCTTGTACTTGATGATCTTTGCTGCAGCACCTGCCCCGGTGGTTATGTTGGCTGCATACCCTCCGAAAAATTTCATATGTAAACGCCGGGAGCAGGCGTGTTCAATTAATACTGTATTTGTTAAATAGTCATAGTCAGCACAGCAGTCACCCGTAGGTTTTGTACACCAAGTTTTAAGCCAGGCATTTTTATAGCCAGCGACATACTCGTACAATATTGTCTGTAATTTAGGTGTTAGCCTACATTTTAATTCTCCTGTACGTTGTTAAGCCTTATTAAATAAAAAGTTCAACTTGATGTTGAATGTGCGAACTCCGCCTTTGGTCACTGTCAGGTCAAACTCTTTCTACTTTAATATCCTAGTGATTGATTTTTGAAAATTGAATCACCGAATTGGGTAATCGTCCCTTAACTCCATTACAACTGATTCCTAGCTTTCTGTGTGTGCTGTCCTTGAAGTTTTCTATATTGAAATATTCGCCTGCATTGACCAATCTATTCCCTATCAACCTTGGAGAGACCATGCTTCATCTTCCCTGTGGTATAACAAAGAACTCCGATTCTTACGGAATAGGAGAAATGAACTGTGGCAGGCATCCCTGCTCCTTTTTTAATATTTTTGGAAAGGAAATTAGGATAGTAGATTTTTTAAAAGAAAAAAGAAAATAGTGATGCGTACAACGGTCATAAATAGTAAGACAGATGTGGATAAATTACGGAAGTGGGCATCTTCTGCAAATGTTGCCAATATGTGCATTAAAACTTAGCCAATTGTGGAAGGTTACCCCTAAATTTTTAAATTGAAAAATCTCAGTTAAAGCCACAGCAAGTCTTAAGGAATTTTAATCCTAAAGAAGTTTTGAAATTTGTGTGCTCTTTTTATAATTCTGTTTAGTTATGCGCCATATCAAGAGATGGTACAGAATGGAATTATCTGGGAACAGAACCAACCCCTATTGAAGCAGTGACGGTTCTGTGTTTTATTTCCCATTTATTACACAGGGTAGCATACGCTAAGTTAGTACTTTCATCACATCCGCGATATAATAAACGGCTGGATTACTCCTTTTTATGTTTTAACTCTAGTAAGAAGCGTTGTAGGTCACAACTCGCTTGTTTGGTAACCATATCATCAAAATAAGATGGATAGAATTGATTCTTGTATAGAAATTTTGAGAGTATTTTCATTTAGCTGATGTATGCCTATTACAAAAATGGTAATATTTTATTAACAAAAAGTATTATGAAAAGGTAAGACTATGAAAATAAATTTTGTTTTTAATTCGAAAATGACGAACATCTTAATTTTATTATTTTTATACGATGATATTGCAATTCTTTAATTTCAACCGTAATACTTTTAATTACAATTGTTTAGTTTTTCCTTTGTTAGCCATTTCCAATGTCATTTCTTATGTTTCTATTATATAATAAGAAAAACGTATTGAATTGCGATATATTCTTCTGTGCATATATAGTTTAAAGCAACTTTTAATTTTTAAAATAGTTTGAAATAATTGTACCTTAAATTGGCCACAGCAATCTCTTATAATTAATAATATCTATATAATTTTGACATTCCCACGGATAACAATTTAAAAAGAAAAACAATTCATTACTGTACAAAAATACAAATATTTTGCTAAATTAACTTAATCGAAATCAAGAAGTCCTCGTCTATCAAAAACTGGAAGAAGCCTCTTTAAATTCTTCTGAACTTTTTCGTTTTCATATATCGTTTTCTTGAAGTTTAATGCTCGTTCATCGTTTCCCATGAGGGCATTAAAGTCGGCGTTGTCTGTTTGTTCGTTGAGCATCAGTGGTTGCGTTATAACAGCCGAAGAAAATGCTGTAATGGACCGAAATTGTGGTCTAATTTAATCAAAAATTGAATTATTATAATTACCATAAAAGCTTTTCTCAATGATTTGAATCCATAGTTCATGCAAGCTTGGAATGTGACCTTTGAAACCGATTTTCCGAAGAGTATCAACTAAGATGGTGTGATAGTATTGGACCAATTCTTCTTGATGATGCAGTCGGAGCTCTTCTCTCAAAGAGGTATTGAAATAGTAATGAAGGTCAATTGCTGGCGATCCCCAGCAAGTGAATTGGAAATCAATCATAAGTCCATCTTTTAGATTTTTCTTATTAGTGTCAGCGTACGTAAACATAACATTGTTGACCCACAGATCGCCATGGGCTAAGGCGTTGAAGTAATTTTCTTTAACATCAAAAACCCTCTTTCCATATTCCATGAACATGGGTCTCATTTTCAGTAATTTTTCTCCGTATTTCTTGTAATCATCACCCCACTGACAAACTGCTTGACCACATGCAACAAGGTTACCTTCAAAAAAGTGACTAAAAGCATCTGTGTGCCTGTTTATCAATCCACGATCGAATTTTTCGAGTACACCTGGAGAACGTTCGTTAAAAACGGCAGAAGCAGCATGCATTTTGGCCAACTTTCGTAAAACTAATTTAGCATGATCCATGTCTAATCCTTGAAGTCTATCAGCAAGGACATAAGACTTAACACTAAGATCCTCGAAGAGTAAAGCAGAGTGATTGTAGTCAACGAAAATAGTGTCGGCGAACAGTTTCTCATCATCTCCAAATTCTCTTAGGATCTTAATAATGTTCGGTAGAACGTTTTCGTAGATTTCCAATTCTTTGCTATAAACCTCATACTGACCAATGGTTTTGTAAGCGAACTCATTTCCCACAAATGGCATTTTTAATATAATCCTTTGCTCCCGTGGTTCACTACTTAATCGACAAATATATTTCACATTTGCACGTATCATCACACTCGCGTAATTTTCACCCTTCGCTGTAGCGGGGGTGTACACAACATCGATAACCTTAAGGGTTTCGTCTTTTTTATACTTTATCAAAGCATTCTGTATATATTCAGTTGTAATCCAATCTGCAACCGGTTCAAAATTCAAAACTGAAGAATTGTTTAGTTCAGGCATTGTGGACGGTGTTTTACATGCAATAGACTCTTTAAATTGAGATGCTGTGGCCTGAGGTACTTCAGACGAAAATGCCAACGAAATTGCTTTTTATATCTATTTAAGTTACAATCTTGGCTTATCTTCGGAGCTAAAATGATGCTTGATAGTGGGGCAAATATTTAATTTTGTAATGCGCGTCCACTTTGAGTCCCATGTGCGAGAATTGTACGGAAGCTGATGTTTGCCGTCACTTTTATCATAATTGAAATTTGCATTTTAACTTTATTGCAGCTTAGATTTTATCTTAATCTTTCAAGACAGTATAATTACATTCTCCAGAGTCCAGATTAATAATGAGACGTATGGAGCCTTTTTAGAATATATTTTGAGCATCTTTTGCTTTATAAGTGAGTAAGTACCCGAAATCACAATGCCTACTGTTGTGGCTCAGTATACTTCTACTGATTCCACACTTTCTTCGTTACAGAACTTAGTCAAAGATATTCAAAAAATAAAAAGCAATTTGTAAATATTTTTTCAGCTAGTCTTCACTGAATTAAAATATAAAATTATTCACATCTCTTAATCAGAACATCTTAAACTACAACAATATAAAATAAAATAAAAATTCTTTTAATCTATCATTTCTTCATTTTTATTTATGGGGTCATCCCCTATATTACTATAAAAATCCTTGGAAATAAGCTGACAAAATGAGCTTAACAAAATTATTAATGTTTTAGATACTTGTACTAGCTACAACTATTAAATAATTAGTTATTAATGTTTCAAAAATAACGTGGTTTTATGGGAAGTTCCATCACTGTATATACGAGTACATATGAGTATGTACATAGTAACGAGAATTATTTTGAACAAATTTAATATTATTTGTTGTAAAATTTGAAAGAAATCACTCATTTATAAATATATTTTGTTACTATCTTTCGGGGGGCCTCTGATAGTTCAGTTGTTAGCGCGCTGTCCTACCGTCCCAGAGGCTGTGGGTTCGAATCCCACGAATAACCATGGTCTCCTGCGCTACGTGGTAACAAAATGGGCCAAAATTGGCCTAAGTGTGCCTTTCTAGGCAGCCACAGCAACCTAACCTAACCTACTATCTTTCGGGCCTTTATTTACATATTGTTCAACATTAGAGGCAGCTGGGATGTAACCAAAATCTGCCACGCCACGCCACGTTCAATGCTGCATAAGATTGATGGACAACTATATATAAATGAAGTTAAACTTGAAAAAAATGCTAATCTTTATTTGAACAGAATGATTTATTCAATCTAAAAATCCAGACAATTCGAATTCTTTCAGAGTCCTTTGAATAAAGGCTTTGTAGCGTGGATTTTGGATATTTTCCCGTCTGAATTGTTCGCCGCTTTCGGTACGATCAAAAAGCTGTTGTAATTCAGTAAAGTTTTCTTTTTCCATTAATATCAAAGGCGCTAAACATACAGCAGCAATGACCGCTGTGAAATAGAAAATATATATTATATATATATATATATAAATAAAAAGCAATAAGTCATCTCATTCATTATGTAAAATTATGAATTAAATCTTAGTTTAGATAATACAAGTAAATATTACGTATTTACGTCGGCAGTTTTGATTAATATTTCTGCTATCTCTGTAGCAAATATTTGAAGTAGTTTCTTTTTCTAGATATACTTACCATGCAAACTTTTGCCAATCATTCCTATGTGTATATCACGCAGTGTTGGAATGACGCCTTTGTAGCCAAGCCTCTCCAGCGTATCTTTCAGATGGAGATGATACTCTCGGATTATAAATTTAAAATGTACCTTTCGTACGTTTTCATTGACTGAGCCGAATAATAAATAATTTAGATCGATCGCTGGGGAGCCATAGTAAGCGAGTTGATAATCAAACTGGAAGAATAAATATGAATATTATTAGAATGCGCCAACGAAAATATATATGAGTATGTAATTTATACCGGTGGCATTTCTCATTAGAAGTTAGAATCACATCAATCAATGTATTGAAAACTAAATTCTAAATAGCTATGGAATTTGTGTGATCAGACCATTGAACACTAAATTGTAAGATTGAAGGTCCGATTCCTAAAAAAAATTATTCAAACGGTAATTCATGGGTCCCAAGAATTACCGATTGTTTCACTAAAATCTATTTTCGATGAAGAAATTTCGGGTATTTGGGTATTCACAAATTAGGCAAACATTATTAGAAAATAATGTGGAGGAATGGAAAGTCCCAAATGGAGCGGGGTTTTAGCCGGTAGGCCCAGCTTTTGCTGGGGAGTCCTGCACATCGTGCGTAAGGGCATTTCTCCGCTCCCATACAAAAAAAAAATTATTATTATTCGTAAAGTTACGGTTACTGCCGTATAGGGGCACCGAATCCATCGGTGTCGCTATGCGAACGGAGTTCTCACCCGAACCTTGCATAGAGACGGCCGTGTATCCTCCTGCACGGACGATGCAGTGATCCGGGGAGGGGGTGCAGCTGGAGGTTGAGGTGAATGTCTGCCTGCGGGATTTGGGATCCAACACGCCTCTTTGCTGCATTCGTAACCCCGCGGACCTGCGGCTCTAGGAAGTAGCACACTCTAGAACTAGGGAAAACACTCGCGCTGATCCTCAGGTCAGCCGGGAAATGTGTAAGGGAGGGTTTTTCTGGAGGTCTACAGAACCCTCGGAGGCAGGTCACTGGTGATTCGGGGCCTGTTCGAAGAGGGGAAAGGACGGCGGGAGGTTGAATTTTCCCCTATGGAGCACGGGGGTAGCGGGAGGCGTTTTGCTGGCGATTTCCTCGGCTATGGTACGAGAACACGAGTCCGTGCCTGAATGTGGGAAATATTATACCCATTGGGAATATAATTATGAACACCATAAGGAAATCGCTTGGCGAGGAGAAGGGAAGGGGCAGTCCGCCTGCCGATCCCTTCGCCAGAAAGTCGCGGGTGCTCCGGTTGGTGGTGGGCCGAGAACGCCCGCCACCAGGGAGATTCGGAGGCCTCTCCCAGAATCGGCCAGACTGGCGACCAGGCTGGCGGCGGTAAAGGAAAGCCTTGAGAGGGGCTTCCTCCAAATGAAGGCGACAATCCGGGAGATGTTGGCTGCCTTGAGAAAGCAGCCCAACGCCTCTAGGGTAATTAAGGGCGGCTTGCCGGCCTAAGATTAGGACCGTTCGGCAGAACAGGGCAGGCGAGGTCCTCCTCGAAATTTCGACGGCGGCCTTTTCGGCCGCTCTGAAATCCGCAGTCGGGTCAGCGAGCGCTGTTAAGGAGCTGGTCCCCGGAGCCTCCCTGGAGATCAGGGAGCTGGACGGCTGCACGACCGCGCTGGAGGTGAGGAAGCCCTTAGAAGGGACCTCGGGTGCTACAACGGTCACCTCCGGGTTACGCTGACCCGCACAAACGTCCACCTTTTGACGTCCTGGGTACAGGGTACAGGTACAGGTACGTCTCCCTGCCGACGGAGAGTTTGGCTGCAGGACTGGCAGGTGGTTAAGGACTATACAGCCAGCGACCATCAATATATTATATTTTGCGTGTGTAGTATGGGGCCAGCAGGGGCAGGGCGGCGAGTGGTAAATTCGACAATGAGTCTCATTTGTCGGGCTGGCCGGGAGGCCGCGCCGAGGAAAAGGCCTGGCAGGGAGGGGAGACGTTCTGCCTACTGGTGGACGGATGAGATCGCGGAACTGAGGCGGAAGTGTCGGACTCCGCTGTCCACACATGAAGGGCAGACAGAGACGAGGTGGAGAGGGTGACTGGCAGCATAACCCCTGACAATATAGTCGAGGTTATGCTGCATGGGAGGTATTTCTGGCGAAGAATCGCCCCTTTCGTGAAAGGGATCCTTTGCCAGAATGAAGCGCCTGTTAGCGTAGGAGGGCCTTACAAAGAGGGGGTAATATAGAACTCCACCCTGAAGTAATGTTTCACAGACGGTTCCGAGGTGGAGCTCCTGGAGGAAGGGAGTGGGGTTTTAGCCGATATGCCCAGCTAAGCTGAGGAGTTCGGTACACTGTGCGTAACAGCATTTACCCGCTACCATAAATAAAAAAAAATAATAATACGCAAAGTTATTATTACAATAATTCTAATTCAAATTACCATTTTTATCTTTTATATTCTTATTGTATATTGATTTTTTACGTTGATTTAATTCAATTAGAAAATAAAAATAAAACTAATATCTCATTTAATAAGAACCGAACTCCCATATTTGGGAAGTTAGTATGCACATTTCTTCGCATAAATGTTAAATAATGGCAGCATTTGGTGTTCTCTTCCTTAGTTATTTTACTAGGTAAATATGTATAAAACGTTATTCGTGATTATAATGTTCGAACACACTCGGACCTAGGAAATTCAAAAAGGTAGTACTCTTTGAACTATTCAATTTTATTTCACCAATAAAAGCTATTTACTCATGAAAACTTTTCGTTAAATCTTTAGAAATCTGTTCAAATAGAGCTACACAAAATAAGCAGATTTGTTTAGTAAATTTGTTATATAATACTTGTTGCATTTTTAATCTAGTTCATTAGATTGAGTTTATCAAATAAAAAATAAAGGATAAAGTATAGTTCTCTTGTAGTATTGATAAAATGGTAGTTTTGGTGTCAAAAATTCAATTTCAAAGACTAGCGATTAATATGTCAAGGCGATTTTCATAAAATATAATCGAAAACATACCGAAGTTTTAGCCTTTTACAAAACTATCTGCTTTTAACTACTCTTCGTGCACTTGATCATATTTAATAGCATTTTTGTTTTAAATGACTTTGCTAGGCTTACTCTAACGGGTGACAACTAAAATTTGGGAATGAATTTGAGTAAATACTAAGATTTTGTTAATAAAATTTATTTAAATAAATGGTTGTATTGTTTGAAGACACACGAAATACCATCCACTTTCCTTAATGGATTGTAGAAAAAGGTCCATTATCGGCGACAATTCGCAACTTTCTGAGAATATGTTCACAAACCGTTTGTACGCCATTGGGATCAATTTCTTTTATACATTTTCTAATGCATGTTTTCAACTGCTTTATATTTTTAGCTCTCCATCCATTTTTGTAAACTTTTGAAGCAAGTGCACCAAAAAAATCTTCAATTGGGCGGCACCGTGGAAGATTAGATGGATTTTTCTCCTTTGGAACAAATGGTATATTTTTAAGTGTAAGGTAGTTTTGAGTTTTTACCGCGTAATGCGGTAACTAAAATAACTCTCATCATCCAAAACAAAATTAATTTTTCCCTAATTTTTTAACATCCATCGGCAGTTGCTCCTGGCAACCTTCGGGCGACCTCTGCTTCTTTCTCACTTTGATGTTGAGCTTTTTTAACACTTTTTCTATATATTGCTGACTACAATTGAACTCTTGAGCTGCATCTCTTTGACTCACGCCACTCTTGTTGTTAAATTTACGCTTTGAATTTTCAACTTTGTTTTTTGTCATAATAACGGCTTTCCTGCCAGATCCTTTTTTCCTTTCACTCATTAGATTCTTTAGAACACGGTATACAGTACTTTTAGATACTCCTTCTGTTTTAAAATGTGTAACGGTAAACACTTTACCACGGCTTTCATTAATTTTGTAAAATTGTACAATGCGCTCACGGAGATGCTCCTGCTTTGATGCCATTTCAATTACTAGCTTTATGCACAGTAGTCTGACAACTCTTTAGCATAATAGAGAGGATTCAAGTAGTTGGCTAAATAAACAAAAGATTTTAAAATCGGACGGATCTTTGTGAAAAAATGAATTAAACTTTGTCTCAAATTTTAGTTGTCACCCGTTACTTTAAAATTTAAGTAACACAAAGTTTTGTAATCGAAGTGATTGTATAGTATATGTAGCCCTGCCAAAATGAAAGAAAACAAAAATTACCAGTACCATTATCATTAGTAAGATTACTAATTACGTTTTTCGACATTACTCAGGATTACCCAATAGTATTCGGCATCTTTGAGTAATGTTGACTAATATTAGGTAATATTAGATAATGCCGTTAGGTAATGTTTAGTAACGCGAGGTAATGTAATACTGAGTAAGGAAGAGAAATACCAGGTAATGTTAAGTAAGAATAGGTAATGCGAAGTCATAGAAAAAAAATCAATTTTTTATTTAATTTAAAGTTTTTTAAAATCATTTGTATTTACCAGTATTACATCCTCTGGAACGTATTCGTCATTGCATTGGAACATCATATTATTCACCCAAAGATCTCCTAAATTCAGCACTCGAAATTCACTCAGATTTGTGCGATACATTTCCACACATTTTGGGATGATCGTTTTTCCTAAATCAAAGAGTTTTGCGGCAATTTCCTCGTACCCAGTCCACTCTTGAACTTCTTTCGCCAGTGAGTTAATGTTAGCAGGGAAAAAATCTAAAAAATCTTGCCTCTGGGGATTACTCGAAATAGGTCCTTCTATATAAAGTCGCATTAAATCGGGACTCTGGGAAGCGATCACAGCTGAACTAGCATGCAATTTAGCAATTTTACGCACAATCGGCAGGACATATTCCAAATTAATTAAACGGCCTCTTTCGAGCATTGCAAAATTACTACGTTTCATATCTTCTAAGATGAGTAGTACGTCTGGAAAATCGGTTGTCGCAAAATAACATAGTGGAGAAATTTTTGTTGTATCATTGACTGACTCAAGCAGCTGTGTGACTTTTGGAAGTATTTTTGTGTAAATTGAGATTTCACGTTCGAATAGTCGATTTTTATGTGCTATTAAACCTGCGGCTCCTTTTGGATGGACCTAAAAAATTACGAAAAGAATATGAAAGTAAAAATATGAATTAATGAAAGCTATTCAGATGTCGAAAAACCAAATAACTGAAGGGTTTTCTAATAGGGACATAACAATTTTATATTTTAATACGAACACACCCTTAAACGTTTTGCATGTTCTGTCAACGTTAAAACGTAAGTTAAAGTTTTTATTTATTTTTATCATGGTGAAGTTCACGAACCATAATTCTGAGTCGGTGGTTGCAACTTTAAGAGCACTTACTCCAATTTTCGGTCGTAATAATCATTTTTGGTTTAATAGCCTTGTTAATAAGCAAAATATGCGTTATTGTACAGCAATAAACCCACATGTACTTCAAGAGACTCCATTGCAACTAGAAAAAGTGACCGTGTGGTGTGGATTGGAGGTGTGGTTAGATTGGATGAAAATTATTTCCATGTTACGATTGATCTATCGTGCCAGTCTGGAATACTATTTTTGGCCAGAATTGTATGAAAGTGGCACAAGTGATATGTTCCAACAGGATGGTGCCACATGTCACACAGCTGGTTAAACAATTGAAGGGAAAGTTCGGTAACCATGTAATTTCGAGAAATGGTGCGGTGCGAAATTACTAACGTTCTGGCCGATATGTGTGAAATAGTGGTGGAAAATTGGATCCAACGAATCAATCGCTGCAAATGTGCTCGCGTATTGTAACCTTATAACGTAACGTAATATGCGTATTGTACCTGGAAACAAATTCAGCTCCATATCTCAATTATTATGTGTTTTATTTAAATACAAAATTGTTATATCTTTATTGAAAAACTCTTTATAATATATTTATAAAATTAGTTCTGAGGCAATTTTTTTATATTAACACAGTCAATTTAATGAGTTTTTTTGGTACTGTATTTAATTTCAAATCAGTAGGTCTTATTAAATTTATTTTAGTCATTTAGTCATTTAGTCAAAATTTGAAAAAGTATCCTTTCGATGAACTATGAAAATGAGCTTAAAAATAAAATATCTTGTGATTTTAATTTAAGTTCTTAAAAGCAAAGTTGCCGATTTCTACTCCTTGTGTCTTATTGCAATTTTATCAATAAAATATATTTTCATGAAGAATGCGGAACAAATATTTGGGATGGAGTTCTTTAGAATCTAAGAATCAGGATCAATTATTTTATTTCGAAAATTAACATTTGTGATATCCTTTCATTAAAAAATGTAACCTGAAAAGCCACAGTTTAGCTTATTGAGATCGAGAAAAGAGTTATCGAAGGGTTCTGGGTTTTATTGGTTTCGTGGATAGACAACAAAGAAAACAAAAAAATTGTATGCAAGGGGGGAGGGCAATCTCAACTGTAGGGCGATTAATAAATTTAAATTTTCCATTACTATTTTATTTTTATATTTTGATCAACTTAACGTAGACATCTAACTCACATCTAAAATCTACTATACCACTGTCCTTTCTAGCTATACCTAGATATACATATAGCAAGCGGGGCTTCACTTTTCAAATTATTTTGCAGAACTACAATTTTCTAAGAATAAAAATACATATGTATATCCAGACTGATGGAGATTACCTTAATCATAACCGACAAATTTTGAGCAGCATTATTTTTTTCAAACTCAATTTGTACTTGATGCATTTCGCTAGCGAAACTGAGTCCCCTGCCCCCAGCCTCGGAAGACGATAAGCATGTGACTTTGATATCATCGACTTTGTAAAACGACTTTAAGACACTCTCGACGAAAGATACTGTGAGCCACTCAGGCGTATTGTAACTTTTGGCACCGGTTCCCATTCTTTAAACTTCAAATTATTTTAAAACTGTTAGTAAATCTCAAAATAGTCTAAACATTTAAAATATTTCAAAATCACATGATACAATGAAAAAACGAGACTTTTCCAGCATTGTATGCTGACCGCTCTGCAGTGATTTAACTCAGAACTGATTGAGTTTGCTCCGATTCAGAGGCGATATAACTGAAGTGAAAAGCGCTAAGTTCTCACTTTTCAAGATTGTGTACAGTCGCGGTTCGCATACTGTGAAAAAATATATTAAGAATCTTATCTCAATCCCTACTGGTCGGACAAAGAAAAAAAGCTTAAAATGATCGATTGATCTATTCAAGAAAGAGGTTCTTCTCTTCGTGCTTATTTGAGGCGCTTATCACGTGGATATCGCGAACGACGTGCTCGTGCTGATTCTCGCTGTTTAATGCTAATTGGTGTCTTTTCTGATATTAGTATATGATAAAAAGGTTATTTCTGCTTTCTTGCCTAAGAATCCACATAATTTAGGTATTATGCGTATATTTCTTTTTAAAAACAAATATGTTTATCATAAAGATTGGAAATCTAGATAGAGCTAGAGTTCACGAGTGCAAAGAAATAAATTGCAGTTAAAATTAAGTTACATATGTATTATATGATATTCACCCTCCTTGAGTTTTTCAAGCCTCTTTTGAATCTTTATGGTCGACCTGCTTACATGGTTCGTTAGGATAAAAGTGGAAGTGATGCCTATTTTTTGAAATATCTAAAATACACATGTCAATATTAGGATTTTAGTCCTTTTACTATTGAAAAATAAACAGAAAATTGATAAAAAGTATTATTTACAACTAAATAAAAAGAAAATGGTAACCTTTATGGTTGAGGATAAATGTCTTTCATAGATCTTTTACTCGCACATAGATTTCAGAAATGAAAAATATGAACTTTTTTTTCAATTTAATGTTTTGTATACTGTGCCTTGGTTGTGAAGATATAGCCCCAGAAAGACTGCAACTTTTTTCGTTAGTCTCACCTATAGTTTCTGAAACATATATACCTAGTCTTGCCATAAATTCTGTCACACAATTTCTAATGCGTGCTTTCTCGGAAATTAGCCTGGACCTGGTACAACCGTTATGTTACACTTTGTAACAAATGAACTGTAGGGCGTAATATTCCGATCAGTTTGGTGACAGTCTTTGACTCATCATATCAATGGAGTAATCATGGAGTGGGGAGTAAAAGAAAATCCTATCGCTGTAATAGCACTCCATAAGTGTGGAAAAAATGCTTCTGAAATTTTGAATTTTTTGAAACCGCTAAAAATAACAAAAAGATTCATTTATCGTGCCATAGAACGATTTAATGAAACCTTAGGCATAGATGATAGAGCAAGGACCGGTCGTCCACGTACCGTTAGAACAGTCAGTGCCATCAAAACTGTCCAAGAGCGCATCCCTAGAAATCCACTGCGCAAACAAAAAATTTTATCGAGGGAGTTGGAAATCTGCACAAGATCGATGAGTAGACTCATTCGAGATGATCTTCATATGAAGGCTTATCGTCGGTCAACAGCCCACATGTTGATTCCACGGTTAAAGGAAATAAGATTGGAAAGATGCAAGAGTCTCTTGCTTTGGCACGCAACCAATGGTCATGAGAACATCCTCTTTACCGACGAAAAAATTTTTACTGTCGAGCAAGTTTTTAATAAACAAAATGATAAGGTTTATGCAAAATCATCAGAAGAACCTAAAAAACAACGGTTCCCAGGGTGCAACGAGGCCATCATCCAGCTTCTGTAAAGGTTTGGTGGGATGTATCCCATAAAGGTGTCACAACACTCCATTTTCGCGAAAAAGGTGTCAAAACCGGTGCGGCGGTTTATCAAACCAACGTGCTGGAAGGTGTTGCGAAACCTTTATCGCAAACTCTCTTCGGTGGACAACATTGGGTCTTCCAGCGAGACTCTGCTCCTGCTCACAAAGCAAAAAGCACACAGGAGTGGCTTCGCAACAACATTCCTGATTTTATTGCACAAGAAGATTGGCCATCCGGGCATTATGGACAGAGTTAGAGAACAAGGCCTGTAGAACTCCCCACCGCAATTTGGACAGTCTGAAAAAATCGTTGGTGAAAGCAGCAAATGAAATGTCGTTGAATACCGTGCGTGCCGCTATAGACCAGTGGCCACAACGTTTAAAAGCTAAAGGAGGTCATTTCGAGTAAAACTTTTATTAATTAATTAACAATATCTTATTAAAATAAATTTCGTTGGAATAAACATATTATCTTTTATTGTTTAGATTTTATGCTTCTTTAAAGTTGTGACAGAATGGCACGACTAAGTATATATATATATTTTAAATGATAATACGATTCGTACTGATACCAACTACCCAAGGTCAACAGTACCAACTAAAAGGTCCCAGTACCAACTAAAAGGTCAATCTTGTGTCTATCATTTTAAATATTGCTGAAATTTTTTGAATATTGCTGAAATTTGACCATACAGTAAACTCCCGTTATGTGCTTGCGTTCGGAGTTATAAGAAAAACAAAATTCTAAGTAGCCCAATAGAGCCCCCGTCGCGTTATTTTCCAGAAAATTAAAAGACAAAATAATATTCCAAATTATTTTCATTTAAAATAATTAATTTAATTTATTATTTTTTACGTATAAAGAAACAAGTCATTTTCCTCAAAAGGAAGATTTCTTAGAGGATTAATAATCTTTCTTTATCATTAAAAAAATTGATCACCAAATCAAATGCACAGACAAACTACAAATAAGCTACTACCTAGAAGGCAAGAATTCGTTTTCCAACAAACGCCAATTTTTTTTAATTTATCTTTTTTAATAATTCTGGTTTTAGCCATAACCATATTATTAAATACCCACAATTGTCAGAGCAAAAGGGCTTTCGAAAACGGACGGCCCTAGTTCCTTTCTATTTCTGAAACACTCTTTTTCATTTCATTATTTTTTAAGTGAAATCTTTTACTTAGGAGTCTTTGGGATCGCTAATTAGGAGTCTGATATAAAAATATGATAAAAACCGAAATCTACAATGGCAGATCAAAGATGGCGGATTAATACTAATGAAAAACAAAAAAATCAATAATTTTCTCGTATATTTGTAACTAATGAGTTTCTAGGGTCTCTGATTTCGTTTCTGTTTTTAAAATCCATCTTATACAGAAGATCCAATCTAAGATTTACACGAAATTGATTATTTATTTCAACTTTTAACCGCCATATTTGTTTCATCATGCTGGATTTTAGCTTTTATCGAATTTTTACATCAGAACCGTAATCAGCGACACCGAAAATCAATAATTAAAAAGTTTTACTTCAGAAATACTGAAGGAAAAAATGTATGCCTCAAAGGGTTCATTAATAAAGTTCTGCCACGGGTTCTGAGTTATTACGAAAACCCAACTCGCTTTTGACAAATTTTTTTAATAGTAGATCAAAAAATGTTTTCCATCCTTCTACTACTCCGATGCAAAACAGTTCACTTTTTAGTTAATGATTAATAAGAAAACAATAATAAATTGATCATTTACAACAAAATTCGTTAAAAACCATAAACGCAAACAAAGCAAAAAGCTTTGCCCACTATTATTAGAACTGTTCTCATCACTTAAAATTAATATTGTTTATACCTACAGCGTTATCTTAAATGATAAGCACGCATTTAACGTCTTATGAAATTGCAAATTGAAGCAAAATTTTCTTTATTTCCAGCACTTAATTTAAATTATTTACACTTACCAGGTGGAAATATTCTGAATTAAAGGATTTTTGCATTTTTCACTAAAACATTGTGGGAAGATGAGAAAAATAGCGGCAAAAAAACTATTGCTTATATGCATAAGTTTTCAAAATATTAAGTTAAATATCACAGGAAAATAATAATAAGGGAACAAAAAATATTTTGGCACATCCATCACTTTGAACTCTACATTTTTACAACGTTTCATTAAAATCCCCCAATATTTAATAATTTTTTAAAAATCTTCATCATGTTCTGGAGGAAATTGTTTTGTATAATTTATTAGTTTTTATTTGATATCCCGTATAGAGGAAAAATTAAACAAATAAACTTTAAATCAAATTTGAATTTTCTACTTAGTATAAAATTGGTTTATGTTTTTCAATAGCATGAATTAGTTCAAAGAAATATGCTTTTTACGTTTTAACCAATTTGGCAAACGTTTTATGTTATACCTTTATATTTGACTTATTTTATTAAAAACATAATTATTATAAGGCCAATTTATTTATAAGTTAAGTGAACTAGCAACAGCACAATTTTAAAAATAATTAACAAAATGAACAGGTAATCCTAAATTTGTTTTTAAATTTAAATAAACATTTCAATTAACCTAGAAATCCTCGTTTATCAAAAAATGGTAGCAATGCCCCCATTTCGCGAACATATCTTGGATTCCCATAAGTATGCCTTTTAAAGCTATTTCCCTCCTCGTCGTTGCTTAAATAATTGTCCATTGTAGCATCATCAGAAGGGTCCAAAACAACTGCAGACATGACTCCTAGTGCTGTTGATATTCCTGACAAAACATAAATATTCTATTTAATTTATTTTACAATAAAATTGCAGACAACGAATAACAATACGAATAATTATAGCTCTAAAGTTTTATTTAAAAAAATATTTTTAATTAGGACTTATTGTAACTTAACTACGGTAAAAGTGTAGTGTAGTAGTCTAAAGATTGAAAAAGAATTTCGATGCACCATTTTAAATGTTAAAAATAAAACCATAGAAAATAGATGAACAATAGCAACACATCCAGCTTTTAAAAATAAACCTTCTGCTTTTTTAAATAGCCTTTGGTCTTCTTTAAGAGGATTTTAATTTGATTTTAAAAGTTTCTAATTTTTTTCAATAAAAAGCATTTGCACTACCTTAAAAAACCTTTTGCATCTGCCTCATTATTTTTCTCACCTATAAATCCTCTCCTCTCGATGTCAAGCTTAAAATCAGTAAGGGTAGGAGGTGGTTTTGGATATTTTAACAGTTTGAGATTATCAATTAATCTCTCGTAATAGTAATCGAGGAAGTAGTCAAAGTATTTTGTTTTTATATCGTAACTGCTTGATGAAATTAAAAGGTAATGTAAATCTTGAGCCGGAGAGCCCAATTTGCATAGCTGGAAATCGACGAAATACGTCTCAGTTATTTTTCCGGCGTCGTCGTGCTGAAACATAATATTATTACTCCACAGATCGCCATGATTTAGAACATTAAAGCTGTTCCAGTCAATACTGAGTGCATCGACTATTCTATCGAAAAATTTTGTTTGAAGTTTTCTCTATAAAGAAAAAAATAAAATGAAATCAGTTAAGTTATTGAATCTGTTCGATAAATAGTTAAACTAAATTCGAGTGAACAGAACATGTAACAGATTCGAGATGTTTAAAGTTATGTATTAGTTAAAAGGAAATTTTCATAGAACTTTAGTATCAAATTATTTATAACACCGTCATTAAATTGCTCACGAATACATTTTTGTCTACTAAATTATGCTAAAATTAGCTAGTGTTTCAGAACTTGTAACTATAGTTAAAAGTTAAGCTGAGTTTTGATTAAAATAATTTTTTTTCAACCTGACTATCTGATGAAACAAACTTTTCTCGTTATGGAATAACCGACTTTATTAATAAATCCTGTAACCCATTTTATTACTAAAACTTTACATGTTTTACTTACAATTTTTTCGATATACTTTGGACCATTGGGCCAATTCATGACACATTCAAGATAAATCTTTGTCGAGTTTTCATGTATTCCCTCAAAAAGGTGGAGCAATTTTTTAGTAAATATTCCTTCATGGTATATTTCTTTGAAATCTTTTACCCACTCGATGTAACAAGCAGATGCAGAATGGAATTGTGCCAATTTATTTAAAACTGCCTTCATGTGCTTCATATCCAAACCATCGAGCCTATTACTATTTGTAAAATTCTTCATGCTAAGGTCTTCCATTACGAGAACACAGGGCTGAGTTGACGAAGCCTTTAAACAATTTGGACCAAACTTTACAGTCGATCCACACATTTGAAACATTTCCTCAAATTTTGGAAGAATTTCAGTATACATTTCGATTTCTTTTGGAAATAAATTCATTTCTTTCACTAGATTGAATTTCGACTCTTTTTCGGAGAGTATTTTTACTATATATGAAACTCTATCTAAATTATTTTCTAAAAAGGAATTTTTGAAATTAGAAAACTAAAAATGTAATATGATCTTACCTGGTACTTCCAAGCCGATTGCGACTCGTATCATAATGGAGGTGTAATTTTCTCCACACGGTAGAGCTGCTTTCGCTGTAAAGTCCTTAATTTTGTAATCCTGGTACTGTTTACTTATGATTTCCTTGAAGAAATCCTCATTTAACCAAGCCGGAAACTGCTCGTCGTTTGTTAAAATACTTTTGTCGTTTGGTGCCATATTTTTCGTTAATAAGTTCTCTAAAATATAATTAATTTTTATTTCGACGGTGAACTGAAAAATATACATAAAGGCGAGTACAACTTTAAACACGGTTTGAAAAAACAAAACGGTCGCTTGAAAAGAAATTACAATTCCAAAAAGTTTCAAAGAATTTATTAGTCTTTAGAATAACGAAGCCGGCAATTTATTGTTATTTACTGAAGTGTTGTATAGTGCAACAGTCACTGTTCGATTTACCTATATACTAATCTTAGCTCAAGGATTGTTGTGAAGGAAACTTCTGATACCATCTAAATTTTTCTACTACAATTGAGAACTCTAAGTATGCGCTTAATAGATGCACTCAGCACTTAATAGATAACTAATGGGCTTTAGAAATGATGCAGCCACTTAAAATTAATTTTCCCCACTTATTACTCCCCAGATATTTTATTAAAAATACAAATATTCTCCAAAATAATTGACGAAAAAGGCAAAGTGCTCATAATTTTAAAATTGCATTTGCATTACAATTGTTTCACACTTATTGGGTGATTCACGTTTCTGAGGCAAATTTTTAGGTAAAAATTGTCATAACTCTAGCAGGTTAAATTTATTATTACTTGCGGGATATCAAAAAAATTGTGGAAATTTCAAATTTTTGTAACAAATTGATAATTACTAAAAATCTTATATTTTTATAATATAGTTGCGATGTGCAAAATTTTAAGACCACTGCTGACTGTTAGATTATTTGTAGTCTATGTGTAGATATATTAGAGTGGTGGTTAATTTACCAATTTTTGAAATTTTTAATATCTCCCTTATAGTTTTCAATATAAAAAAAATCTAAAAAAGCTAAATTCGAAGGTAATCGGACAACGTTAATCCGTGCCACCGAGTAATTGGAATTTAACAAAAACCATTTGAAAGCTGACTGTTTCTAAACTTTTTATTTTATATTTTTCTATAACTATCCATTGCTATGTGAAAGATCGAAGATAAAAATTTCTAAGTTCCAATAAACTAAATGATCATTAATTATATTTCGTGCCTTCTGCTTATATTTTTTCAATTTACTTGTATATCTTCATGAATTCTATCATCATTTCAATGTTTCCAAGAAAACATAAGACTTATGTACATAGCATGTCTTTCTGTACCTATATTTATAGTAACAGCGCCACATTTTAATTTTTAATGTTCTATTTTTCTTTGTACAGGGTGCCCCCAAAAAAGTGTCAATGGTAAATTGTTATAGTTTACGAGTTATGATTATTTTTGAAATTTTTCCCCAAACTATGAGTGCGGCAACATTTTTGGTCATAGTGACTTTAATAATTCAGTTTTGCAAATTTTGTTTGAATATTTACCTATCCAATACAAAAAATATGCTTAGCACATATCATTGCGCCCAAAAAAAGTTGAAAATATTAAATTTTTCAGCGTCTTCGAAGGCTATTTAAAAAAAAAACCAAGTCGTTTAACTTCTTCATCCAAACTTATTTTAAAAACTTTTTCATTTCATTGCTAACTTACTCTAAAAGCTATTTCTTTGGCTGTCAAACCTGAACTATTGCTATGGCTCTCATTTCCAGAAATAAGAATTTAAGACTTATTATGTTTTGGACAGAATTTAGGTATGATGCCTTAAAAACAAGCTATTATCTGATTTTATAGCTCTCAAAGATGCTAAAATAAATTTATATGAACTTGTGTACCTCTAAACTTTCTTTTCACACCCTGTATAACTTGCCTGTCTGACTGCAATCTCAAAATTTCATGTGGTATGATGTAAATAAACGGAAAGAAATGATTTGCTAAAATCATTTCAATCAATTTACTAATTTTACATTTGTAATATTTTCTGAAAGTTAGTATTGCAAAAATTAAGCATACCATTGTTTTACAAAAGTAAGAAAACTTTAATTGAATCAATTCTGAAACTAAAAAATATTATTAATTACGACAAAACAAATAAATCCAAATTAATTTTGTAATATCAGAATAAAAACAATTTTAATTTGGTAATTGTAAAAAAAAAATGTATAATTATCTTAGTAAAATACTTTGATTAACTTTATTGTAATTTTATCATAATCTTATTTTTCAAATTTTTTCTATTTTAATAAATATGCATTAAATAAATAAAACATTAGAATGACGCACAACCAATAGAAAAATTTGATTGATTTTACACTAAATTGATATTTCTTTCCGTGCAGATATCAAAATCCATGCAATAGTTTTAAAAACTTTTGTCTGTCCGCACTATCGTATCGGAAAAGGCTAAATTAATTACGATGGATCTTTCACTCAAAGGTAGAGTTTTTTATTCGGAGTTATTTACTCTGAGAATATTTGCGTTCATCCTCATCAGCCATATATTCTGAGCCCGGCACTCGATTTAAATAAGAGGGAAGTACTGCTCAAAGGATATATTATGCAGTTTAAGTTTAAGCTTTAAATAGGTTTGGGTCAGATTTGTCCAGGCAACTTCTAATGCCGGCAATATTATTTTTAATAAAAGTATTATTCAGAAATTATAGAAAAAAGGCATTTTGTGGTGTTAACCTTTTCGGAATTATTCACAAAAGGATAATAAATGAAAGACATTGAGCATTATATCCTCGACGGTGGTCTCAAAAATTTTATATTTATGAGTATATTATAACAAGCATAACAATTTAAAAAAATTATTATTTCTTTATTATTTATAATAGTTATGTGTTTGTTTTGTTCAAAATTTATACTATTATCACGTTGTAATCTACCGAAGTAAATATACATATATCTGAAAAATTAGTAATGAAATATAGACTCAGACTCAGTAGTATAACATTATAATAAATAAATATTAAATTTCATATATTTTTTAATTTATCGTGCTTTATATGATTTCATTTCAATTAGTAAAATGAAACTGTTGAATTCTTCAAAGATGAATCTTTCAATATTTTATATTTATTTTATTTTTATTAGTTTTCTAAAATATGATGTTTATGTTTGCACGTCTGTTTGAAATTAACATCTGGTTTTAAACGGACAAGTTTTTACATGCTTTCTGATATTTAAGGAAAAAGGATTCTAATCCTATTTTATGACCAACAACACTTAGGTCATAAAAGGAGTCCTTTCATTTTATAGTTTTATCACTGTCTATACGTAGGTGCCATATGTCTGTTATTTAATATTTTTCTTAGACCATCTGTTGATTTGTTTAAACTTTTAAAGAAAGCGTCTAGGATCTCACGGTTTAAAAATTGTTTTAGTCTGGATAAGAGTTTAGTTGAGAGACGACTCTCTGAGCAGTTAGAACGATTTCTCTTAGTGCAATTCTTTTAAATAAAGAATAACAGTTTAATGATAAATTAAATTGAAGCATTTATTTATGATTACCTATCCTGAACCTCCAACAGACACATTTATCAAAAATATTTCTTATCTTTTGGATAAATTAATAAGTGCAATAACTTTATGTATATTTAAATTTTAAAATCACAGAACATAGTTTTAAAGATTATTTTTGATTGTGACTTTTAAATCAGCATTTTTACCAGTTAACTAAATACAGCCAATAGTCACTATTGCACATTAAAATAAACCCCACATTTACTTACACAGTAAAAAATGAACAGTCGTTTCTTCTTAATTTTTCAACTTTATTAAAAATATATAAATAAATTAAAAATACGCACGAGCCAACGGCTTATTGGTTCAAATGATAGTGGCAAACTTATTTAAACTACTTCGCAAAAATTACGGTACGACAATATTGCGCAATAGAAAGACAGTGATAATTTGTTTACTTTGTTTTACGCTTTTAAAACAAAAACCCTACGACGACGAACCAACATCAGCCTGACTCTGAGCCTCGATGAACACTACCGAAACTGACGAGACAGTTTATCCGAATGAAGATCGCATCCAAATCTAAGTTACTGGGTTACTGCTTCAGCGGCAGATAGGCGGTGCATTCCGATATTCTTTCCTTTACCAAAAATCGAAACGAAAAATTACGATTGCGCAGCACAAAGTGAGTAAGCTCATGATCATGAGCATCATCAACATGATCTTCATAAGGCCAGGCCTTTCTTTAATAATTCGTTGTTTTTTTCGAATTGAAGATTCATCCAATGCAGACACAACAAAAACTGTGTGAAAAATACAAGAAAACAAAAAAAAAGTCCATTGTCCGAATCCTCAAGATCTCGTGCTGCCAAGGCTCTTAATATAGAACATATTACAAAAAGACGTTTTTCAACTTTTTCTGTCAATGACTCTTCAAGTATACCCAGACCTCTTAGCTACATAAATATGTTCATTTTTCTTTCTCTCTTTAAGTCCACTTGAAATTACGCAATTTTGGGCCATTTCATAATAAGAGTTCTACTGCAACGCTATCGCCGAGGGACGGGGAAAGGGCTGTTTTAAACATAAAATTTAGCTTATCTGTGCCCAGTTTGACCGATACTGCACTGCAGGTGATAAAAAGTATCTCGGCTAAATGAATTTGCAGATATATTTTCTGAGGGTCTATTAAGAGTTACGATGCCCATGATAGCCGCAGTATCTTTCATGCTAACTACTCTAAGACAGTCCATGACCAATTTCAATATTTTCCGGATCATAATAATGAGTAATTGGCGTAAAATAAAAGTCCCCTTTCCGAATTTTCATCGTCACCCTTATCTTAAGATACGCTGTCGAATCGTTAATTGAATCTGACGAACAGGTGCCTTTTTTCCCATGTAAAAAGTAATAATTTTGTCATATTTCGAACATATTAGTTCCTCCATGAGCTAAGTTTGTTATGTTTTTGCAACAGTCTATTGAATTTCATCTATTTTTAACCATATATGCTTGGGCAATGTGCAAAACGATTTCTAATAATTTTTGATAAAATGCCTGATTTAATGTGAAGAACGAAATAAAAGGTTGTGTAAGGCGGTAAATATGTGAGTAAGCTGCGTGTCTATTAAGATGGTCGGGTAATATTGACTGTAAGTATATACTTTCGAGCACTGTAACCAGTGGTTCATATGCGTGAACCTGACAATGATGGTACCCAATTTTAGAAAGGTTTTATCGGCAACAGCTAATTCGGCAAATAGCCGCAATAGTCACTGGTTCTTTTTGCAATTTTTTGTAATAAAAGTTTGCTAGATGACCCTCACCCGGCGTTAATCGGGCATTGAATAAAACTTAAACAAAAAAATAGAGCCATCTCCAAAAATTCAAAAACTGTAAAGGGTATGAAATATGAGAATATAATTTTACAAGCATTGCTACTACAACAATCCTCATATATTATGTATATAATTCGATTTTAAAATTTTCCTCTGCGACTTATAATATTAATTCTACACGAGAGCTTGTAGTAAGTAAATTAAAAGAAAATTTTACATAACACCGATTTGTCACCTCCCAAGACAAATGCGTGCTTGTCATCGTTTAATAATTATTGAAAGGTATTTAGGATTCTTGATAGTTTCATCAAAATCCGTGAGGAGACCTCCAATATTTCCATTGAACTTATTCTACACTTTTTAGAGCTTCTATACTTTATGCGATTCATTTTCAAAAAGGTGTTGTTCAATATTTTTAAGTTGAAATATAATCATTTTTTTTATTTACTCTTTATATGAATACATTATTAATGAATTTGGTTAGTTCATAACCATAACTTGCATTTTTTTTAGTTATAGTTAATTTTTAAAAAATGTAGTTATGCTTAATGATTCGCCCTCCCCGTGTTTTGAAAAGTTTTTCAATAATTTCTCAATTAATATAAAAGTAGTTAGCTACTATGAGCAATATCACCCAAATAGTAATAAACTAGAAGGCAGGTTAATAGAAATACTACTACTCATTCTATCTGTCTACCGATCTGTGTGTTATATCTGTGGTTTAATAAAGTTATTTGTTCCTCAAACTTTATTTTCGTATAAAAACCGATGTAAGATGACAAATGGAATTTTATTTGATTTGAAAAATCATGTAAAAGAAGTTAGTTGTCTACACATGTAATGACTCAAGTCTATTATCAAAAAAGAGAATTTTTCGAAATAAGCATGAGAAAAAATTCCCTCGTCTGGTAGAAAAAATGTGAACTGAAAAGAGCTTAGTACAAACTATGGTAAATATGGAATTTGAATTTAATGAGAAAGCAATGAGTGTTTTTGTTTGTTTGGTAAATAAACTAGTTTTGAATTATTTAGCTGAACTTAAGGCGGGGATGTGAAACTTTAAAATTAGTTGAAGTTTGCATTGTTGTATCTTTTTTTCTTGTACTATTTATGGTATTTCAAATGTTGTTTAAATTGAATTGAAATAGAGACCTTGAGAAAAGTCCTCAGAAAGCCTTATTCTTCATTCGCCAATTATTTAGGAAATAATTTAAATTTAATTTAATTTCTATATAAAGAAAATATTCGTTGCACATTAGTTATTACTTGTTCATCATTGAAATAATATCAGGATTATTTTAATTTTTCATCAAATCGCACATTCAGTGCCAAATTAGTTAAAATCCCAATTTCTGCTTAATCTTATCGAACAAAACTACCACATATGTTACAACATAATTTGATGCGGTTCCAAAATATGGAACATTTCATAAAAATTTGTCACCCCAATTTATCATAGTTGTGCGATATCACCCTCTCTTATTGCTTTTGCAAACGAGCACACAATTGACTTTTGATTGAAGGGCGTTCAGCTAGAATTAAGTCTGCTCATTTAACCCGGAAAACCCTCAGACAGAAAGCGGACGCAGAACGCAAAGAGCCCTTTATTAAATTTACCCATTATGAAAGGGCAAGGGGATGACGCCATCCACTGATTTGTTACGGGAATGCAAACATTAAGGCTCAAACTACCACCCTTAATCTGTCAGGTGCATCATTATTATTATTATTAATTTTTCTTACTACGCGAAGCATCACATAAAAACAAGACAGATCCATTTAAATCTTCAGGCCTGCATCGTAGATATATTTTCAGATTAAGGCGTAAAAATCTTTTTGAAATTTTAAACATAACTACCTCATGGCTGCAAATTTGAATGGGATCAATCATATTAAGTTTTTTTTTAAACAATCGTTTATTTAAATAAATAAGTGTAAAAGCCGAATAACCAGTTCAATTTAACAAAGCTGTCCTAAAAAAATAATAATAAAAAAAAAACAATATAATGAAAATTAATAAGCAACTTAGTAAAAGATTTTAGCCGCTTAAGCTGTGGCCATAGGGCGAAACAAAGTCTCTTTGAAACGATGGATGGAGGTGATGCGGGTGATGTCCTGCCATTGGTGAGTAGATGTCCGGCGATCGTGATTTGTGATTTTGCTGCGGAGTCCCGGTCAACAGTTCGGTCATAAATCCAATGTAAGTGATCGCAAGCCGCAGTGTTTCGATTCGCGACAGGCGTTTCTCGTAAGCGAAAGTAGGAACCTGTGGAGTAAAATATTTTCAATATTCTCAAAATGCCTTGAACAACAATCCTAAAACCTAACTTTTATTCTGGGAATATCAAATACAATTTGTCTTTTAAGACCTTTTGGCGAAGAAGTTTTTCATGAGTGTGCACTCATGTCCTTTATTTGTTATCTTGGTATATTATATGAAATAAGCAGTTTAAGGCAAAAATTCATTCACAAATTGATTTGCTAATCTTATTTGTACCGAAAATGGGAGTTGAAGTACTATTAATTGCAGGGAGAAGATATTAAACAATTAAATATGAAATGGTGAGAATTGCCCTTCTTTTTCTCTTTTGAAGAATATTTGAAACACAATATCGTAGATTGAGGATATCAGATATTGCAAAAAATAGAAAAAAAACTATATACAGGGTGTTTCATATAACTTATACCAAAATATGTGCACCTAGATAAACAAAAAATCATATGGGAGGGAGTGGGGGCATCTAAACCTTTTGTGAGTTACAGGGTGACTCGTAAATTCGAACTTTTATCTTTTGATTTACTCAATGCACTGATATCGAATATTTAAAATAAAACGGATGCAATGCTCTGCTGGAGTCAACGAATTTACCCAGACTTTACAAAAACAATATAACTGGGATAAGCAATATTTTAAGTCAGAGCCCACTTTTTGGAATTTGAAAATTTCAAATTCTTTCCTTGGGAGGGTTGATGTCGGAACAAACGTTAATTAGGACATTTAAAAAAATCAATCGAGACACCTTGTACAATTCACTCTTTAAATATGAAAACATTTGCAAATATGGAAATAAGATAACTATATATAGTATATATACTATAACTGCATTATCCCATTAAATTCGTGATACATAACATAAATTTCATGCTAACAAATTTGTAAATATAAATTTAGTTTATTTATAGCATTTAGTAACAAACTGTACCAATACATCGCAACCAATTTTTTGAACTATTAATTAAAGAATTCCATTTGTGATTCATGCCCATGATAAAATGTGATATTTCTTATTATTTCTATTAAAAATATTGATCCTGCCCGGAATACCTATTTCACCCCGGATATATGGTATACCTTCTGCTCAGAACCCGGATTTTGTCAATAAAACATATACTTTTAATTTTGAATCAAAATATATTTTTTCGCCTTCAAAGTAAGATTTTTCCAAAGCGTTTAACCTATACACTTTTTATAGGTCCGTAAAGGAATGGTCCTTAGTTTCTTCAATGAACTCTCTTTTACCAATTTGCACGGGGCCAAATCTTGCGAGAACGGTGCTTACGCGATGATAGTTCTGCCGGGTTCGATGATAAAATGGAGTGTAATAAGAGTAGTTTATTCAAAACACAAAATTTCAAACAAAAACCGTCAACGAAAGATGTATCAACAAAACAGAACATTTTTTTTTAAAGCCTATTACTTAACGAGTGCTTAACAAAATCCGGGTACTTATTAAACAGAAGGCACTACTCGTACTCGTGTACATAGATAATCAAAAAATTACATAGACGGTGATATATATTATGTATTTAGTTGGCACAAAACATTGATTTATTTTTTAAATTATCCACTCTGAAAAGTTGCTTCGTAATTACTCAGTTTCAACAGTTGTTGCAAAATTAAAACATTTGGGCATTAAAAATGTACCGCTTGGAAGTGGCCCAGAATATTGTCGAACAAAAATTTCATTCTGTTTGAGTTTTTCTATTCTTCCAAAAGTTCTTAAACGATTGCCCTTTACAACTAAATCATAAATCTTTAAACTTTAATTTTAATTATCTCATTTTTAAATTTCAAGCTATAATTTCGAAGGACATAACTGATAAAATCGGGATATGTTAACTTTTGTTTTGAAAATGTTGTTGATTGTATTATTCAAAATGATTGAAATAAGCCTTTATTTTGAAGAATTTTATTTTGTTACCATTTTTGCCAAAACAAAACTAATTGTAGTAGTCAACCTTTAATAATGCTGGCGGCGCAATAGCACAGAATAGCAGAAGATGATAACAATTTTTCAACTTTTGATTCAAAAACTAGAACTTACACTTTCTTGAATAAACAATAGAAAATCTTAATTCTATAATTTGTCACGAAGATACAATTGTTTCAAAATTTCGAAACATTTTTTGTTTTTTTCAATTATCCCTTAATTTTGTTGAGGAGTGTAGTTGCTTCTATTTTCCTTTTTGTAATTAAAGGAAGTAAGCTTTGTGGTATAGTCCTTTCTACTTCTATACTTGTACTACTATGATCAATAATTATTTTTTTATTTCTTTAGCATATTATATATATATAGGCTGTTGCGCTAAGGTCTGAATGGGGGTAAGGCGATTCTATGAGGTTATCTGATCAACCCCTAAGACGACATCCCTCTAAAATAGATCTTTCCACTAAAATTGCACTCGAAAATTGTCTGTCTTATGGAGGAGGTTCACTTAGAAAACAATTTTATCACTTTAATCATTAAGTAAATATTATAATATATTTGAAAATTGATATTCTTCCTTGTGTATTTTTTTAATTCGATTTTTTTAACGCTTTCAATCACATTTTACTCCGTTCCAAATTGTAATATTGCCCCTATTACCAGTACCATTACCAGTATTGGTAGTTCAACAAATTTACTTACTATTGCCAAGTAATAGTACTGGTACTTCCCATGTATTAAAAAATATACAATTTAAAACTATATTATAAAAGAATTTATTTTTCCTTTCTTAGTACCAAGCCAAGTAAAAGCATATTATGTAGATACAGAGTTTTACAGAATATTTCTGTTTTATGTCTATTAATGCCGGTGCTAGAGAATTGTTAAGTATAATGCTGAGTTATTATTATGTTAGGACATGCTGCGCTGCAGTGTCGAGTAATGCTAGGTACTGTTAGGCAATGCTATAGGTAATGCTAAGTATTTTTAAGTAATATCAGGTAATGCTGAGTAATGCCAGACAGTAATGCTCTTGAAGTACGGTGGTGAAGTACCAATACCTTTACTAGGTAATGGTAATTAAATATATTGAAGTACCAATACTGGTAATGGTACTGTTCCTTATTACTAGCGGCTACATTTGAAATTATAAGAAGATATACTTAAAATTGCAAAATAATATTACTAAATACTACATTTGAAGAAAAATAGTTCACCAAAATCACTTTGTATTTATTCAAATATTTTTGTTGCCATGGGAATTATGCTCGTATTTTAGTAATAATTAAAATTTTTTAGTATTTTTGTTCTCAATCTACCTAGTAAGAAATTTGAATGCGAATAATATAAACATATAAAAGGTATTGGCAATCTCCAAAGACGCATGCGATTATTTCTGCAGGTTTAATCGTTTCGAACTGAGGTACCTTTGTATCCTGCTCTATTACCACTCACCTTCCTCCTGAGCTTATCAAACGCTTCGTTGAGGTTGAACATTCGTCGCCTTTCACGAATGTTTGCTGCTCTTCGTTGTGCCATAGATGCAACTCGCCGCCGAGGCTTCTTTGCGGGGGGGTTTGGTGCTGGAAGAGCCCCGCGCGGTGACAGTCTTTGATTAACTAAACTTCCTACTTGTGATCTGGGCCAAATAGCTGAAATTAATGTGTTGAAACATATTAGCATCAAAATAATAGTCATAGTTCATAGGTTCATAAAAGGTCAATGAAAAGTTACATTTTTTTTTGTGAACAATTTTATATATTAGGGACCTTTCTCAAAAAAGCATAGGACCCATATATTCTAAAAGAAGGCGACAACCAGAATGAGAGTGGAGTGGTACATTTCATTCATAAGTTAGCTACTTAGCCGAAATGCAGACGGTCAGTAAGATAATTTGCAGGCATAACGCAGCAACAGAAGAGATTTCGTGCGGTCATTGGCCCCAATCGTCACTTGAGATATTTACAAACAGTTTTTCCAGAGGATGCAGATCGTTGACCCACAGGTGGATTCGAGATGGTGCGACTTTTAACGGTGATTCCCATCCCAAGTTTGCACAAGGCCATTCAGCGAGAAAAGGCACCGCAGACGAAAGTTTACGAAGAGTTAAGGTGCACACCAAACTTCAATTGCGTGCATTCTCGCATCCGCGAATTTTTTTGAATCTTTTTATCGTTTTTTTTTTCAATTTATTTACGGCGGGCGGCGAGAAAGGGCCTGCCGTATGAGCGTATGTCTTATTATCGCCGATTAAAAATCAAGCTGTGAAATGTTGGTCCTACAATGTGTCCTGTTACCTTCGGAAGGTGCATTGCACTTACCCGCAAATGGGGTTTAATTTTAGCATACAATTCACACAGTCTCCAGCAGCTTTAATGCCGAACTTGTTGCTTGCTATTACCGTTCTCTTTGCCATTCGATTTTTTTATTGCGTTTCGACCTAAATGCAGTAAATCCACGTAATAAAAAATGTATTAACAGCTTCGTGCAATTTATGTGAAAAGCATATTTAGCCAGATTTTATTTTTTTAGATTATTATCTTTTTACCCGACTGCCCCAGAAGAGTTTGTATTCGGTTTCGGTTGTATTTATTATTATTTATGTACACACCTATGCATGCATGTATATATTCATGTATGTATATATGTATGAATGAATGTATGTAAGTATGTATGTGTGTATGTATGTATGTATGTATGTATGTATGTATGCATGTATGTATGTATGTATGTACGTATGTATGTATGTATGCGTGTATGTATGTACGTATGAATGTATGTATGTATGTATGTATGTATGCATGTATTTACGTATGAATGTTTGTTTGTGAATATGTTTTGTATGAATGCTTGATGTTATAATCAAAAATTATGAATTACTAGATGGGACACTCGTGACGTAGTCCCTTATCTTTTTCCGACCTTGGTCCCCTTAATCCACCGACCTTGCAGATTTTGCTAAAAGTGGATAGTAATAAAGGGCTCACGCGTGAGAGAAAGACAAAAATTTAGGGGGAGGCGGAACGAAAATTAAAATCACGTTGCACCACCCAAAGCAACACACACGTCCGAATACGTTTGGCTCGCCTTTAAAAATGCACAGTGATAAAATGGAAGCAGCCCGCATCCGTATACATGCTCTGAGTGTGCTACTTGCCTGTTCCCCATTCTCAATTCAGGATTTCCCTATGCTGGAACATTGCCTGCGGACGGCACTAACACCATGCATGCAGAGGCACACAGCGAGCCCGACAGATTGGCCCGCCTTTAAAAATGCATGGTAAAAAAACGCTGTATTTTATTGCCTACACTGTAAGTGCTGTAGATGAGAATTTTTGGCTGCTTATTCTTATCTCTTTCGTTCTTATTGGAATTTAGATAAGGCATATGAAGCAGCAGTACTTTGCTACTTTCTCTAATGGAAAAATTTTCCCCAGGTAGTTTTAGAAGTTGCATATGGGTTAGAGCTTTAAGCTTGTATAGAGAGTGTCACATCTAGTAATTCATGATCTTTGGTTATAATGTACTAAATAAGCTCTTAACAATCTAAAGGTGAATGAATACAATGCAATGAAGAAAGGTGTGCATTAGAATTTAAGTTCTAAGTTAGGTTAATTAGTTCTTAATTTCTAGACGGTGTGTATTACAATTTATGTTCCAAGGATTTAGATAAGCCTTATATTACAACTATTAGGCACTAAAAATGTACTAATAAACAATATAAAAAATTTCAACATAATTATAGAATGAGAAAAAAATTCATAAAAATTAACACAAATTTTGCCTTTTTTTAGGGTAACCCCCCTTAATTATTTCATCCTTTAGTGCGTTGAATCCTATGCCAATCATGCACTTATAAGCTTAAAAAAGATACGCTTTCGGCAAGAATTACAAGATATTTCAAGAAAATATTATTTTCCATGTCATTTTACCTCCCATGTAAACTTTTAACAGTGATATTTCAGTGCACAATTTTGTTGCAGATTGTCCGCCTTTTATTGTACGAACGTTCAATGAAAGTTATATCATTGAAATTATTCTGAGTCGTTGCACCATCCACCGACTCCAAACAAGTGGTACAATTTTTAGAGTCAAATAATGGTAGGTGGGTACTTGCGACTAGATTCGTGCCCGATATGGTCAGCAAACACTGCCACACAGTCTAAGAGTAAAATATTGATAAACAACATCCAATAATCGTCACCTCTATGTCGCCATAACTTTTTCTAGGAACTAGTGATGATCAGCGATTTAGAAAACTGATCACGAGTCTAACTTTATAAGTATTTTCCATTTATTGGCTCTAAATTTGGTTATTTAATTTATTAAAATTTCATTTGCAGTATGTACAAATTTTTAATAAATTTAATATCATTGGCAATTGGAATCATCACTGACACCACAGGGTTTAGTTCATGTTTAAAGGCAAACTCACAGTTTCTTTTTCTCAAAAAAGGAAGATGTGAAATCACAATATGCTAACATTTATAAGGAATTGAATAAAAACAATTATTTAAGATATGTATCTTATATCATCTAAGATAAAGTAGAGTAAATAGAATACGACATTTATAGTATATGCATATGTCAGTATGTATAGATTATACGATTTAAAACTACCATGGGCTGTCAATAATTGGGTACATTATTTCCTTAAAATTTTATTAATATGTTGTTCCGTTTGTAATTCTCAAAATTGAGTTTCAAATTTCGAAACAGTGATCCAAAAAACCCCATATTCATTTCACTTTACCCTTCCTTATGCACCCTATACTCCTCGATTACAATTTTTCTATATAGACATTAGGAAAAACCTGAAGATTGTATAACCTATAGTACAATATTAATAAAAACAACATCTAATCTTTATTAACCTTTTATAACAAAACGCCACATTGGCAGCAATTATAATTTAAAATTTTCGATTTATTTGTTTTACATGTTAGTCAGCAAGTTTTATGCTATATCAACTTTTAACTTCTTATGTCAGTCTAAAAAAAAACTGTGGAGGCAAACTAACAGATCAATTTGCATCTCAAACTAAAAAACCAAATTTCATTTCTCTTAAAAACCTATTTACTACCGAGGCAGTTTTTTATTTTATTTATTAAATAACAAAAACAAATTCTGGTAAGAAAAACGTTTAACAAATTCAATAACATTATTAAGGGGGAGTGACACCATGACGGCGCGGTTTGAGGCGGCTCGTTATTCATTTTATTACGACGAGAAAAAGTAGGAAAATGAAAATCGGATTTAAGGGTTTAATTAACAAGACTTTGAAGTATACAAAATCTAAAATAATATCTATTGGCGATCTAAAAATTATCAATTTTTGTGGTTTTTGTACGAATTTGAAAAAAAAGTCCCATTTTCAGTATAATTTGTTTAAAAAAACTCGTTTTAACAAAAATATTAACAATTACAATATCGCGTATATAGATATTTCCAAAGTTTAAACATTACAGAATTGAAAACTTTTTGAATTTTTGTTATAGGTGTCTCCGTTCGGCTGATATCCTGCACGCCGATCTAGCAAAGTCCTTAAAATGAGGCAACTTTGGCGCCCTCTGCACTGAATTTATAAAGATATTTTTTTATAAAAAAATTATTTTGTATACTTCAAAGTCTTGTTAATTAAACCCTTAAATCCGATTTTCATTTTCCTACTTTTTCTCGTCATAATAAAATGAATAACGAGCCGCCTCAAAACGCGCCGTCATGGTGTCACTCCCCCTTAAAGGTTTAAGTTAAATGGGATGCATTTTTCAATCGATTGCATGGTTTTGTTAGTAAAATTATGACCGGCCTATTACTCATAAATGAAAATTAATCAAATCTAATGATGATAATAGCAAAGGTTTAAAATATGATGACACTTTTAAATTTAGGAATTCTTAGGCAGTACTGCCCTTAAAGTGCCCAACCCACTTTCAAGGCATAGAACAAGTTCTTTATTTATGGGACCTTACATTTTTCTTAAATTATATTTTTAAACTTTCTAATCTTTTAATTAAAAGTCGATTGTCTAATTGTTTTTTACTCATAAATTAAAAATCGTAAGAGTGTATATTTTTAACTAGAAAATTTAAATAGAATAGATAGTTTTAGGAGTCTTCACCGATTTAAATGAAACGTTGTATTGTAGGAAAATTGTTCGCAGGAACTTTTTACACTCTCTATTATTTATTATATTCTCACACAAATTAGTTGAAAATAAAAGATATTTTATTTTATATTTTATTTTGTCTGTAAATAATTTTTTGAGCGTACTAAAAATGGAAAATAAAAACAAATTTGAAGAAAAATGCTTGTTATCATCATAATATCGAATTCTTAATAATGAAAAGAAGAAAACATATTTATTAACGATATTTGCAGCAAATATTTGTTTTGAAAAATTTAGTTTTTTCATAAATTTATTAATAATAGAACTACCGGCGCGCAAGTCTGGAATTTTAACAACATTCTGCACCTTTAATTTAATATGCTTTCAAATTTTAATAAATAATTATTAATGGAAAGAGATTTTTGAATATATCGTAATTCTTATATCTATTAAACTTTGGTATAAATAAGAATAGAATTATAAAAAATATACAATTAAATGAAGGAAGGAATTGAGTACCAGTCAAATTGACTGGTTTTTGTAGTTCTAGTGTTAAATATTAGGTCTGTTTTTGAAGAGGAAGCAAATGATACAATTTTTAACATATTTAATTAGATTTATATAACGATATAATTTCCATCATTCCTTATGACTTCTTCCCAGCATGATGGCAATTTATAAAACCTATTTTTGAAGAAAATCTTTGGATTCGAAAAACTACAGCAGCTCTACTGTAAACGTAAACGTTTTCTTCATTTTTGAATTTTTTTCTCATCAAATAATTTTTGGTGAATAATAAAGAAGGGAATAGGTGAAAATCTGATGGTTAAGGTCTGGGGAGTATGGTCGATGTGAAAGAATTTCCCATCCTAGCTCTGAGATTTTCTGGCGAGTCGCCAGCGTTATCGTGATGCAGTATGATTTTCTTCCTATTGAATATTGTCAGCCTTTTTTCTTGGAGTACTTTGTTAACTCGTCCATTTGTTTACTGTATTTCTCCGAATTTAACTTTTTCTTGGGTTCCAAAAGCTCATAATGGATTGGACCTTGCATGTTCCACCATATACACAGTATTCTCTTTTTAAGGCTCAAGCTCGGTGTAGAGGTGAAGAAGGCATGTTTTCCGGGTTCACGCTATTTTCCTTACGATGTTTTCATATGTAATCAATTTTTCATCATTTGATCTATCATGGTCTTAAAAATATCGTCATCAACCACAAATGGCCGTCCAGAGCGTGGCTTATCACTAAGGCCGAAATCACCTGCTTTAAATTTTTCGAACCATCTCCTACACGTTCTGTCCGAAACAGCATCTTCACCAAAAATTTTTAACAAATTTCGACATGCTCACGATGACATGAGATATCTTTGTTGTAGTTAATTTCGAAGGGCACATAATAAATGCAATTATAAAGATATACAGCCACATATAACTCAAACGAACATATCCAAATATATTCAAACTTGAAACGAAATTATCGGACAGAACTTTCCGGTAGACCTAATATCTTTTCTAATATGAAATTGTTCCCAAAATTTATTTTAATAAATCTGTGAAGAGGCTTTGTAATAGACTTCCATATTTTTATGAATATTGTGCACTTATGGTATACATATAATAAGGATAAAAACTCACCTAAATCTGAACAGGGAAAGGTAGCGATTAGGTCCGGATATGGCACAATTGGCGGCGGAGCGTCCTGTCCCCAGATTGGTGTGAACGGTACCTCCGGGATAAATCCTGACTCGGGATGCTGAATGATGAAAGTGTTTGTTTCTTAGATTGCACTATTTCAAAATAATTGAATTTTATCGGAAGCGTATCTCTCATCGCATATTATTTGAATATATATATATATTTTTTTTATTAAAACTACTCGCAAGAAAGACGTTGTTTAATTTACCGCAAAGGACAGCAGAATACTCTTAGTGTACTTTAGTAGTGGTTAAATGGAATTGTAGTTTAAGTGGGGGACAGGTGGATAAAATAGAATTTGATTTTTTAATAAATTTTACAGTTATATTATGAAAATGCTCTCACGGAATAAGTGGCAAAGTAACGTACACCAGTGTTGCCATTCTCCCAATTTTCCCCGGGAAACATCGACATTATCTGTTTATAAAAAACTTTAACTCGAAAATTTCCTGTTTTCCCTGTTCTCTACAAAACAAATTATCTCTTCTTTTACCAAGAATTTCTATAGGGATTTTATTTATATTTACTTGGAGGACAAAACAACTACCGAACGCACTACACACTGCTACAGCGAGATGCTAAAGGATTAGAAGACTGCGATTTACTAAAATCTCTGAAATCCATCGGTATACCATCAGAGGGATGTGGGCTGTGGGTGGATGAAAACTAAGGGTAAAATTCAATTTCGGACAAAATGGGGTCGACAGATTTCCCTCCTCTGATTGGACGAACCTGGTACACACGGGGCGGAGTCTGGTTGCAAATATTTATTCAGTTGCCATGTTAGGGGAAAGATGACCATTTTCTTGGAATTCCAGAAGAATTTCATGGAAAGTGTAACATACAAATTCCTTGTCTGAAAGATAATTGAGCTATTTTATTGATTCTATTCATTCTGGAGTTCTTATTTCCTGGTAAAAATGTGCTCAAACTTTAAAATTCACCCTAAAACTAAAACACCATCAACCTTAATTTGTGGTTTTGTTCTTAGCATGGGATATGGGTCGCACAAAAAATTCTCTTATTGTAATTTATAAACACATTCTGCAATCACTGATCTCTGGTATGGAATAAAATTGTAGGAGAAGCAGATATTACAAAATTAAGATTATTTCAGATTGTTTTGATATTTTTATTTTTTTCTACATAAATATGAGATATAAATTAAATTTAAAGATTGAAGGTACGTAGAAATTCATTTTGTGTCTAGGCGGGAAATTTGAAACTAACAGATTTCGATTTTATAGATACTATTCAAATTTTTGTATCAAATTGAAAATTATTAGCCCAAAACAATTCCCATGTACAGCTATTATTCATTGTCCTGCCCAACAAGTACACGCTTTAATTGTGCGACGTAATTCTTCAGTTTGCTTGATCAATTTTGTGAGTTCTATCGAAGAGTTGTTTTGAAGTTCTTCTTATATATAAAAATCAATTGCCGTACGTTAGTCGCGCAAAAACTCGAGAACGACTTGACCGATTTGGATGATTCTTTTTTTGTTCGGAAAAAAAAACCCAAAGGAAAAGCCGGAAAATCGAAAAATTCAGAATTTGCATTTTTTGTAGGAATTTTGCATAGGAATGCATTTAACGCCATTTATAAAAAAAAACTACATCAGCACTACTGTAAACGTAAACTTTTTCTTCATTTTTGAATTTTTTCTTATAAAATAATTTTGTAAAGAAAGGAATAGGTGAAAATCTGATGGTTAAGGTCTGGGGAGTATGGTCGATGCGAAAGAATTTCTCATCCTAGCTCTGAGATTTTCTGGCGAGTCGCCAAAGCAGCATGTGGTCTAGCATTATAGTGATACAGTATGATTTCCTTCCTATTGAATATTGTCAGCCTTTTTTCTTGGAGTACTTTGTTAAATCGTCCATTTGTTGACTGTATTTCTCGGAATTAGCTTTTTCTTGGGTTCCAAAAGCTCATAATGGATTGGACCTTGCATGTCCCACTATATACACAGTATTCTCTTTTTAAGGTTCAAGATCGGTGTAGAGGTGAAGAAGGCATGTTTTCCGGGTTCACGCTATTTTCCTTACGATTTTTCATATGTAATCCATTTTTCATCATTTGATCTATCATGGTCTTAAAAATATCAGCAACAACCACAAATGGCCCCAGAGCGTGGCTTATCACTAAGACCGAAATCACCTACTTTACATTTTTCGAACCATCTCCTACACGTTCTGTCCGCAACAGCATTTTCACCAAAAACTTTTAACAAAAAAACTTTTTCGACACGCTGACAATGACATGAGTTATCTTTGTTGTAGTTAATTTCGAAGGGCACATAACAAACGCAATTATAAAGATATACAGCCACATATAACTGAAACGAACATATCCAAATATATTCATTCATATATATATTAACTTGAAACGAAATTATCGGACAGAACTTTCCGGTAGACCTAATATAGCCACTTGGATTACAGATTACGACCTATCGTTTGGCAGCTTTGCCGCGCGTTTGTGCTCAAATATTTCAGCGAGAATTTGTTGAATCTAATAAATTTAAAATTGTTTTTTTTTTTTCTCGTAAAAATGGTAGTGGATTTTGAGTATATATTTGGTTAAAGCGAAATTAATTACATTTTGAGAACAATCATTTTGACCAGCCATTCTATTAAGGTAATTTTCCCATTTTTTATGTGCGAAATTAGTATTCTACTAATATCAAATATTTTTTTCTAATTTATTCATTTCGCAAAATTCCAAAAGTAATTGGCGAGTACAACAAAGTTCCATGCGTCCCCGCCGCGTATATGTTTCTCTGTTCGTGATTGTTGCAGGTTAAGGATAGGTAATCATAAATAAATGCTTCAATTTAATTTATCATTAAACTGTTATTCTTCATTTAAAAGAATTGCACTAAGAGAAATCGTTCTAACTGCTCAGAGAGTCGTCTCTCAACTAAACTCTTATCCAGACTAAAACAATTTTTAAACCGTGAGATCCTAGACGCTTTCTTTAAAAGTTTAAACAAATCAACAGATGGTCTAAGAAAAATATTAAATAACAGACATATGGCACCTACGTATAGACAGTGATAAAACTATAAAATGAAAGGACTCCTTTCATGACCTAAGTGTTGTTGGTCATAAACTAGTATTAGAATCATTTTTCCTTAAATCTCATAAAGCATGTAAAAACTTGTCCGTTTAAAACCAGATGTTAATTTCAAACAGACATGCAAACATAAACATCATATTTTAGAAAACTAATAAAAATAAAATAAATATAAAATATTGAAAAATTCATTTTTGAAGAATTCAACAGTGATTTTCTCTGTGACTCTGATTTCTGATTTCTGTTTTGACGATTAAATAGAATAGAGAGTGTGAGTAAAAAATTAATATTTGATGAAGTAATCTTCACGTTCACTTTGTAAATTAAATAATTGGCATTCCGAGCAACGCCGGGGGCGGGTAAGCTATTTTATTCATAAAAAGAGTATAATAACAAAATAACTACCACGTAAGTTAATTTTTATTATATTTTTTATTATATTTCTGCTTATTTTTTAAAAAAAAAGTGAATAGCTTAGTAACGGTTTTTGTTTTTCTAAAGCGGGAGTGAATAATAAGCCATTAACTTCATATGAGAACAAAATTAAAAATTTGTTAAAAAAACGCTTGACATATTGCCTCATCCACAGGTAGGTACGTCTTTATTATTATTATTATTATTATTAACGCTTAATACAAGCTACGTACATTAAATAAACTTAAGACTAGTGCTAACCTAAGAGACTAAATTAGAGGAGGAAAAACGGAGAAATGGAAACGACAAGGCAGATTAGGGGAGACTAATTAGGTGGTGCCTGAGAGAATTTTTACTCAGGTGAAAGTCGAATGAAGGGAGGGAGTTGGCTCTTCGAAGCATTCTTGTGAGGGCCTCAGAAAGACCGTAGTTGGTTCGATGGTAAGGAGGGCGAAGGAGAGGGGCCGAGCGGAGGTTATGGGGATTGGTGTAGATAGGGATCCGCTCAAGTAGAGAAGGACAGTCAATCTCGCCGATTAGCAGTTGATGAATGAATGTGATATCGGCAAGGTCCCGCCGCTGCAAGTTAATAAGCCGAAGGCGGTTTTCGTAGGGTGGATGTTTTGAGGGTCAGACCAGGGGAGCTCACGAAGAACGAAACGAAGGAACCTGCGTTGTACGGCCTCAATCCTGTTGATGCTAGTAGATTTGTAAGGAAACCAAACTTGGCTAGCATATTCCAGGAGAGGCCTAACGAAGGTGATAAAGAGGGATTTGGCGACGTACGAGTTGAGGAACTCCTTAGACCACCGCTTAACGAAGCCTAGCGCGGAGTTGGCTCTGGTAATCACACTGTCAACGTGTTCGCGAAAGTTAAGTTCACTATCGCAGATGACGCTTAGATCGCGAAGAGAGGAAACGGAGGGGATAGGGTCGCCAGACAAGCGATAGACTCTGGGGTGGGGGGAAGAGGGGCGTTTACGGGAGTAGGTGATGGATTGACATTTGGAGATATTGAGCTAAAGAGAGTTTTTTGTGCAGCAAATGCCAAAATTATCGAGATCATCTTGGAGCAGACGGGAGTCCGAGGTGGAGGATATCCGTTTAGAGATTTTCATATCGTCGGCGTAGATGGACAGGTCAGAGTCATTTATTGCCAGAATGAAAAGCAACGGACCTAAGTGACTACCCTGAGGGACCCTCGAGTTGGCCACGAAAGAGTTGGAAGAGGAGGTTCCATAGGCTCCATAAGTAAATTCCGTCAAGCTTTAAAAAATTTATCCAAAAGAAATAAAATCGGACGCAAAAAATAACTTTCTGATGTTCAAAAGAGCGTGCGATTGTTTGTAACTTTTGGATGAAAAAATATGTTATAATAATTTAATAAATTAATTTTTGACCATTTTTTTATCTGCTTTAATGATTTACAAAAATTTTAAAATTACATTCAAAAAGATTTATAAGAACAAAAATTTGTTTTTATTTTTAGAGCTCATTTCCCGACAGTCCTAAACGAACGAAACAACGAAGATATTTAAAACCGTTTTTTTTTTTCTACTGCATATATTATTTTATTAAGATATTTTTTTAATTTGTGTATTTCGACAGGAGAAATCATGTAAATAATGAAATTTGTTTTTGTGTTCCAGATGTTGATAATGCTTTCCATAGTGAAGCACGTATCAAAAACGATGCGCTCAGTATGACAACCCTAAAGTCACCATTTTATTTTATATTTAATTAAAAAAATGTTTATGTATATTTTTGAAAAATGTACAATAAACTTTCAAAATTTCATGCTTATTGTGTTTTTATTATTCTAGAAAATTAATCCTAAAGAAAGTCTCATTTTCCGAAGCGACGATTCGCCCCCATGATTTGTGTGACCAAAGAAACAGTTTTTAAAGCAATTTCTTATACAGATTGCGCCAAATAGTATTTATATCTATGCAAAAATTAACATTAAAATTATTTTGTATAAAACTGCCAAATTTTTATTGTAACTACATATGTAAGTTTGTAGTTGTACGGACAAATTCAGGTCAACTGGACGGCATAGTTGATCGACTTAGTTCGTTCCAATTTAAGCGTAGTTTTTCGTATTGCAGAATCTTTTATGGTACAGTATTGGAAATTGTTGTACTTCACATAAATAACATTACAGATAAAACGACATTAAATCGTTACATCACCCAAGGTAAGGTTCTTTTGAAAATTTATTTCTCCGCTACTAATAAGGCAATCAAAACAGACTTTATTCTACTTATAATCAGGCATACAAAACAATTTTTTCAATTAAAAATACAAAATTGGAACAGATTGAACATGGAGCTTTTTTCGAAGAGATCCATGATAGACAGCATAACAATTTTTATTTATTTATTTATTTATTTAGTTCGCTTAATGCAAGCTACAGTAGGTGATTAAAAACTAAAACTAAAACTAGACTAAACTAAGCACCGAAAACAGACAAATATTAGGGGGGATGCAGGAAGTGTTAGTTTGGGGGTGGGTTAGGTGAATAAAGAACTTACTTGAGGGATGTTTTGTCCATATGGAAGTCGAAAACAGTAGAGCTGTTGGCCTTGCGCAGCATTCTAGTGAAGGGTTCGGAGTGACCATAATTAGTACGATGATTTTCGAGGCGAAATGTGGGGAAATATCTAACATTCCGAGGGTTACTTTTAAGGGATATGCTGTGTAAACAGCATCTAGTATAAAATAAAAAAATTGTTCGTTATCTATATTAGCTTTTCTAAAGCGGTACACAAGATTATTATTAAATATTGATTTTTCGCAAAATCACATCAGTTTGAAAACATCTAGGAGCTAAGTAAAGGTTTCAATTCAATCAGATAAAAATTTTTTGAGTTATGGTTCTTTGTATTGGAATAGTTGCTTTTATTTTGCACAGTACTGTGCATGCATACCGGTTACCTGCATGGAAAAATTTCTAAAATAAAAATATTCGAATATTTATGTATGTATATAATAACTGCACTTATAATATTAAAGCGAAATGACACCTATTAATAAAAGTTTACAAGAGACACAAATCGAATCGTGTTGAAACAAGCAAGAGTAGGTTTCCGTACAGTTCCTAGGGAAGTATATGCACAATAACTTGTTTCACCTATATCTCTATTATTTATTAAATAATTTTATATGAACATGTTAAATAAGTGCTAATACAACTTTGGGAATACCATGTCAAAATATGGGATGATCCAATGTGAGTAGATATTTATATTAGATTTGTTATAATAACTTTTCAAAAACTATGATTGTCACAAATTTCGTTTTCATTTTGTTATAGTAATTACCCACCGTAGTGCATGTTTAAGCTTTAAACCAGGCAAAATACTTAAAAGATAAGCGGTAATATTTTCATGTAAATTAGTTTACGATATTACTATAAAAGTATTGAGTAAAAAGTATCGACATTAAAGTATTCTTATTAGAAAAAGTATGGGCCTTAAAATATCGATATCGAATACAAACTATTCGATACTTTTTGTGCCCTTTAGACCCAGCCATGCCAAAATGTTCACCAAAAAACACCGCCAGATGGAATTTATTTTCGCAATCCCAACTATGTACATGTCATAAGTTGGCCAACTATTACTATTCAATAAGTAAAGCCTCTTTAGTTGCGATAATTTTCATTTTAATTTCATTATATATACTACTAGTCTTACTTATTGCGAAAACTTTTCAAA